>JAQFVV010000195.1:0-600000 GCA_028023455.1 Epiperipatus broadwayi | reverse complement strand
ATTATAGAATGTGCTCTTAAATGCAAAAAGGTTGGGGACCCCTGGGTTAAGGTTATATCTGTCACGTAACATTTTAATGATCTTGTAATGATAAGTATATGCCTTACTATCATTATCCCGGATTAAGTTTGTATTTAATATGAAGTAATACCTATGAAATACATCTGATTTATTAAATGCAATTGGAGATATAAACTTTGCATGTTAGGTACTTAAAAGAAAAATATTTTATATTTATTTAACGGGTAAAATAAATATTTAAAATTATCAGAAGTAACTCTAAAAAAAAATGCTATATTAAGATATTTCTTGATTAAAGTTTGAACAGAATTTATATTATATTAATTAAGTAATTTAGTAACAGTTATTCTTTAATAACACATCCACTTTATTTAGTTTAAGCTAGTATGCTACCAATTACTTTGAATATTCCTTCAGTAAAATTAAAATTATTATTCTTTTCTCCTGTCATGTCCATTGGTTTCAGATATTGATTGAGGTATACATTGTAACATAGGTTTATTATGATTAATGTGTTTTCTTATCTTGCCTAAGTGTAGGATCGATATATGCTTAATATCAGCATATGTAATACTTATAATGTATTTTATTTTGTGGGATAAAAATGATCTTCCCAAAATACTTTATCTTCCATGGGAGGATTAGTTTTGATAGAAGGTTATGGTAGGTTTGATAGTCCAGATGATCGATTCTCATGAATATAGAACGATCCACAGTTGATATAATATTTAGTAAACTTAAGGTATTTTAAATCCCAAAAGAGGATTATACTTGGTGCATGTTCGTCTTCTTTAGGTGGTTAGGATATAGATTCCACACCTATACGTTTTATGCCTGAATAATAGGCAAGAAACCAACAAAATATTTCAGTGTTAGTATTTTACTCTGCAGACATTCGTTGCTATTCTGTATTCCTCATGTGAATATAAAGCTATTTCCACCATAGAAGGTGTTGATTATTGTGCTTTGTTTTAGAAGTTATGGCAAGGATAAATGTTAGGTTTGAGGTGTTAGTTCCTCGAGGTGCATTTTAGTATCAATAGTGCCTTAGTAATTGAGATCAATATCTGTATTGTGCTACTGAATCTTGCTAGTAGTTGACAAGCAAACCAATGGAGAAACTTAAGTTAAAATTGCGTATTTTAAAACGCTTATTTATTGGAGGAATATTCAAACGCAATGTTTAGTGTTAGTTAATAATTAAGAAATATTCATAGTTTGAATTACACTTATAACTAAAATATTTATCGTAACTTAGGTGGACATTAAGTTAAATGTGAGATGGTGAGTGCGACTTCTGATAAATGACCCATAATTAGGAATAGGTTGTTCAATTATAAACCATAACTTGATTAACTTTATTAGGAATAAATTTAATATTTTGCGTATTTCATATTATAGTATTAATCAATAAAAATAAAAAAAATAGTTAGTCAATAACTTTAAGTAAAAGCTTTATAGAAAGTTTACCAAAATTATAGATTAGTGTATTAGTAAATGAGATGCACTTTTTAGCTAGTCAATCCAATGCAATAGCATGATTGCAACATGCGAATTTATAATTTTAATTTATACCTAAATAATATACAGATTAATGTTGATTTATGATTCATATCAATGTGATATTATTTAATAAATTTGTATATATATTTTTTTCTGTGATAGTAATAAATTATAGTCTTGTCAATATTCGTTGTGAATTCGTTTTTTTTTTGTATGCTAAATATATGTATGTTTGCACAATATTTGCAAAACATTTTCTTGAGACCGAAATCATTTCAAACTCTCAAAAGATTAATGTACCAGATAGCAATCTTTATGCAGATCTTAATATTTCATTTCATTTTAATTTAATGAGAATTATTTGTGGAATTGCAAACTTCAGACTAAACATCATTTAAATGTAGGAATGAATTTATTCCCAAGTTATTAACCCTGACTGCACATTATTCCAGTTATATCTAGTTGAATTGTTGAATTAATTAGTCTTAGTTAATTTATTGCGTTGTCATGGATGATGGAAGGACACAAAAAGTACCCTTGTCTTTTTATTATTCTAATTGAGAATCTGGATAAAAAGGCTATATTATTCGAAATTTTATGTGATTATTCATATCATTGTTGATCATATTTATCACCCCTTTTAAATAATTATAATAGTTGTTATGATATATGAGGACACATTAACTTTGAAGTAAAGTGAATGTTTTTTACAGCTTACCAGAATACCAGTCATATGTGACTGCACAGAACTGTAGAGTTTTTTTTAATAAAGTAGACAAAGAAACCCTGAGATTATTATTGTCATTATAATTATTCTTTAATTAAGAAGTGATCAATTATTGTTGATATTACAATTGTGGTGTGGCTTAAAAGAGTTTAACTTATAATTGTGCTATAAGAAAAGTATTTTCAGATCATATTGGCAAATGATTTACATAATGGATAATTTTTTTGGGTAACATTAAGAAGAACATGAGAAGTTATCATCATTGTTGAAAAGTGCAAATTCTTATAGCTCAGAGAATGTGTTTTTGATGAGGAGAGGATGTTATTTTATTCTAAATTATTAATTAGGGAATGAGTGCATTTCTCTTTCTTCCCAAGATATTTATTTTACTGATGATAATTTATTTTATAATTTTAATTTTTTTTCCTTGTCTTAACTGCATATCTCTGTAGCTAAATTGTTTTATAACTAACCGACCACTGAGCTAGGCCGAGGTTGCACATTGGTGAATTTTCAGGTCACAGAATATACTTTATTAGGTTAGAAAATGGAATGCCCAACTATAGGAGCTATTGATGTACTGAGCTTAAACTTCATTATAATTATTAATATTCGAAGGTTAGATATATATTATAGTTACTAGTTACTAATTTTATTTAGAAGGTTAGAATATGTATATATATATATATATATATATATATATATATATATATATATATATATATATATGGCTGCAGAAAGGAGTTTGCTATTAACTGAAAGGAGACCCTTTGATTCCTCTTGGAGGCCTTAAAGGAACCGAGCAGGGCAAATTCCTAATGTCCACTCCATACATTCTTGTCGTTGCAGCTGTTATTACTATGTGATTATTCATATAGTATACGAACATGGATGGGCTGCTCACCAACATGCATTAGCCAGTGTGGTGAGTTTATTGGCTTTTTACCTCTGAGTTTAAGATCAAGAAACACCATGGTCTTTCTTCTCAGTGCCTGATAAGGCAGAATGAATGTTTGTGTAAATGATAAATATTTTTCCAATACATATATACAATTATGACAGACAAAAATAAAGCATTTCCCTTATTCCCAGGAGGCTGTAAAGTCACCAACCAAGGCAGCGGTTGGTGGCCGAAGACGGAGGGTGCTAAGAATCCCCTGATTGTGGACCCAGGCTGCCATTTAATGATGACTTTTTATTTAGGTACTTACAACTGCAGATCACTTCCAAGTGAAAGAAGATTGCAAGAATTAGAAGAATAATTGTCTTATATTAAATGGGACATTATTAGACTTTGTGAAGTTAGAAGAAAAGGTGAAGAAACAATTGATTTAAAAAGTGGACATATACTCTATTATAAAGGCACACATATTGGAAATACAAGTGGAGTAGGATTCATTATAAATAAAAAGTGGAAGAACAATATTGTGGAGATTGATGGTGTATTGGACAGAGTTGCAAGATTAGTTATACAACTTAATAGCAGATACCAAATGCAGATAATTCAGGTTTATGCCCCAACAAGTTCTCATATTGATGAAGAAGTAGAAGATTTCTATATGGATGTACAAAAGGCTTTTGATCAGAGTAAACAACATTTTAAAATTGTTATGGGAAACTTTACTGCTAGAATTGGTAGACAAATGAAAGATGAAATTGCTGTAGGTAATTTTGGTTATGGTAATAGAAATGAGAGAGGACATAGACTTGTGGAGTTTGCAGAAAAAGAAAAACTTTATATTATGAATTCATTTTTTGAGGAAAATGTTAAAAGGAAATGGACATGGAAGCATCCAAATGAAGGTACAGCAGAATTGGATTATATTTTGACTAACAGGAAATACATATTTCAAGATTGTAATGTTCTTAATAAATTTAACACAGGAAGTGATCATCGATTAGTAAGGTGTAAGTTACGTGTTAATGTAAAACTAGAGAGAAAAATTATTGAGAAAAACAATATTTACAGTTGATATTCCTAATCTTCAGAAACATTCTAATGAATTTAAATTAGAACTTACAAATAGGTTTCAAGTGTTAGGAGATTTTGAACATGATTCAGATTTGAATGAAATTAATATGAAAATAACTGATACACTTTTAAAAACTGCAACAAAGATAGCTGGTAGAAAAAAGCAGCAATTGACTAATAAAATTTCTACTGAGACTAGAGAATTTATGAAGAAAAGAAGGAATATGAAGATATACAAAAATGATGTATTAAAAAGAATTGAATATCTCGAATTTTGTAAAATGGTAGGAAAAGAGGTGAAAATGATATAAGAAAGTATAACTGTGAAATAGCAAGGAAAGCTGTAGAAGAAAATAAAAGTCTCGAGAATGTTAAACAACATTTTGGTATTGGTAGAAAATTGATATCTGCAATAAGAAAAAAAGATGGAATTATTACTAAAAAGAGAGATGACATTATGAAATTGGTAGAAGATTTTTATCAAGAATTATATAGTAATAAAGAACAAGTATCTCCTATATCTATTACATCTTCGGAATTGCCCAGAATTTTAAATGAAGAAGTGAGACATGCAATTAAATGTATGAAGAAAGGAAAGGCTCCAGGAAACGATGGAATTATAATTGATATATTAAAAGAAGGAGGTGAAGAAATAGAAACAATTTTAGCAAAGTTATATACCAAATGTCTAAATGATAAAGATGTACCGGAAGATTGGAAGAATGCAGTAATAATATTAATATTTAAAAAAGGTGATAAAGAAGATATTAGAAATTACAGATGCAGTAATAATATTAATATTTAAAAAAGGTGATAAAGAAGATATTAGAAATTACAGACCTATCAGCCTTTTATCAGTTTTATATAAAATTTTTACCAAGATAATTACAACTCGTCTACAGAGAACTTTGGATTTCCACCAACCAAGAGAACAAGCTGGATTTAAAAGTGGTTTTAGTACAATAGATCATATCCAGGTATTGAGAGAAGTCATAGAAAGGACAAATGAATATGAGTTGTCATTATGTTTTGGATTTGTAGATTATGAAAAGGCATTCGATTTTATACACATTTCTTCAGTGATCAAAGCATTGGATCATCAAGGTATAGATCCAGGATATTGTCATATTTTAAAAAATATTTATAAAAATGCAACAGCAACAATTAGATTACATAATGATACTGGAAAAATCAACATTGAGAAAGGTGTAAGGCAAGGTGACTCCATATCTCCAAAACTTTTTACAGCAGTGCTGCAAGAAGTATTTTGTGGATTAAAATGGGGAACTAAAGGAATGAAAGTAAATGGAGAGTATTTAAGTCATTTAGATTTTGCAGATGATGTAGTTGTTTTTGCAAATAATGCTTCAGAGCTGCAGGAAATGTTGCAGGAGTTAGCAGATGAAAGTAGAAAAGTAGGACTAAAGATAAATGTTAAAAAGACTAAAGTAATGTTTAATCGATTTGCTCAAAATATGAAAATAAAGATTGATTATGAAGAATTAGAAGAAGTTAACAGTTACAAATACCTAGGTCAGATTATTAATATAGATGGAAACATAATGAAGGAAATTAATCATAGAATTAAACTTGGTTGGAGTGCTTTTGGTAGAAATAACTTGATACTAAAAGGAAATATGCCTATGTGTTTGAAAAGAATGGTTTTTAACAAATGTGTTTTACCAGTTCTTACTTATGGATCTGAGACTTGGACACTTAATAAAAGAGCAATGCAGAGACTTCAGACCACTCACAGGAGTATGGAGAGATGTATGTTGGGAGTAACAAGAAGAGATCGAAAATGCAATGTATGGGTAAGACAACAAACTGGTGTTACTGACCTTATTGAAAAAATTAAAAGATTGAAATGGAGTTTGGCTGGACATATTGCTAGAAGAAATGATAATAGATGGACAATTGAAATTTTAAACTGGATTCCAAGAGATTGTAAAAGACCCAGAAAGAGACCACATGTGAGATGGATGGATGAAATAATAAAATGTGCAGGGGTGTTGTAGAAAAGAGAAGCTAAAGATCAGAGAAGATGGATTAAACTTGGAGAGACCTTCATCCTGCAGTGGATTGATAATGGTTGATGATATATATATATATATATATATATATATTTATCTAAGCTAGTCCTGTTATATATATATATATATATATATATATATATAACAGGACTAGCTTAGATAAATGGTTATGCTCGGCTAAAATACATATAATCAATAATACAGATAATCAATAATACAGATATCCTATGATACTGTCTACTATTAACGAGCTCTAACTAAATAAGAAATAATAATATGGTTCGGTTTTATACAAATTAAATAAATAAAATATTAATAAATCATGAGACAATAAAGTGAAGTACAAGTAGTAAAGAATTACATTGAGCCAATATCTCACAAGATGCCACCTCAATAGCATAAAAATACTATCCCCCTATTATTTCAAATAATAATAAATCCATAGCATTCTTACGACTTTAAAATAATAATCAATTTAATATAATACTAATAAATAAATCCTAATCTCTTTATTAAAATAATATGACTATAATAATCTCAGGTTCCTTAAACTAATTCTAATTCATTTATAATTTTCTGTAGTCAAGTATGATAAGGGATTTTGTATCACCCTCAACTACACCTAACTAATAATAATAATAACAACAAATAATAATAATAATATTCAATGTATAATTATCAATCTTATCTACTTTTCCATGTTATAGTAATTATCAATAATAATAACAATAAGTAATATAATATAATCTTTTAGCTTTCATGTGATATCATAAATAGAATATGTGGTATAATCTGATAATCTGAGAATATGTGGCAATGAATATTATAATTCTATAAAATAAATTATATAATGAATTTATGACCATAATGATAATGTAAAAATGAAAATCTCTCAAATAAATTATATCATGAGCACTGTAATTTCTTAAGTAAATAATCATATTCATACTGTGCAAATATTGTTTTGTTTATATATTCAGAGATCATGTGTTTGTAGTGTGAAGAATCAATGCAATACACAGCTTTATAAAACAAGTTTAACAAAATTTTATTATAAAACTTTTTAACAAAAATAAACTATGTACATTATTTACAATTACATATTGGGTAAATTACATATTTCTTTATTTTAAAATAAAATAAATATAAAATCTACAAGTACATAAGCTTTACTCCGACTTATAACTTTTCATATTTCTTTACAATAATCATAATAATATTAATAATTACTACATATACAATTATAGTTTAAAATATATTATTTACCAATTGACCTGTATTATAATGTTTTCCAATAGCATACATAAAATATGTAACATAAACTACTGAAGTAGCATTTATTTAAATGACATGTTCATAGATTTTGTACTCAGTTAATTAAACAACTTTTATTAGGATAATGCTGACATTATCAACAACAAAAAAATTATTCTGGTTCGTTAATAAATAAGTGGACTTAAATAAAATAATATGATTAACATAATTTATATATCTTGCTTGGCATTACTTTAATAAAAAATTCCTTATGTGTGTGTTGATGTGAGTTCTAAACGCAAAATAATATTTACAAAATATAATTACTTGTTCTATTTTATGTTGTTTCTCTGGATATATTATTTTTTAAAAAAATATGCATTACATGTATAATTAGAATATTCAAAAATTATTCAAAATCTCGTGAATAATTTATTATCATTTATATATTTTCTACAAAAAAAATAGTTTTAATAAAATACAAAAATATTTATGATTTTTTTGTTGTTGGAATTTACTTTTAATCTCATTTGTATTTGATCTCAACATAAATTAAAGCAAAAAAACGTATTTTATCCTCTTTCAAAAATAACGATCCTACAATTCCCAAAATTATTTATTATTCTCCTTCATAAATACAGTTCTGTACGATGCAATAACTTTTGAAATTATGATAGCGATTTGTGTAGGTATGAAGAACTAACTAGAGTATTGACTCAATAGTATAAACATATAAGATAATCAACATGGCAACTGTGCATACAAAGAAAAGAGGCACGACTTCTCTATCTAATAGCTTCCACTATAAAATAATGTCCAGGCTATTTATTCAGCTCCTACGAACATTAAAATATTCAATACTAAGCAAAAACACTGCCCATGGAAAAATATACAAGTCACAGAGCTACGTTATCTGTACCTGCAAAAACTACTAAGAAAATAAAATTACTTTCTATTCCCCATAAATTCTATATATAAGCATCCCTTTGGTTTCTTTTCATACTCCCAAGTCACTACCACTTTAAAATTTCATAATAGATTTATCAATCTACATCACAAAAATTATCAGAACATTAAATTAAAACAATAAATAAGATTCACATATGAATTCAACAATCTAGAACCACTAAACAAGAATAGGGTATTTCACTTTCAAAATTCATCCATAGAAATACAAATAATTTTGTATCAATGTATAAAATCAATACTTTTTAAAAAACATTTAAAAATAGTATGCATTTTTTTTAAAAAAATCTAGCTCATATTTCTAAAATAACATTAATATGTTCTATGTGTATTTAATGCATGCACATATACTCATATATCATATGAAAAAGATAATACTATAAAATATTCCAATCAATCTAAATAAAAATAAAAATAAATACATCATGTAAAAATTATTATTTTATAAATTTTACCCACAGTGACAAATCACTAGTTGGTCACTTTTGGACATTTTTTGGTCCACATTTCATAAAATATATTAAATAATATTAGCATTTACTCAGCAAAACTATCATACTCAAAAATATATTTATAAAACTTTATAGAGAAGTAAATATTATTTACAATAATTATTATACTATGTTAGTAGAGATATTTTGTATGTAATTTTCCTGCCTACAAAATAAAATTTTAAAAAAATAATAATGTTATTAGTACATAAAAATAATTAAAACCATATTTGCGTAAAACTCCAATTCATTATAAAGTAAATTAAAAAAATGTTCTTCTGATATTTTCATTATCAGTCCTTATAAATGCTTACTCCTCGATGTACGTTGCTATGACAACCACTGTCTAACACTTGAGAACAAAACTTTTCTCCCGCTGATGCAGCCTATTCACAAATTATAAAAAAAATAAAGTAAAAAAAAATGATGTGAAATTGACTTTTAAATCTGGAGTTACTTATGAAAATAATCATTAATCATTGGCTGAAAGTACACAAAAATTATAGTCCCTTGTCTATATCTTTCAGGATAGTGATTATTAAAGGTGATATCGATTTAGAAAGTTAAAAAATAATCCTCTGAAGTTTTCTCATTCTATATGATGCTGTATTGGGCTTTTGGTGCATCTGTCACAGCTATATGGATTCAGGTATTTTCATATGGAAATTACGCACTTTTGTTCCATTAAAATTAGCATTTAATAATTTAATGAAGTTAGCATAAAGTTATTTTGTCAGGATAATTTTATTTACCCGGGTATTTCTTTTCCAAAGAATAATTGTCCAAACATCTTTTTTTTTCTACTATTAAATAAATGCTGTCTTTTAATAATGATGACTTGTCAAATAAAATATATTTGCAATAATATTAATCTTTATCTCTTCATCATTTTAAATAAAAGTTCAGAATAAACTTTTAAAAAGAATATTTTCCTAAAACATTTACTGCAACTCTTTTAAAACTATATTTTTCAAAATATTGAGAATTAAAATCTTTACCATATAGCTTTGCTTTTTGAGGTACAGCTATCTTTTCTTCTGATAAAATGCATTTAAATTAAATTCCTGATGAAATTTTCTATCCAATTTTCTCAAAAATGTTCAAGATATTAATATAACTAATGGTATATTTTTTTCCATTAATATTTCTAGAATGATATTTTTATTTAGTATCTGTATCTCCATCCTTACTTTTCTCAAATATACAATTATTACTGGTATGTATTCCATAGTTACTGTGAAGCTGGATTAAGTTTCAATAGACTATTTGGCAGGGAATCTTTGTTGCTTTAACAATATATAATTTTAACCTTTCTGATGATGCTTACAAGACCCTTTTGTTGATGATTGATGTCACTCTAATTCCGTTATTTTTAATGTTAGGATAGCCGTTTTATAGTCATTAGTTAGATTTTTAAAAGTTCTGTAAGATGCTGCCCTCTCTTGAATTATTTTACAAGTAAAAAATCAATAAAATGGCCTGTAAAGCTAAACAAAGAAGAAAGCTTGTCGGTGACTGGCTCTCAGCCATCAAAGACATTCTGATTGGCTGGAAAGAACAAAGAAATTGCCTAATCAAAGAAAATAAAAAAAAACGCTGAGATTTTCATTTTGAATATGATAAACAAATGTTTTAAACTATTATAAAAGTATTTTTTGAGAAATTACAAATCATTTTTATAAAATATGCTAAAAAACAATTATTTTAGAAAAATATTGAAGATTTTAGTAAAAATATTTAAGATTTTAGCAAAAAAAATATTTACTTTTCCGTAACGTAAAACTGAAAAAAAAAATTTATGTCAGCAACTCTTTTTAATTTGTTACTATGTTCACTTTTAAATTTGCCGAAATTGAATATTTTATAATAAATAAATAGAAATTTATTTTTGAAAGAACTTTCATTCACTTTCATAACCTGACAAATTATTAATATACTTTTTATAAATGAATCTAAAGTGAATATGATATTAAAGGTGAATATATTTTGACAATTGACTTTGTCTTCAGTTTGTGAGTTGGCCAACTAAAAGCTTTGATTTTTACCTCACACGACCAATAATATAATTAGCGGTTAAAAAGTTTAATAAAACTTATAATTTTTTAATACTCTCTTTTAAAATAATTCCAAGTAATAAATTATACAACACTTTGATATTTTAAAAATAATAAATTATTGAGAAAGTTATTTAAAAGCACAGAATTGACTCATTAACACATCCAATTGAGTTGATTTAAGCACACAGAAACAAGTGAACATCTGCTTTTGTAGTAAATTGAATTGATGATTTAATTGGCTATTAGATCTTTAACTAGTGATCTAATTTATTATAAAATATTTGGACACTATATCAAAAATCTCAACCAGAAACATTCCTAAAAAATTATCTACACCTCATAAGGGTATGGAATTAAGCTTCTTGTGTTATAGGTTTCTTTCTCACCATCTGGTGTTGTTAACATAAATTTTCTGTATACCATAGATTTAACAAAAATGTTAAAATATTCTTTTAAAATCTTATCTTTGTTCTTTAAAATTAGGGTATAATATTTTTAAATAGATGTCTTATTAAGGAATTATTTGTCTTAATCTTTCATAATTTTTCTTTCTAAAATAAATTTTTAATTTTCTTTGAACTTATTTGTTTAAGTTTCACCTTAGCCTTTCCTGTATTCTTCTCTTTATCAAGATTTTTTCTAAGAAAATTTTTATCTTAAGTTTCTTTTGATTTATACACTTAAGTTTCACCTTTGCTTTTTCTACCTCTCTTTCCTTATCAATATTCTCTCTAAGAAAATCAATATTAATTATTTTTTATTTTATAAGCTTAAGTTTAACTTTGGCCTTTCCAATATCTCTTTCTTTATTTATATTTTCTCTAAGAAAATATATATTAATCAGATCATCCTTCATCATTTTAAGTTTGATTTTAGCTTTCCCAATTTCTTTTTCCTCATCAATAATCTTTCTATCAAGATTTAGATCAACTATCTTTCCATTTATCCCTTTAAATTTTACTTTTGCTTTACCAATGACTTTTATATAATCTATACTTTCTCTAAGATAACTTATCTTAATCTTCTCTTTATTCAACTCTTTGAATTTTACTTTAATTTTCTTCATATTTCTATCATGATTAAATACTTCTCTAAGAAAGTCTATTTTAATTTTCTTCTTACTTTTAAATTTAAGTTTTACTTTGGCTTTGCCTAAATCTCTATTCTGATCAACTTCTACTTTCATAATTTTTTCATTAGGTATCAAGTTTTTAATTATTGTAAATAATATTTCCTTATAGATATTAAATTGTGAGCAAATATTTCCATAATTAATATTACATTTCTGAATCACATTTTGTATTTTGTTTTTAAATTTATTGCTAGTATCGTCAGGGATCTTTGGTAATTCATTGTCTAATAACTTTAGACACTTTGCATCTAAAGAATTTAATTACTTCCCTAAGGATTTATCAACTATTTTATCATTATCACAATATTTATCAAAATTTTCAAGTTTATCTATAGTCTCTTCATGAACTAATTTTTCATAGGATTTATTCACTCCTATAACATCATTAGTCAATGTAAAACATTCTTTGGGTCCTTTCAACATTTTGCTATATAATTCATTATTTTTATCAATTACTTCAACAGACTTTTCACTTTCTTTACATTGACTTTGAAAAATCAAGTCCACTTTTGATTGACTAGAAACATTTAACTCCACTTTTTCTACAAAAGCTTGAGACTTTGAACTTATCCCTAACTTTTTTTGTAATCTCTCTCATGATTCTTTAATTTTTTTCAGCTATCTCCATTTTATGTAACTCTAACTGTTGATTATATCTCTGGATATCTAATAGCATTTCTTTCATTTCTTTGATTCACTTTTGTGACTATACCTTTATTGATCTTATTTTCTTTAACTTAATTTGAAAATCTAATTTCACCTCCACATAACTCTGATCTTTCCTCTGTACCTCCACATTCTTATCTATGTATTTATTAGTCATTTCAATGGGTTCTTTATACTCTTCCAATTTTTCAACAACTAATTCAAGATTCTTACTACATATTCCATTAGACTCTTTTAATTCTTTTGTTTTTTCATGAACTAGCTCAACATCCTTCTTAATTAATTCTACATTTTGCAAATTTCTCTCATCTATTACATCCATCAATAATTTATCTTTTTCTATATAATCTATCAACTCAACAGATGGTATATTTACTTCTAATTCTTTAGTAATTGATTCAGCAGACTCTTTATGGATCTTTACTTCTTTATGAATCAACTCACCATATGGAATAATTTTTTAACAGATAATTGGGTTTCTTTACTATTTAATTCAATAAAAGATTCATCTTTACTTAAATCATTATCTACTAACATAGCAAATAATACATCATTATTTACATCTTTATCAACTAATTTAACAGAATCTTTATTTTCTTCTGTCAAACCACTACATAAATTAATATCTTTATAAACTATTTTAATGACTTGTGGATTGGCTTTTCTTATTATTTCAACAAGTTGTTTATTTTCTGCCACACTTTTACTGACTAAATTAATGGGTTCTTTGCTCATTTTCAAATCTGTATTAGTTATTTTAACAGATTTATTAATTACTTCAAGAAATGATTTTTTATTTTTTATACTTTCATCAACTATCTGAACTGATTGCTTAGGCTCTATTTTCATACTTTTTTATTCATCACTTTGGGATTTATTATTCTCTTCTAGTTTATTTTTCAGCCTCTTTTCCACTATCTTGACTAACTATTTCAACAGATGATTTATCATCTTCAACATTTTTATTAATCAATTCAGCTGTTTTCCAAATTTCTTCTTTCACATCTTTTTTCACAAATTCTAACTTAGTATCTAAAGATTTAGTATTTTCATTCATTTTATTAACAACAATTTCCTCATCTTTTCCACATGATTTATTACTTCCATCAGTTTTAAAATTTAATATTTTCTCTATTTTATGCTTTTATCTATAGTCTTCATCTCGTCTTCTACACCATGCTTCTAATTCATCAGGAAATATGATTTCCATTGCCCTTATAAAATATATTTCTAGTGGATCCACCATATGCATTTCAGACTTTACTACTTTTATCTTTCTTTCTTTTTTTCAACAATATTATCTCCAGTAATAGAGATAGGCATTTCTGCCTTTAAACTCTTATTCTGACTATTCATTTTAAAATAGTTTGCCTTGCAGAATTTAAAATCTCAATTCAAATAATATCTAGTTTTCATTATATCAACATTTTCATAAAATAACTCACATAGTATAATGTTCACAAAACACTTTCCATAAAATGATCTCCATAAAATAATTTTCATAAAATGATTTCCTTACCAGCCTTTCTCATCTACAATAAACCATAGGATACTACCACTTAAAGATCTTACACTACTTAATATTAAGCTATTATTATAACTATAACTAATAAAAAAAATTATAGGTACTATATCATTGATTTTCACCTACATGATCCCACAAATAATTTGCACACAACAGACTATATTCAACATATACTTTAAAATATTTAATAATTGACATGGTCACAATACAAAATAGTTATTAGCCATATTTGCATAACTTAAATATTTATTTGCTTATTAGTTATAAATGACCCAATAATATTTTATTTTGGAATAAATCAGATTATAAACACAACATGAAATTATAATAATTTTAATAATAAGATTTAAAATACCATATTGTATAATAGCTATGTAACCCCGATAAATATATTGTGAGGCAACAAACTCCTACTACTGTTATATTTTATAGATTTGGCTACCACCTCCCTAACACACATTGAGGTCTCACATTGGGCACCAAACTCAAGTTACCACATTGTACCCTCAGTAATGTGAAAATACAATAATAATAAAACAGGAATAGCTCAGCTAAAATACATATAATCAATAATACAGATATCCTATGATACTGCCTACTATTAACTAGCTCTAACTAAATTAAATAAATAAAATATTAATAAATCATGAGACAATAAAGTGAAGTACAAGTAATAAATAATTACATTGATCCAATATCTCACAAGATATCACCCCAATGGCATAAGAATACTATCCCCCCTATTATTTCAAATAATAATAAATCCATAGCATTCTTATGACTTTAATATAATAATCAATTTAATATAATACTAATAAATAAATCCTAATCTCTTTATTGAAATAATATGACTATAATAATCTCAGGTTCCTTAAACTAATTCTAATCAATTTATAATTTTCTGTAGTCAAGTAGGATAATGGATTTTGTATCACCCTCAACTACACCTAACTAATAATAATAACAAGAACAAATAATAATCTTCAATGTATAATTATCAATCTTATCTACTTTTTCATGTTATAGTAATTATCAATAATAATAACAATAAGTAATACAATATAATCTTTTACCTTTCATGTTATATCTTAAATAGAATATGTGGTATAATCTGATAATCTGAGAATATGTGGTAATGAATAATATTATAATTCTATACAATAAATTATATAATTAATTTATGACCATAATGATAATGTAAAAATGAAAATCTCTCAAATAAATTATATCATGAGCACTGTAATTTCTTAAGTAAATAATCATATTCATACTGTGCAAATATTGTTTTGTTTATATATTCAGAGATCATGTGTTTGTAGTGTGAAGAATCAATGCAATACACAGCTTTATAAAACAAGTTTAACAAAATTTTATTATAAAACTTTTTAACAAAAATAAACTATGTACACTATTTACAATTACATATTTGGGTAAATTACATATTTCTTCATTTCAAAATAAAATAAATATAAAACCTACAAGTACATAAGCCTTTACTCTGACTTATAACTATTTCATTTTTTTTTACAATAATCATAACAATATTAATAATAATTACATATACAATTATAGCTTAAAATATATTATTTACCAATTGACCTGTATTATAATGTTTTCCATAAGCATACATAAAATATGTAACACAAACTACTGAAGTAGCATTTATTTTCAAGACATGTTCATAGATTTTGTACTCAATTAATTAAACAACTTCTATTATGATAACGCTGACATTATAAAAAAAAAATTATTCTGGTTCATTAATAAATAAGTTGATTTAAATAAAATAATATAATTAACATACTTTATATATCTTGCTTGGCATTACTGTAATACAAAAATTCCTATGTGTGTGTTGACGTGAGTTCTAAAGCAAAATAATATTTACAAAATATAAGTACTTGTTCTATTTTATGATGTTTCTATGGATGTATTTTTTTTTTTAAATATGCATTACATGTATAATTAAAATATTCAAAAATTATTCAAAATCTCATGAATAATTTATTATCACTTATGTATTTTCTACAAAAAAAAAATAGTTTTAATAAAATTCAGAAATATTTATGATTCTTTATCCTTATAGTTTGAATTTACTTTTAATCTCATTTGTATTTGATCTCAATATAAATCAAAGCAAGAAAAATGTATTTTATCCTCTTTTAAAAATAACGATCCTACAATTCTCAAAATTATTTATTCTCCTTCATAAATACAGTTCTGTATGATGCAATAACTTTTGAAATTACGATAGCGATTCACGTAGGTATGAAGAACTAACTAAAGTATTGAATCAATAGTATAAACATATAGGATAATCAACATGGCAACAGTGCATACAAAGAAAAGAGGCATGACTTCTTTGTCTAATAACCTCCACTATAAAATAATGTCCAGGCTATTTATTTAGCTCTTACAAACATTAAAATACTCAATATTAAGAAAAAACACTGCCCATGGAAAAATATACAAGTCACATAGCTACATTATCTGTACCTGCATAAACTACTAAGGTAATAAAATTACTTTCTATTCCCCATAAATCCTACATATAAGCATCCCTTTGGTTCTTTTCATACTCCCAAGGTCACTACCACTTTAAAATTTCATAATAGATTTATCGATCTACATCACAAAAATTATCAAAACAATAAATAAGATTCACGTATGAATTCAACAATCTAGAACTACTAAACAAGAAAAGGTTATTTCACTTTCAAAATTCATCAATAGAAATACAAATGATTTTGTACTCAATGTATAAAATCAATATATTTTAAAAAACATTTAAAAATAATAGGGTTTGTTTACTAAATAATCATATAAATTATATTCATCATTAAATCATATTACATTAATAATATAAAAGAAAAGTATGCATTTTTTTTTAAAAATCTAGCTCATATTTCTAAAGTAATATTAATAAGTTCTATGTGTATTTAATGCATGCACATATACTCATACATTCATATAAAAAAAATAATACTATAAAATATTCCAATAATCGGCCCTCTTTAGAATTAATCATGTAAATAAAACTTTATATATAATCTATTGTTGGGACAAGTAAATTCGCAGCCATATATCTCATCAATGTTTACCTCACACAATAAGCTAATGTACTTAGTCTGGGGCATAAAATAAGGGCTTGCTACCATTAAATACCCAAAGGGACAGGTAGAATGAAATGCTTTAGTAATGTAAACTCATGCCATATTATGAGTATTGACTAAGATCAAACTCCAAGTCTATAAATAAATATATTAATATTAAATATAGATTTAATTATATCTATGTCTTCATGTCTATTTCCTTAATGCCCTATATTTATAGTGTCTCATGTTGAAATAAATTAAAGTATAACTAGGTCATTCATTAGATTAATAATAATATTAGTTGTAATACAATTAATTAGAGTCTCTTGCATCTCCCTGCCCTCTGTAACCTAAAGGATGTTGGCTAATGTAGTGGCATGTACGTTGTCCTGTAGTTATATGTTGTGCAGTCAATCTACTAGATTCAAACTCAGCATTGTCATCCCTGAACCCACCTGCAGTGCTGCTCTTCAACTGTAGTGGAGGGATGATGCAACTGGTTAACAAGATATATGAATTCTGACCATTACAATATTACTATAGTCTATAATATTAATAAGCCAATTAGCTGATACACATGCGCTTTGCAGATGTCACTATATAAATGAATACTCCCACTTTTTCAAACCCAAGATAAAGTCTTTAAGAAAATATAGAATGAATCCACCTATATTTTCGACCCAACTGTATATGTATGGGCAAATCTGAAGTGTTTGAAATAAAGAGTGTGAAGTTATTAATTGATCACTTTAAATTACTTTTCTACATCGTAAATGAATGACGCCAATGAAATTTCTAGAATTTACGATACGTCATTCTCATAATTAAACATATGTAAACAAGACATTTATTTTTAATATAGTGCGATGTTTTTGTTTATAATCTATAATATTAATAAGCTAATTAGCTGATACACATGCGCTTTGCAGATGTCACTATATAAATGAATACTGCCACTTTTTCAAACCCAAGATAAAGTCTTTAAGAAAATATAGAATGAATCCACCTATATTAAAAATAAATGTCTTGTTTAAATATTACTATAGATAAAGTAAAACTTTTCAAAAACCATCAATTTGTAGGAGTTATGGCTGTATTATTAGATTAAATTAAGTTTTGTGTATATATATATATATATATTAGTAATACAGTAATCAAACATTTTTGAAAAGTACAAATATATAATTGTCACTTAGAAGTTCACTTTTGACTACCCTTGTAGGCTTTGTTAACTAATAGTTTGAAAGGTTAACCTTCCCATAATTCCATTATCTTAATGTTTACTGCCTGCCTATTGGTTAAGTCTTGCTTGTATTTATATATTATCATAGCTTTCTTTATTTTCATTTTCTTGTTATTTCTTTCAGTTTGCAATATTTTTACATTATTATAATTGAAATGAAAACCATATATACATGATTTATTATGGTTATAAAAACAGAAGTTGATACATTATTATTGCCTTTGCAATTTTGTTTCATGTTTTGAACTCCCTTTAATAACAGCAAGTGTTCTTTAGTTCTTTTCTCCAATGTACATCTCAATTCCTCTATATATCTACTACCACACCTACATATACATTTATGAATGATGCAATTTTTATTTATAAATGAGATTTTATCTTTAGAATTATTTATTAATTTATTTAATGTAGGAGGTGCATAAAATCCAATGTCACACATATACCTTTATAAATTTTCCTTATGAAATTTTTTTGTTGGTGTGTCATTGCATTTTATGCATCTCCTACATTAAATAAATTAATAAATAACTCTAACGATAAAACCTCATTTATAAATAAAAATTGCATCATTTAGAAATGGATATGTACGTGTGGTATTGGATATATAGGGGAATCTAGATGTACATTGAAAAAAAGAACTAAAGAGCACTAACTGTTATTAAAAAGGGTTCCAAATACAAACAAAATTGCAAAGGTAATAATAAGTGTTTTTGCTATTAACTGAAAGGAGACCCTTTGATTCCTCTTGGAGGCCTTAAAGGAACTGAGCAGGGAAAATTCCTAATGTCCACTCCATATGTTCTTGTCGTTGCAGCTGTTATTACTATGTGATTATTCATATAGTATACGAACATGGATGGGCTGCTCACCAACACACATTAGCCAGCGTGGTGAGTTTATTGGCTTTTTACCTCTGAGTTTAAGATCAAGAAATACCATGGTCTTTCTTCTCAGTGCCTGATAAGGCAGAATGAATGTTTGTGTAAATGATAAATATTTTTCCAATACATATATACAATTATGACAGACAAAAATAAAGCATGGCCCTTATTCCCAGGAGGCTGTAAAGTCACTAACCAAGGCAGCGGTTGGTGGCTGAAGGTGGAGGGTGCTAAGAATCCCCTGATTGTGGACCCAGGCTGCCATTTGATGACGACTTTTTATTTAGGTACTTACAACTGCAGATCACTTTCAAGTGAAGGAAGGTTGCAAGAATTAGAAGAAGAATTGTCTTATATTCATGGGACATTATTGGACTTTGTGAAGTTAGAAGAAAAGGTGAAGAAACAATTGATTTAAAAAGTGGACATATATTCTATTATAAAGGCACACATATTGGAAATACAAGTGGAGTAGGATTCATTATAAATAAAAAGTGGAAGAACAATATTGTGGAGATTGATGGTGTATCGGACAGAGTTGCAAGATTAGTTATACAACTTAATAGCAGATACCAAATGCAGATAATTCAGGTTTATGCCCCAACAAGTTCTCATATTGATGAAGAAGTAGAAGATTTTTATATGGATGTACAAAAGGCGTTTGTTCAGAGTAAACAACATTTTAAAATTGTTATGTGCGACTTTAATGCTAGAATTGGTAAACAAATGAAAGATGAAATTGCTGTAGGTAATTTTGGTTATGGTAATAGAAATGAGAGAGGACATAGACTTGTGGAGTTTGCAGAAAAAGAAAAACTTTATATTATGAATTCATTTTTTGAGAAAAATGTTAAAAGAAAATGGACATGGAAGCATCCAAATGAAGGTATAGCAGAATTGGATTATATTTTGACTAACAGGAAATACATATTTCAAGATTGTAATGTTCTTAATAAATTTAACACAGGAAGTGATCATCAATTAGTAAGGTGTAAGTTACGTGTTAATGTAAAACTAGAGAGACAAAAATTATTGAGAAAAACAATATTTACAGTTGATATTCCTAATCTTCAGAAACATTCTAATGAATTTAAATTAGAACTTACAAATAGGTTTCAAATGTTAGGAGATTTTGAACATGATTCAGATTTGAATGAAATTAATATGAAAATAACTGATACACTTTTAAAAACTGCAACAAAGATAGCTGGTAGAAAAAAGCAGCAATTGACTAATAAAATTTCTACTGAGACTAGAGAATTTATGAAGAAAAGAAGGAATATGAAGATATACAAAAATGATGTATTAAAAAGAATTGGAATATCTCGAATTTTGTAAAATGGTACGGAAAAGAGTTGAAAATGATATAAGAAAGTATAACTGTGAAATAGCAAGGAAAGCTGTAGAAGAAAATAAAAGTCTCAAGAATGTTAAACAACATTTTGGTATTGGTAGGAAATTTATATCTGCAATAAGAAAAAAAGATGGAATTATTACTAAAAAGAGAGATGACATCATGAAATTGGTAGAAGATTTTTATCAAGAATTATATAATAATAAAGAACAAGTACCTCCTATATCTATTACATCTTTCGAATTGCCCAGAATTTTAAATGAAGAAGTGAGACATGCAATTAAATGTATGAAGAAAGGAAAGGCTCCAGGAAATGATGGGAATTATAATTGATATATTAAAAGAAGGAGGTGAAGAAATAGAAACAATGTTAGCAAAGTTATATACCAAATGTCTAAATGATAAAGATGTACCGGAAGATTGGAAGAATGCAGTAATAATATTAATATTTAAAAAAGATGATAAAGAAGATATTAGAAATTACAGACCTATCAGCCTTTTATCAGTTTTATATAAAATTTTTACCAAGATAATTACAACTCATCTACAGAGAACTTTGGATTTCCACCAACCAAGAGAACAAGCTGGATTTAAAAGTGGTTTTAGTACAATAGATCATATCCAGGTATTGAGAGAAGTCATAGAAAGGACAAATGAATATGAGTTGTCATTATGTTTTGGATTTGTAGATTATGAAAAGGCATTCGATTCTATACACATTTCTTCAGTGATTAAAGCATTGGATCATCAAGGTATAGATCCAGGATATTGTCATATTTTAAAGAATATTTATAAAAATTCAACAGCAACAATTAGATTACATAATGATACTGGAAAAATCAACATTGAGAAAGGTGTAAGGCAAGGTGACTCCATATCTCCAAAACTTTTTACAGCAGTGCTGCAAGAAGTATTTTGTGGATTAAAATGGGAAACTAAAGGAATGAAAGTAAATGGAGAGTATTTAAGTCATTTAGATTTTGCAACACACTAAAGGAATGAAAGTAAATGGAGAGTATTTAAGTCATTTAGATTTTGCAGATGATGTAGTTGTTTTTGCAAATAATGCTTCAGAGCTGCAGGAAATGTTGCAGGAGTTAGCAGATGAAAGTAGAAAAGTAGGACTAAAGATAAATGTTAAAAAGACTAAAGTAATGTTTAATCGATTTGCTCAAAATATGAAAATAAAGATTGATTATGAAGAATTAGAAGAAGTTAACAGTTACAAATACCTAGGTCAGATTATTAATACAGATGGAAACATAATGGAGGAAATTAATCATAGAATTAAACTTGGTTGGAGTGCTTTTGGTAGAAATAACTTGATACTAAAAGGAAATATGCCTATGTGTTTGAAAAGAATGGTTTTTAACAAATGTGTTTTACCAGTTCTTACTTATGGATCTGAGACTTG
Organism: Epiperipatus broadwayi; assembly: GCA_028023455.1. NCBI lineage: Eukaryota > Metazoa > Onychophora > Udeonychophora > Euonychophora > Peripatidae > Epiperipatus > Epiperipatus broadwayi. The sequence goes on along the minus strand of JAQFVV010000195.1, from coordinate 577,666 downwards.
GACACTTAATAGAAGAGCAATACAGAGACTTCAGACCATTCAAAGGAGTATGGAGAGATGTATGTTGGGAGTAACAAGAAGAGATTGAAAACGCAATGTATGGGTAAGACAACAAACAGGTGTTACTGACCTCATTGAAAAAATTAAAAGACTGAATGAAATGGAGTTGGGCTGGACATATTGCTAGAAGAAATGATAATAGATGGACAATTGAAATTTTAAACTGGATTCCAAGAGATTGTAAAAGACCCAGAAAGAGACCACATGTGAGATGGATGGATGAAATAAGAAAATGTGCAGGGGTGTTGTGGAAAAGAGAAGCTAAAGATCGGAGAAGGTGGATTAAACTTGGAGAGACCTTCATCCTGCAGTGGATTGATAATGGTTTATGATGATGATGATGATATGGTTTTAATTTCAATTATAATAATGTAAAAATATTGCAAACTGAAAGAAATAACAATATTAGAAAAATAAAGAAAGCAATGCTAATATATAAATACAAGCAATACTTAATCAATAAGCAGTCAGCAAACATTAATATCACAGAATTATGGGAAGGTTAACCTTTCAAAATATTAGTTGACAAAAATTACAAGGATAGTCGAAAGCACTTTTAAGTGACGATTATACTTTTTGTACTTTTCAAAAATTGTTGATTACTATATTTACTAATATTTTATTATAAGGTTACGTATATTGCTTGCTTCCTTCGAAGATAGATAGATAGATAGATAGATAGATAGATAGATAGATAGATAGATAGATAGATAGATAGATAGATAGATAGATAGATAGATAGATAGATAGATAGATAGATAGATAGATAGATAGATAGATAGATAGATAGATAGATAGATAGATAGATAGATAGATAGATAGATAGATAGATAGATAGATAGATAGATAGATAGATAGATAGATAGATAGATAGATAGATAGATAGATAGATAGATAGATAGATAGATAGATAGATAGATAGATAGATAGATAGATAGATAGATAGATAGATAGATAGATAGATAGATAGATAGATAGATAGATAGATAGATAGATAGATAGATAGATAGATAGATAGATAGATAGATAGATAGATAGATAGATAGATAGATAGATAGATAGATAGATAGATAGATAGATAGATAGATAGATAGATAGATAGATAGATAGATAGATAGATAGATAGATAGATAGATAGATAGATAGATAGATAGATAGATAGATAGATAGATAGATAGATAGATAGATAGATAGATAGATAGGTGGGTAGGTAGGTAGGTAGGTAGGTAGGTTAGGTAGGTAGGTAGGTAGGTAGGTAGGTAGGTAGATAGATAGATAGATAGATAGATAGATAGATAGATAGATAGATAGATAGATAGATAGATAGATAGATAGATAGATAGATAGATAGATAGATAGATAGATAGGTAGGTAGGTAGGTAGGTAGGTAGGTAGGTAGGTAGGTAGGTAGGTAGGTAGGTAGGTAGGTAGGTAGGTAGGTAGGTAGGTAGGTAGGTAGGTAGGTAGGTAGGTAGGTAGGTAGGTAGATAGATAGATAGATAGATAGATAGATAGATAGATAGATGTTATTATAAGACTACATCACATGAGTAAATAATGTATGTATGTGTGAATTATATGAAATAAAAACATTTTTTTTAATTCTTTTTTTTTTTTTTTAGACATTTTCTAAAAACAGTTTTGATAATTATATATTAGACCTACTATCCCTTTTCACATTTGTGATAAATGTCTAACCTTGTGATCCCATCAAATAAATCCTGTGTTATCATTGGATTTCATCCAATAATATATACACAGAAACTTCTGACAAAGTTAAGTGATAAATTTACTTTCAAAATTTTGATCAATTTCTGCTTATTAGACATGTCATTTTTGTCCAGATTTCTTTGGAATAAATATTCTGAAGTGTTTTGCTTTTTTGGATTTTATTTCATAGTGCTCTCAATTGCCATTTTTGGATTTCCAGCATATTATTTTTGACATTAGGCATGTGAATATGTGTAGTTTTCATTTTGATTTACTTTTCCATTTTCTGATTCATACTTTTCCATTTTCTGATTCGAAATTATTAGAAGAAATAAGCAAAATTTGTTTAATGATCGGAAGTATTTAAAGGTTATTAATCATTTTATTGAATTGAATAATTTTGAATATTGTTTTGAATTTAAAAAGATGTGTCAAAATTATTATGATAAATTATATATTAAAGAAAAGAAGAAATTTGGTAATAAGACTAATTTTTTATTTAATAAAAAATATTCAAAGATGGATCGTAGTGTAAATTATGTCAATTTATCGTCATGTGATTTGAAGTTAATACAAACGTATGTATTAGGATTTTGTTCAAAATATGTGGGTGATATAGTTGATGACTATAAACTGGAGATTATATCATCAGTTCAAAATTCTTATGATGGAAAATTAATTACTGCAGAGGAGTTTAACAAAATTGTTAAAAATGTTAATTTACAAAATTTTAATAAATATGATAATTCATGGAAAAGAGTTATTGGATTATTTAAAAGGCAATTAATGAAAGATAAATTGATTTGCTTAAAGGAAGATAAAGGTTTATGGATGTGCTTGATTTCAAATAATGAATATGTTCAAGGAGTTATTTTACAAATGGAAAAATTAAATTTTAAATTGATTGATAAATATAATGTTGATTCAGAAAGAATGAAATTTATTAATAACATTTTATTAAAGGCAAAGAATAAAGGAATAAATGATAATGTGCACTATTCATTATATTCTTCAAGTGCTATTTGTCCATGTGTATTTGCTAATGTAAAATTACTTATAGAAGGTTATACACTTAGAATAATTTTGGATTTTAGAGGGTCTTTTATGTATAAGACTAGTAAATATATAGCTAAAATTTTACAGGATTTACTTGGATTTGGAAAATATTCTGTAACAATTTGATTTTGTTGAAAAAATTAAAGATTTAAGTTTGGACTGTGGTGATGTTTTAGTGTCATTGAATGTTTCTGAGATGTATGGATCTATTGATTGAGTTGATTCAATTAAGATAATTCATCAAGCTTTATTGGAGAAGAAAATGTATAATCAATTAATATGTTTTCTGATGAAGGCTTTAAATTTTATTGAACAAAATATTGTTGCATCCTTTAATGGTAAATTTTATAAGATGAGTAAAGAATGGCCAATGGGATTACCAATGGTGGCACAGTTATGCAGTTTTGTTTTGTCATATTATGAAGAAAAGATTTTAAACAAATTTATTTTTTGGGAAATATATAAGATATATACAAGATATGTGGATGATATTTTTGTATGTGCTTCTTCAGAAATGATTGATAAAATTTTTGATGAATATAATAAATTAAAAGGTCTTAACTGGACTATGGAGAAAGAATATAATAACAGTATTAAATATTTAGATTTGATGATTTCAAGGAACAATAATATGATTGACTATAAATTGTTTATTAAACCTATTGAAACGAGAGGGTATATTCCATATTTATTTAAAGTGCCACATAATTATAAAATGGCTGGTTTTAGGTATTTTTTACATAAAAATAATATTTTGTGTAAATATGCATGTGATTAAAAGAAAATTATGTAAGTGAATTATTAAGTGTAGATTATAATATAAAAGAAATTTATCAAGGGGTTTGTCAATTTAGTAAAAAAATTAATAGAAATACTGGTGATGAATCCAACAACACAATATTTACAATGAGGCTGACTAAAGGTATCAGTCCACTTAATATACCATCTGTTCTTGAGCAGAATAAATCCTGATATACATAGTAATTCGAGGACTTCAACCACAGTGTTATGGATGTGGAGACACTGGCCATTTAATTAGGACCTGTCCAAACAGATTATGCACAGAATGTGGGGAAAGCTATTGTGGATTCCACAAGTGTACAATAACATCTAGCAATCCTTCTCTTATAAATCAACAATTAGAACTGGAATTACAAGAATCTCATTTAAAAGATAAAGTGAAAACAAATAAGCTACATTATAAGGAAAATCAAGAAACCTTGCATAGTAGATTTGAAGATGGAACAAATGCAGGTCAAGCTAGAGATACAGCCAAAGAGATAAAGAAACAATCAGCACAGGCAGAATTGACCAACTTTGAATCAATACAATCTGAAGAATCTGAAGGCACATTAAAAGAAATTGGTCAATTAAAAGAAGCTAACATGTTCAGTGTTACATAACTAAGTGAGAATGGTTCAACTCAAATGAGTAAAATGACACAAGGTGCAAGTTTTAAAAGGAGAAATCAGAATGGCTCTGGCTCACAAACTGATGAGCATAGTGTTGTGGGCTCAAACATTGAGCTATGTGGTGAGCAAGAAAAGAAAATTGAGAATCTCTCAAGGAGAAAGAGAAAAAGGAAAAGAATACAGAAGAGGAAGCTGGCTCAACAGGAGTCAGACAATGAGATGGAAACTGAATCAGGTCAAATAGTCAACGACCCAGAGGTAATGGAACATGATATTTTAGTTCATCCCATGATTTTCAAATGCATTGTTGAATCTAAAGGACCTTGTCTTTTTTGGAAGAGGCATGTATGTAGCAAGAGTGAAGTAAGGCAGATAATTTCAAAAGAGGCAGATAATCCAGAGGAAAAAATCAATAACATAGAAGAGCAATGGAATGATGAGGCTCATGGTGACAGGTCTGAAAGCAGGCCAGGTGAAGTAGCTCAGGTTATCTCAGAAAAGTCTGATAATCCAGTGGAAGAACTTGATAATGTAGAAGAGCAATGGAGTGATGAGGCTCATAGTGACAGTTCTGGAAGCGAGGTAGTAGATGGCTGTCCAAAGGAAATCCAGCAACAAATTAGTACTAGCCTTATGTGTACTGATGAAATGGAAGAAATCACAGATGATGAAGAAATAAGCTCACAAGAGGAAAATTTTGAAGAAAATTCAGAACAGGAAAGCGATAGAAATTCAGAAACAGGTTAAAGTATGAATTACATAGATGTGGTTTATATAAAGATATGGCAACATGGATGAAGTTCTAAGTATCTGTGAATTAAAGGACTTGGCAATTCAAAGACTTTTATAAATGAATAGAGAAGACTAGTATTATTGACTGTAGTATGTTCTCAAGATTTCTTTAAACAAATGTATTTACATCATGTAGCGGGTGATCAGTCACCTGCATTTTTTTTCCTTAATAAAAAAAAAATACTGGTGATGAAGAAATTGAGAGTAAGAAGTGGATTTCTTTGCCTTTTTATAATAATAATCAAGTAAAATTTATGAAAAAAGTTTATAATAGTATATATAATGTTTCATTTTATGGATCAGGTAATTTAAATAGAATGGTTAATAATTCAAAAGATAAGTTAGAAAAAAATAATGTGAGTAATATAATTTATAGAATTTTTTGTGGTTGTAATTTATCATATGTGGGGGAATCTAGATGTAATATGGAGAAAAGAATTCAAGAACATAAATTGTTGTATAAAAGAGTTTTGAAAAATGTACAGATATGTAATGATAATAATAAAGTCAAGTTATATACTGAATCTGTTTTTTATGATCATGATAGAAATTGTAATTTTAAATTTGATTTTGATATAAACAAAATAAAAATTTTAGGCTAAGAGAGAGATAATGAAAAAAAAAATTAAAGAGGCAGTTTTTATTAGTAGGTATAAAAATACGATAATAAACAGACAGTCAGCAAATGTTAGGATTAATGAATTGTGGGATATTTAAATTGACATGTGGTTCTGGTTGGTAATAGTTGATTCCATTTTGAAAGTTGAGTTGATAATGATTATGAATATAATCGAAAATATTTCTTTATGAGTTTTTATTTATACTATATTATAAATTGCTTACCGTTGTTTGGAATATATTTAAGTTTCGTTATTGTATTATTAATATTAGCGGACATTTTATTTTGTTTTATATATATATATATCACAAGATGGCATTATAAAACCATTATGTTGTCTTTTTAATATATTATTCTCTGAAATGAAATACAATCAATTTATAAGACAACTATATACTTAAACAATATATAAATAATAAATGTATTAACATCTACTCGATTTTTGTTCAAAAATGAACCTTGTCAAGATATTATAACAATTGAAAAAATTCACGTGATTTACATATTATTTTAACACACCATCTACTAGTCAAACTAAACAATAAAGATGTTTTTATATTTTCCAATTTTTATTTAATGACCATTTTTCTCCTAACTTTATTTAGCCTTGTACTAAATTCATACATTTCTCTTTATTTTCATGTATATACAATGTTTCATATACTTTTCTTTCTTTACAATTTCTACAATATTTGATAACTTCAATACTTTCTTCACAATTCATAATGTGTCCTGTTTCTAAAAAATGGAAAAATGGACCTGATTTAATATCTTTTCTATTTATAGCTCTGTCATGCTCTTTACCCCTTTCTATTTTACTTTTTGCTGACTGACCTATGTATATCATCTTGCTCTTTTACAAATAATTTTATAAACTATTCCTATCCTCTCATTCTTATCATTTCTTATTTTAGAATTACTTACAGGTTTTTTTAAAGATTTACTATTTTTCCGTTCAATACCTATATTAAGATTTATTTTTTCTTTTCTATCATTTAGAATTTCATATACATCATTGGAATATGGAATAGAAATCCATTTCTTATTTTTTCTTTCATTTTTATTGCTAACTTTTTTATATCTATTTTTATTTATTAAAATATTTCTTACAACCTTACTATTATATCCATATTCAATGTATTCATCTTGGATTTTCAATTTTTGCTCCATTGCATTCTTGTTCTAATTATAATTAATTTTTAATTTATTTTTTTTAGCTGAGACTTATTTTTAAATATTTTTGAATTAATTAGAAATAAAATTAAACCTAGCAAGAATCTTTAATTAGGATTAAGACTGAGATAAGCTTGCCCTGTTGAAAAACCACTAATTAGAAAAAAATGTTTTGGAAAGATAAGAGTTTTTATAAAGAGACCAGGGATTACAGACTTAGGATCTCTCCAGCTAGGATTACTGACACTTCTAGTTAGTTTGGAGGTCACTTTTGTAGAACAATAAAAAGACTGGTTGAATTACCAGGCGGATAATGACTTCTATGAAAAAATTATATTCAAAGAAGAACTGTTCCAATAGAATTTTCGCCATGTCTGACTAGATCAACTCAAGATTAATCTCGGAGCCAAATCATCCCATTAAACATGCCTTAAAACATATACAGAAACTGAGCCATCATTGCCTCCTGCCTTCTAAATAAAAATTGAAACCTAAAGTCTTTGCTGGAGTTCATCACAGAGTAAATGCTATATATGCCAATGAAAGACATCAGCTAAAATTTTGAATTTATACCTCGAGATAACTAGTTTCCTTTATTCTTTCCAGTGTCAAATTTTAGTCTCAGCTTAATCCTAAAAGTAACCCTTTTTATTATATTACTTGTTTATTAAATTTAAAATATTTAGAGTATGTATTCTGTTTGCTTTTGTTGTTTTTATCATAGGCATTGTGATCTTAATTTTAAGAGTCCAAATTTTCTTTCTATTTTCATTATCAGAGAGTGCATTGTGATTGTATAATTTTATATGTTTAATATATGTCTAATTACTTCACTAACTATTGCTAAATGCTTTGGTCGTTTTCATAAATTTTTTTATTTATTAATTAATCTTAAATATGTTTAGTTTGTGCTTTATACAATCCGCAAATCTTTTAGCTGAAGGTTTATCGACTTCATTGTTCTGGTTTTCTGAAAGTAGAGATTTATTTCTAGATTACTTAAGATTGTAATCATATTTTTTTGTTGTTGTCTTGTATGTGAAATCAATTAAGTTTGCTTTAAAAGTAGCATTATATACAGCAGCCCTGCGGTGTTATAATGTCAGTCATTAGAAAGTTATTGATCAATTGTCTGCACTGGTTTTGTTGATTTTCTACAAGACCATAATTGTTTTCATATCTCTGAATCAGGAAACTAGAGTTGCTGTTTCTTTTTTTTTGTTGTTGTAATTTTATAAATTGCCAACAGGAAGATATCCTATCCATTTTTTTTATTTTTAGGTGAGAGAATTTTCCTGCCAAAGCGTTTAATGTTTTCATGTGTGCTGTACTCATGTGCACTCTCTGATAAATATGCATATTCGGTAAAACTGACTTTAGCGGTCTCAACACTTCACCCTCTATTTTTAAAAAACTTAACTACATTTTTTTTCCCTACCAAATGTATCCAACTTTAATCAGTGTATCTAACAATAAATAAACTATGTCTAAATATAAATGTTAATTTAAAAAATGTAATAAAACTTACATTTTTATGTGTACTTTTCACTTGGAATGTATATCTAGCAGTCTTTACTGTATATATAACTATAAATAAATAAAGTATATTAACTATAAATGTTTTTACATAAAGATGAATAAATAAAAAAAATGAACTTACATTTTTATGTGTAGAGTGCAGCTACACAAGCTAGGAAATGCGTAGTTTGCAGCTACACAAATGAGGAAATGCAGGAAAAGGCCATCATGTTTGTGCATATTTCTGAATAAAAATTCCTGCAGGTAGGATGAAAACAAAGGTATTCTCATAACAAATTGGTATTTTAGCTTACGCTTTACTCTCATCCACATATTTTCCACATTATTGGTGTGTATAAGTTCGTTGTCTGGGTCAACAAAATTGTCTTGATGGACGACAACAGAGTGGAGATATATACCATTAGAACGACCACTGATATTATTATATTCACACCAGCCATCACTGATGATATGTGTTCCAGGCAAAATATGTTGCTGGATGAGCATTTCCAGATTGTCAGCCGATCTGTCTGCGATTTCAGTTAAGAAACATTTTTGCGAACCTCTTTCTACCGGTGATGCATTTTGCATTGCCATCTAACACCATCTGTGCTGGTTAAATATTTTACCAGTGAACACTGAATATTGCATCACAGACATAGCATGCTATTCTTTAACAAACATCTCCTGGAAAGCCACTTCATGGACAACTCCACAGTTTGAAATTGTTCTAGCAGACGACGAGTATTCCATGTTTCTGCCAGAACATCCACAATTTTATTTGGAAGAACTAAAGAGGTGATAGACACTTTATCTGCCATTTTTTAAAAATCAAAAATTACATGTGGCAAAAATTACACATGACAAAAGTAGTTCATAATTTTGACAACAGGGACTTTTTGGTGACACTTTTGCCATGCAACATATATCTAAATAGAGCATAAAAATGTAAGTTTTATTATATTTTATTTATTAATCTTCATGCAAAAAATACATTTATAGTTAGATATACTTTGCAATTACATAGTGAGAATAACATAGTTCGAAATACGGATCCTGCCTCAGGAAATGTAAGTTCATTTTTTTTATTTATTCATCTTTATGTAAAAACATTTATAGTTAATATACTTTATTTATTTATAGTTATATATACAGTAAAAACCGCTAGATATACATTCCAAGTGAAAAGTACACATAAAAATGTAAGTTTTATTAATTTTTTTTTATTAACATTTATATTTAGACATAGTTTATTTATTGTTAGATACACTGATTCAAGTTGGATACATTTGGTAGGAAAAAATGTAGTTACATTTTTTAAAAATAGAGGGCGAAGTGTCGAGACCGCTATAAGTCAGGATTACCGTATATAAGTCACTTTTGTATTGTCCAAATGTTAAATAAAATTTTCAAATTGTTTAAATTTATTTGGCTGACGTTTGTCTTGGTATTTTTATTTCTCACTTGTCTAAACATATACTTAAGATTTCTTGTTTCTCCCTGAGTTTAGTTTGCACATTCAGGTTCGCATATCCTGTCCACCCTTAAAATAAATATCTAGTTCCGATTTTCAGACTAGTGGGGTGCCCTTGTGGTCAGTATATGTGAATCCAAAATCTTTCGTCCATTACAATATATATATATTGAGACATTTAAGTCACATGTATTAATAATGATAAAATTGTAGTGCCAGAATTTTTTTTCTTAAATATACATATATTTTTAATTCAATCTCAGATATTTTGAATTTATATTAAATAGGTAACAAATCTATTTAATTTATAATTTTATATATTTAAGAAAAAGTTTGATTTATTTTACCTTATGTAAATTAATTTAAAATATTCTATTTTATAATTAAAGTTATATATAAATAAAAATATGTTTGTTTTTTATTTTTAAATTAATTAAATATAAGAGTAAATTTTATTGAAACAGAATAATTAAGTAATTAGGAGAAAAATCAGAGCAATCTAATATTGTTTATTTAAAACCAATTCAAAAAATATTTTTGATAAAGAATTCGTAAACAGATCGCTGTATCAAATGGTTGATTAGTTAGATGACAAAACTGCAATCACAGATGTAGTGAGAACAGTGTCATTAATATTAGAAGAGAATTCAACTGCATAGGAGACGAAGAGAATGACTGTTAGCCAAAGATTTTACGTGTTGAGAATATAAAGAGGAAACCAACTTTGAGTCAATTCTGTGCCTACTTCTGAAGTTTTCAAACATTCCTAAATATCAATGCGTGTCTGGAAGAGCAGATATAATGAGCCATTTCAATTATTTGAAAATACATAAAGTTTTGCATAAAAACCAACCAAACAGTGAATAATTAAATACATGTTTAAGCTGATTATAATAATTTTAAGTTTAAATTAAAGTGGTCTTAGAAATTTTTGATATTTCTGTTGGAAAATTTTTTATAGAATTTAACTATATATGAATTATTAAAAAACATACATTAAATATTTAAGCAAGTAAAGAAGGACACTAAAACCGTAGAGACTTGTTTTATATTAAAAGAAATTGACACATATTTATTTCTCTTTTTTTTTAACAATGCCACTGAAATTTTTGATTGGAAAAAAACTTTTATAGCTTTGCTCAATAACTCATATTCTGCATATATGATTTATTTGACAGTTGTCATTAGCTAACTTGGACATTTTAGATTTCATTAAGAATAATTTCTAATATTCAAATTATTTTAATAGAGGCCTATCAGATTATATTAATTATTAAGTACAATATTAACTTATGTTACGTATATTTCTGTGTTGTTACGTTATATGAAAGTTGGAATTCAGTGACCAATATGCCAACAAAATCTTTTAAATAAATTAAATATCTATATTGTCATTTAAAAAATAGGTATATGTTTGTGTAGAAGCTCAAATGATTTTATTTATTATTTCATTTGTATACAGTTTCTTATTTATTATACAAATAACCAACTCTTAAACTGGTATTATTATTTCATTGACTAATTTGTTATTAACTCTTTGGTAATTTTTCTTTTTAGCTCCATATTTTTAAATTATTTATCATATCATGGTGTTCATCTAATGTTTATTCATTGAGTCTTACTTAGATTCTAAATGAAAAGACTTTTACAAGAGAAGATCATATTCCTAATAAATATCACTTTTTCTGTTATTTATTTATAACCAAGTTATTATTTGAAATAAATAGTTATTTAATTAACAAAACAGTTATTACTTTTGCAATGTTACTCATCTTAAATTTTATTACATGAAAAGTGATTCAATAATTATATCACAATAGGATATAATTGAACAGGGTAAACATGAGTCAATTTAGAGCAGTTACAGATATAGCTTAGAGAAAGACCAAGAATAAATTTCACTTGTTAGCTAAAAAGAAATAATGAAACTAAGCAAAAAAACGTGATATTAAGAACATATAAGAATAACTTTAGAAGACTAGAAACTAATTAATCCTAATTATTAAAGAAATTGTTGATTTAGAATATTAATTAATTCCGACTAATTCATAAGCATAAATCAATTTAATAGTAACAACAATAATAAGTTATACAAAAAACACAAACAAAATGGAAAGTGCTATTAGAGAATAATTTGTTAGATCTTTTCATTGGAAATATAAAAGATTATTCATGTATCTGAACGGCAATAGAAAACAAGAGATGAACAAATGCTTTGGAAAATGGTTGATGAGAGATCAATATTAGAAAAACAAAAGAGATAGGGGAAAAGATTTTAAATTGAAAAGTTAGAAAGAAGAAAGTAAAAAAGATAAAATATCATCATTATTTTCAACCATTATCATTCCATTAAAGAATGAAGATCTCTCCCAAGTTTAATTTCTTTAATTTCTAGTCTTTCTTTTCCACATAACATCAGTAAACGTCCTTATTTCATCAAACTAACTCATATGTGTTTTTATAGATGTTTTAGATTTTAACTGTCCATCTATTATAATCTCCTAGGAGTATGTTCAGTCCAGATCCACTTCACTTTTTTATTTCTTTCAATAATCTCAATAATACCTTTTTGTTCTTTCATCCATGTATTTTATTTTTGATCCCTTCTTGTTATTGCTAATGTATATCTTCTCATATTTTATTGAGTAGTTTGAAATCTCTGTATTGCTCTTCTTTTAAATACCCAAATTTATAAAACTGGTAAAACACATTTATAAAAAAGCCTTTTTCTAAAACATAAACATATTTTCTTTTAATATTAAATTATTTCTAGGAAATGCACTTCACGCAAATTTAATTCCATGATGAATTTTATCTTATATTCTTCATCTATATTAATATTCGATCCTAAGTATGTGTTGTTGTTAATGTCTTCTAATTTATCATTATCAATCTTTTTTTTTTTTTATTTTGAGAAATTCCATTGAACATTATTTTAGTCTTAGCTTGAGAGTAAATTTTAAAAAAGTAAACAAATAATCTCTTATCAGTGATAAGAGATAATTATCTTGCAGAATTATTTTACATTGTTACTTCATTTTTTATTTTATATATGTATGAAAAGGTATTATTAAACACTTTGAGATTTGTAATTGTGATTTTTGTAGTCAAAATCTCAATAATGTTTTTATTATTTTAATATTAAAAAAACCCACAGTTATCTAAGTTAATCAGAAAAAATACTTGTTATGTTTAAGAAAAAGAAAACATATACATATATTATAAATTTTATTTTTTACTAAATTTCTATAAACTGCAATACAATACTCTAAATGTTATAATTTTTATTGCAGTTTAATATGGAAGAAGATTACCTGTTCACAATAATAAAGAAAATATGGAACCCATTAAAAATAGAAATTTAAAGAAAAAAGTTGCAGGGTCAATTAAAAATGAAGTTTCTTGGGGGGAAATAATGTTATTTGATAAAAAAGAAGATATATTACAAAAGTCATCATCAGAAACTGTTACAATACAATCTCCACTAGAAAATGAAGAGTATATTTCTGAAAATGTTCAACCATCATTTCAGGAAAAATGTACAGTAAACCAATTGATTTCAGAACAGATACCTTCAAAAATAAAAGAAGACACCTTTGTTCATTCTTCCAAAAAAGTATTTTCAAAGCAGGTGGATGACGAAAACACAACCATATTTCATACTTCATCAAATGTTTCAAAAGTCGAATCACCATCAGTGCAAAATGCTGCTTCACCAAATTATAATTTAGATAAATTTCAAGAGAAACATTATTGCCATTTGGCTAATATGATATTTTGCCATTCAAATTCAACATCAAAACAATACAAAGTTACACCTGCAACTATTTTGCTAACAAAACCACATCTTTTTGGATATTTGCCAAAACAAGTGCAACAAGCAGCTTTTGAGAAATTTTTATTATGTCAAGAGTTTTTGAAAAAAAAAAATTCACTTCTCGAAAACAGTAGTAAAGAAATTGATCATGTGATTCCTTTTTCTGTATTTCATTTAGATCTTAATGAACCTAATTATGCATCAGACGAAATCATTAAAAATTATCAAATAAATAAATCTAAAAATTCTGAGCCTATAAACTCTACTACAATCTTAAAACAGCCTTTAGATATGTATCGCTCATCAGAAGCAATTTTGCCTCTAAGTATATCTCAAACACTGCTTGAAATTCCTGATGAACCATCCCCATGTGAATCTTTATGGCAACGTTTTCAAAAATTTCAGGAGCAAACTTGCCAAAATCAATCTTTCCAAGAAGTAATTTTTCCAGTTCATTCTTCTCAGAAACAAACGTTTATCAGTCGAGCTTTAGCGCGGTCAAATTATATTGAACGAGAGCAAAGTTTTGATGGTACTTCGCTTAGGGTACATGCATCCTGGGATGAAATTTCTGAAGATGATATAGATGAAATTGAACAAATAGCTTTAGATATCATCTATAATAAGATTGAATGTCCAAAAGAAATGTTAGATGAAATAGACTTATTGGGAAAACAAATGGGAAAATCTTCTAACTCATAGCATCATACGTTTCTTCATAATTCCCTTTTTGTTTTTAATCTTAGCAAAAACTAATAAAAATATACAACTAGCTGCAATTAACCTGAAATTAATATCCAGTTATTAATATCGATTTATCGACCTAAATATCATGTGCCATTAAATTTTATTTAAAATCCATATGAATATTGTAAGAAATACAAAATACATTAATTTTGGAATGAATTGAGACTCTTGTACAAAAGCAGATATTATATTCAACTCAATTCACCAATGATGAATGATTTTTATCAATGTTTATAATAATGTAAAACATTATAAGAACTGATAATATCAAAGATCATGTTTTTACTAATCTCTAAACTTGTTCATTTTTATTCTCTCTATCTCCTTTTTTTTTTCTTATTTGTTTATCATTTCTGTTTCTTCTATATTTTCTTCATATTTATCCCCTTTCTCCTTTTATCCTGTAGGCTTTTTGTTTTTTTTCATGACACTCTCTTTATTTCTGTCTTCTTTTTTTTTTAATTTGTCTTCCTTACTATGTCTTCTTTTCTTTTTCCCTTTTTTTTCTTTTTGTTTTTCTTTCTTTGTTTTTCATTTTTTTCCAGTTTTTAATTCAAACTTTTTAATTTTTAATTTACCCTCCTCAAACAGAGTACTTCTCATTTTGTTTTAACACTGGAAAAATTATAAAAGACAACTAGAGTAAAATTTTATATCAGTTTTAAGATCAATATATATTGTACCAGACACTTCACACTTTTTATCACTGAGGGTACCACTAGGCAATGAACTGAATGAGGCAGGGAAGAGATTGAAAAGTGGAAAGACGAGAGGTTTAGATGGATGGGCATCAGAGATGGTAATGAATTTAGGGCAGAGAGCAAGAACAAAGTTATTATCATGTTTTAATAAGATGGCACAGAAGATAGTTTTTTCGGGTAGCTGGAATAATACAAGAATAAGATTATTATTTAAAGGAAAGGGTAAGGATCATAGAAAGTTAAATAATTATAGACCGATAGCGGTAACATCAGTTTTATATAAAGTTTTCTCATATTGAAACAGTAAGATTCATATTCGAATCTTAAGTTTCACCTTTTTCTGTCGTCTCTCACTGACCGGTCTAACCCGCCCAAATTTAAACTTTTTGGTATCGAATTGTGTGTGTAGCAATCTTAGAAATGTATAAATATATGTAGAATTCAGCATAAACATGCACACATTTCGATCTCAAATTAAACGCAATAAATAGGGATAAAATAATATAATTTAGATTTCTTTTAGTTATATTATTTTGTATAATTTTAATCATTTATTTTGGATTATAAAGTTCGTATTTATTGCTTTGTTTAAATTTCATTTAATAATAATTCTAAAAATATCTGATTTAATATTTAATTAAAAGTTAAAATAATCTTATGTTCCCTTTTTGTTTTTGAAATTTAAAAGCATCGGTCAGTGATAGATAATAGATTAATTTAAAAAAATTCTCCAAAAATATAATTAGTAAATGTAAAATGTAAACAATAGAATGGCAGCTTTCTTTAATTAAAAACCAACAAAATGCATTGATTATCCTCAGGGCAGATTAAGTAGAACCTAAAAATACCTTTACAAAAATGTGAAAGATCAAGATAAAAAAAAAAGAGGCCATCTTAGACTTGCTGGAGACATTCACTTAAACTTTAGCTTTGCTCTCGATCACTGAGAGTCTCCAAAAATAATAAAAATAATTTGTTCCTGCCAAGGTATGACCGAGTAAAGCACCTAGATTATTCTCCATTGGGAGATGGCCTATCGGATGCTGAACTTTCATTGCCCATCATAAATTCACCATGAAGATCTGCTGCCTGAAATGAATGAGAAAGCTGCTGCTGCCATGAAATTAAATGAATATCTACATACAAGAAAGACTTGCCACTCGTGAACTTTTTGCTGCTAAATTAATGGAATCAGAAAACTTCTTATAAAACAGGTACCTGTCTGTATTCAAACTCTAGAGTACTCTAATAATATGCTTTAGCTCTTCTTCATAATACTTATCTAAATTATAAAATGTAAAAACTATCATTTGTATAACTAAAATTGAATAATTAACTTAATGTGTAAATTTCTCTAATAATCTAGCTTACCTCACTCTATCTTTCTTGGGTGCGTATTTCTCAAATCTACATTTTATCTATAGTTATTATTTAATTATTGCCTGCTCATAACTGTCTCAATTTTCAAAGTTTAAATCTATGATCGCTTGGAACAGTGAATGCGTGTCAAATTTTCATTAATATTTGCTTTCATAACTAACTTAACTTTCATATAAATCGACACGCATTCAATGCTTCATTTATTGTGATGCAGGGGTCTACAACTTCACAAATGGCTGGCATATTAGTTGTAATAACTCCCAGTTTAGATATGTTTTGTATGTATTAAATCTTAATGAATAATTCCATCAAATTACATTTCTTTGAGAGTCGCCAACGTTCTTTAGTAAATGTTGATAATGTAGGGCCTAGTTAGAAATCTATTTTAAATCTCATCATCATCGTTTATACAGTATACATGTGCTACGTTTAGAGACGCGATGACCCATTCTGCTGTGAAATTTCCGGATTCTTCAGGGTTGAAATTAACCCCAGTCATCCTACACAAGCGGGCATAATGGGTGCTCCTGTAGGACTTGACAATGTCATGCAGCCAGCCAGCAAAACTGCGACACGGACCACTTGTCCCTGGTTATGCTTATGTGACACCTTACTTCGTCGGGCCGATGGCAGAGACCAGCCCGACGTTCTTATAAACTCATTCACGGCATTGCAGTTTCGATATACTGCCATTCCATATCGCCTTTCTAAAGCATACCACGTGTTCCTTTACTTAGTTTTATTATTCTAAACATATCACTCCGCCTCTGCATTATCTGCATGATTCACTCTCAAATAAATGTTTGCCCTTAGTTATAAATAAATATTTTAATTAAATAAATATATGTCTGCCATTACTCTTATAACCCATACTTTAGACTCTTGCATTGCAAAGGTATAAATCCCTCCAGGCATGCATTAGAAATACTCACTCGAGAATTTTAGGTAGCTAGATTACGCCTTCAAATAAATGTATTCCTTTTGTAAACATTACAGTATCGGAAATACCGCTACTGAAATCCTCAATATAAAATAATGTCTAAATAAATAAATGTATTCTTTAAAATATAATCATGTCGCAAATCCTGCTACTGAAGCTGTTAGTCCATAAAATATTAGTAAATGATTTTATTAGAATGTATTAATAAATAATTTTAAACTATATGTCTGCAGTTACGTTTCATTTATTCGATACCCATTCTATATAATATTTCCTCGATTATGTAAATATGAATGTTTAATTAATATTAGTTTGGTTATTGGCTAACTCGAGAATAAAATCATGAGACTCTTGCATATCCCTGACCACCGTGCCTAAGGAAATATTTACTAATGTCGCATCAGATGCGTTGTTTCGTGGATTGTATTGTGGAACCGATAAACTATGTTCGAACTCAGTACCACGGGTGGCTTCGCTACTCGATGGTGCTGCTGTTCTGTATGGTGGTCGAATTCTGCACTATGTTTATGAGTCACACGTTTTCTGACCATTACAATATATGGTAGCTGGAAGAGTTGTAAAATGGATGGAAGAGAATTGAAAAATGTCATTGTCTTTATGAAGATGCCTCCAAATGAACTCAGATAGATAAATTTTGGAGGTATTTGCATGCTATGCCATGGTGTTTGCTGTTCAGCCACTTCAGTAGACCCCAAAACCTCTCAATGGTCTAATGGTGAGCTCCTACTGTGGTGTCCATGAAATTGTAACAGTGGTTAACTGTGACATGTGTAAAGTCTGCCGCTTCAAGATCAGTCATCTTATAACCCTTCCAACAGTCTGAGTAGATGGTAGATACTGACTTGATATTTTCATGGATGGCATTGGGAAGGGTGGCTGCTGAGCGACAGGGGACAGCAGTGGCAAAACATTTGCCTGTCTCCCGGAACATGCCTCTGAAGATCCACTGCTGTGAAATGATCCTTCCCTAGTGGTTTTTTCATCAGGAGAAAAGTGTCTCATCTACCTCCATGTGAGTCCAGATCTGTCTATTTGGTGGCAGGAGTGGGACAACAGGCTTGGACCACAGAGCTCTCTCAAACTGTTGGTCCAATGAATTACTGCTGGTTTTGACAATTGCAGGTCATCTCTGGTACTTGCAATGCTTAGTTGGTCTTGACTCAATAAATATACCAGATGCAATGCTTTCACAAAGCACATTTTGGAGCCCTCAAACCATGTACCCTTGCAAATAGACACGGTTTGCCTGCAGGCACACGAGTAGCATACAAACTGTCAAGTCTGCTGTGTAAGCTTCATTGATTTGCTACATTCACATGTAATGGTATGTGGCAGGATGTTTTGGGCTTGCAGAAACACAACTGCATCACATTCTTTGTTTGGGATGTCCCACAATTGCAATAATGTGTTAGCCATTTTGTTATTCTTTTGTTACTCTCGTCTGAGTCACAACAGAAATGGTACTTTTTCACCAACAACTGCAATCATCTCTCAGAGACCTTTTATATATTTAACAAAAAAAAGCTTTGACAAATATCAGTAATATGCTGATAATTATTAGTATGCAAAAAGATGTCAGTTGGGCAACACACAGAAAACTTGTAAACCTCAACAAACAAACAGTTGAAAAACATTCCAATGCACACACTCCCATGTTAAATTCGAGCGAAAATACAAAGTTTGTCAATATGCATAGGAATTAACACCGCAATGAAATGGATAACTATATGATCATAGTGTTGTTAGCTAGATGTAGGGTTAGGATGCTGGAAGAATTAGCCATGTTTATAACCTCTATATCTTAAGCAGCTAATATGATCACAGTTGTGTATTAGCCATAGATTCGGCCATAAAAGTGGTAATAGTTATGTTTTTACACAGAAACAGTGACCACATGCTGTACAGTGAATAATTTACAACTACCAAATAAGTATAAATTTAATGACTGTACAAAAAGTATTTTTTTCTTTTTTTTCTTCCTCCTCCAACAACAACAATAATCTTTATTGATTCATAAACCTTATATGATTTACATAAAGCATGTTTACAAATAGTATCAGATTACAATGGCACATAAATTTACACAGTATGCAGTGAGTTAACAGTTTAATTGGGGTCATTGTTACATGTAATAATTTTGAGCATATTGTGCTTTTACATGTGGTCAGGCATGGCTATTGATAATACAATGATTACAGTATAATGGATATATAGGGCTATTAAATTTCAACATAATTACATAAAATCAACATACATTAATCCAATAATTAATGCATAAGACCTTAATTTCGTGTTACAATGTGTACACAAGATGGAAAAGGTAGTAGCAGTGATTACATATGGTGTTTTAGTGGGAGGATTGGGTGGAGAAGAACCAGTCTGGTGTTATTTGTACTGAAAGGTTGGTGCACTTAGGAGTGTTAGATTCTGTATTGAACTGGTCACTGAGTCTGCCACATTGCATGCTATAATGTTTTCTTGATGTTGCAGATGCTGATTAGATGAATTTGGTTGTTTCAACAAATAACTATTGGGTAGTGGTTCATCAATCTTCTCCATGTGTGTTGATTTCTGCTTGGATTACAGATTAAGTAAATGATTGGCTTTGGTTGTTTCAACAAAGAACTATTGGGTAGTGGTTCATCAATCCTCTTCATATGTGTTGATTTCTGCTTGGATTACAGATTAAGTAAATGGTTGAAGAGGAGTCAATTTTTGTCTGGGTAGTGATTTGTTAAGACCCTCCATTGTGGACTTGTAAATAGTAGGAATAAAGGCTAACATATTGTTTGAGGGGAAACTAGGTTGTTGCATGGATATCAGGATGGGCAGTTTTAGCATCTTAGTTTGTTGTTTCAATTTTTTGGTGAATGTCAATGGATATCATCTGGTGTTATTCCCCAGGGTAAATGTATATTAAGTACACCAGAATGTATCCAAGGTAAAGATGTTGGCACAAGCTGTGTGTGCCTTAGGTTTTTGATAGGAGTGTATCAGGTTCTGCAAAAAGACATTTGGATGTCTGTATGTGTTCTATTTAAAATTTTGCAGAAATGGAAAATTTGCTGCTGTCTCTCCTCTGCAGCACAGAATGGATTGATATTTTTTGAAAGCTGGCAGTATTGTAGAAAAAGGATATAGACAATGTGTGTAAATTGACTTTGAACAAAAAATCAAAGAACTTTGACTACAGTGAAAACTTCTGGAAGTTTCACAGGAGTTATTTGTTGAACACAGGGAGGGGGCTAAGATATAACATGCTGTAAGTTTGCCAGTAGGTATATTTATTTGGTGGATGATGTGGAATCAGCAGGAATACTCTGCATTGTTTGAATAAGAGATAAAATGTATCCAAAAGAGGGGTAGGGGGCACAGAAATTAGGCATTGTATTGTCAGGAAGTGACCCATAGTGGAGGAAAGAAGGGTTGCTCTGATCTTGTTTCAAAAATTTTTATGGTGTGAAGTCCCAATCCATTCTGACTTAGGAGGAGGCTGAGATATTTAAATGATATGGATACAATCTTTCTTCCTCACAGTAACTTGCTGCGTAGGAAGATGTTGATTTGTAAATTTGATAATAGGTAAGTAGTAATTGATTTTGATTAGAATTAGTAGATTAAACAGTTATGCTCTGAATAGAGAGGTAGTGATCTGGAGTGTGTAGTCTCTTGAGTTTCTTTTGGATAGACTGCCTCATGGCATGTGCACCCATGTGGAAAATCTAACACTGTGGGTTGGTCTTTAAATGTTTGAGTATAGAACTTAATGGTGTAGAGAGACAAGGCTGCACTTCTCTCCAGATTAAATTTGAATTAGTGGGTGGATGTGAATTCTTTGAGTATCTTTTGAAGTATAGGCAAAAGTTTGCATGAAGGCATGAAGATGGATATATTAACCAAATAGAAAATACATGCAATAAATAACTATAATGGTCAAATATATAATTTTGTATAATTAAATATCTTGAGAAGGAATCAATGGAGAAGAAAGCTGATTCAATAAATATTACTATATAATTATCAATACTTGTTTATTTCAATCTTACTTAGATTGATTATTTAGTCAATACATGCAATGAACTCCTGGGTATGGGAAATGCAGATGCCTGTTATTTTTTATTGAATTTGTATTAAGGGTGGGTCATTATACTAGGAATAATCCTTGTAAGATGGATTCAGTAGGAGTTTGTTAATTCCTACCATGAGAAGGTATCAATGGAAAGGAAAGCTGATTCAATAAATATTACTATATAATTACCAATACTTGTTTATTTCAATCTTACTTAGATTATTTAGTTAATACATGAAATGAACTGCTGGGTGTGGGAAATGCAGATGACTGTTATTTTTTGTTAAATTTATATTAAAAGTGAGTCAATATACTAGGAATAATCCTTATGAAATGGATTCAGTAGGAGTTTGTGAATTCCTACCACTGAGGGTGATGTGAATCTCACAGCTCAGTTGCAGATTGGTAATCAAATATAAAAGTCTGTGTGGAATGGTGATTTTAGCAATCTTATCAATTAATGTTTTGATAGACACCAAATTAAAAACTGTTTCAATACCAATTTGTACTGCTATAGCACCATATTTCTTTTGGGCCTGAACAGATTTTAATATTGCCTTGAAAATAAGTGCAGCCTGTGTGATGGATGAATTTCTTTTTGCAAATTGCATGGGTGAGATCAGCAGAAGCAGATAGTATTCCAACTGGTTTTTAATGACCTGTTCAAAAAATTCCCAATGGACCCTTTGAAATAGCACCTAGTTTAGAAAGAGTCAATACAGATGTTGATCATTTGATATATGGAACAATAGCAATATGATATAAGTCCTTGATTTGGTGTATTTCTGGGAAGAATTGGAAAGGTCAGTAAGATATCTACTGGTAAATTTACTAGTACTAAAAATGAAAGCAGATATATAATGGGTTTCTGGTTAACATGCCTGATAAATAGTGGTTAGCTTGTCCTTGAACTATTCTGCATGGAAGATTTAATTGTTTTTTTTTTGGGGGGGGGTAAAGTAATATTGGGATGATTTAAACCTGTCGTATGTTTGTAGCTTTCATTGGAAATCTTGATAGATGAGAAGTTTCATACTCTGTCCTGCATAGGTAACTCCTTCCATCAGCAATGTCATAGGGACTCAATCTTGAAGGGATGGTCAAGACCCAATGTATTCCAGGTCAGGATATGTTGCTATGCAAGACATATCTTCTTGGACACTCAATCTACTTTGAGTGGTTGGAATGTCTGTTAGCGAGTTTATGAGAGCTTATGTAGGTGATTTTGGGTGTGGTGAGCATTTTAACATTGCAGTTCTTCTGTGAACTTCATCAGCCTGTGCAAGTAAGTGAGAAGAGGATTGAAAAATTGGCATGTTATATGGTAAATGTTGAAAGAAAATATGTTTGTGAATACTATATATCTCTGCACTGGTTCAATGTATAGATTTTCAAGCTTGCACAGCATTATATATGTCTCCAAGAACATAAACTTAGATGTAGCTGAGGAGAGGAGGCAAGCAATTTTTTCCAACCTGCATGGAGTTAGTGTGAATGTGTTCAAGGCAGAGAGTGAAGGTCTGTGTCGAGTGGTCAGAGATTGGAAAAGATAGACCTCAAATTTAATTAAATGATGTAACTGGGGGAATAAAAGCAGATAGATGAGGGTGGCATATCATTTGTGGAAGGTGACTACACCAGGTGATAGAAACCCTTGGCACCCATGAGCGGGGTTGCTAGAAAGCGCAGGCATTTGGATGTGAATATGAGTAACCAAGGTTGGAGTCATCCTGTAATATGGTTGGGTGAGGGATAAACCCCATCAATGAAGTGATCATGCTAATTATATTTACTATAAATTTTGGACCCAGGTTAACATAGGCAAGTAGGATGTTGATTGTGTTACTATGATACTGAAAAGTAGTAATCCAATAAATGAGAATCAATATATAAGATCTTGAAGGTTAAGAAAGGACAAGTTGAAGTAATGATGAGTACTGTGCAAGTAGATGGTGATGAGGTATCTCTAGAGCATGTGCAGAAATCTTGCCTATTGAGGTATGAAGTAAGGTAAATTTTTGAGTGATTGCATATTTGTCTCCAGCAGTCTCAACACATGGCTGGATGATTGTTATCCACTGCATCAGCAGCAACTACTACTACTACTACTATACTACTGCTACTGCTCCTCCTACTAATATTACTAGTACTACTGCTACTACCACTACTACTATCACTACTACTCCTATTCCTCCTCCTCCTACTATTATTGCTGCTGCTACTCCTCCTCCTCTAATAATTCATAATCAGAGAAACAGCAGCCATTATTGAGAAAAACATCCATGAGAGAAATAATAAATACAATAATTACAAAAAAAAATAAAGCAGCAGGTATTATTGACTAAGTCGATTTGACTGCCACAATGATAAAAAAAAATTCAAAATATAATGCAGTAAAATTGCACTAGTCATCCAAAAATGAATATCGTTTTTAGCATCAAAAATAGAATGCCATTGAAAACATACTCAGGAAAAAAATAGGGTCTTTAATAAACAAGTTGGGATACAACACTCTCATAGATAAAATACAAGTGCATTAATATAATGGAACAGCATCAGTGAGTATTGATAAATCTGTGTCACTGTCCAGATCTTAAAGTATAAATAAAAAGCCTCTAATCATACATCAGTACAGTTGCAGAAAACACTCAAAACCTCAAGTAACATTTCAACTCTAAATAAAAATTGATGACTGTGGCAGATGATAATGTGAAACAATTACAAATATCTAAGTGTAAAAATAGAGATAATGCAGCAATTGGATGGTATGACCTTCCATGTGCAACTTAGTATGGACTACACCAAGATAGCATCTGACACAATGCACAAATAATTATCATCAGTGAATTTTAAGTTAAATTCATGTAATATCATCAGAAGTTCACCAGACAAACCTTGGTCATAGTCACAATCAGACAAAGCTAACAAAAAAACTGATAATTTATGATGACAGCAGCCAAACCATTAAGAAATGAGAATGAGAATTTGATTACGAAAGGGAAAATATGACATCTAAGATATGTCAAGACATCCAGCTGAATATATCAGGGAAATCAATGGAAGTATTTTCCAATATAAAAAGATATCCAACAAAAAGACAAAAATAAAAATACTCTAATAATGTATCATGAGGGAAGCAACAGCCACTAATGAGAAGAACATCCAACTGTGAGAAAACATTAAATACACTAATTACAAAATCCAGACCGTGGCAAGTGTTACTTGCTAAGTAGAATTGACATCTACAATGATGAAAAAATTTCAAAATATAAGACATTAGAATTTCAGCAACCATCCACAAATGAATATGATTATTAAATGTTTAGCATCAAAAGTAAAATGCTAATGATAACATACCCAGAAAAATAACAGGAGCCATTAATAAACAAATTGAAATATCACACTTTCATAGATGGAATACATATTCATAAATAATACAATAACAGAGCATCAGCCATCATTGGTAAATATGTATCATTTTCCAGTTCTTAAAGTAAAAATTAAAAAGCCTCTAATTATATAACAGCACAGTTGTTGAAAACCTCAAGTAACATTCAACCCTAAATCAATATTGTTGACTGTGGCAATTGATAATATGAATGATTACAACTATCTAACTGCAAAATGAAGATTAATACACCAACTGGATAATATGAGAGTCATGTGCAAATTAATAAGAACTACACCAAAATGGCAGGTGCCACCATTCACAAATTAATTAAAATTTATCAAATATAAGAACTACATCAGAAAAACACTGATTGTAGTCTCTAGTCAACATATTTAATAAAAAAACATAAACCATTGGGACAGCTCTCAAGCCATTGAGAAATGAGTATCAGCATCCAACTACAAGGGGCAAAATGTGACATCCAAGTCATATTGGGACAGCAACATAATAGATTGTGGGAGCAATAACAGTATTTCCTAATAACTATGGATGTCTAACATAAAATCAGAAAAATAATTAAATTCATCATCAAAGAAATAGAAGCAACAAATGAGTAGGATGTTCAACTGTAAGGGAAATGATAAATACATCAAATACAAAATTTAGACAACAGCAGGTCTTGCTCATAAAACAGAAATGACATCCAAACCAATAGCAAAAATTCAAAATATTAATTGCAGCAGATATCCAGAAATCGCTATGGTTATTAAAAGATTAGCATCAAAAAATAAAATGCCAATGATAATACACCCAGGAAAAAAACAAGAACCTCTAGTAAATGAGTGAAGATATCACACTTTCATAGATTTAAATAAGTGTATTAATAATATAACAGAACAGCATGAGTAATCATTGATAAATCTGTATTATCATCAAGCTCTTGGAGCAAAAATAAAGAGTCTCTAATTATATGTCAGTAGAGTAGCAAAAACAACTCAAAACTTCAAGTAACATTTAACTTTAAATTAACATCACAAACTGTTGCAGAAAATATTGTAAAACAATTACTAGTGTCTAACTGCAAAAATAGAGCTTAATATATTAAGTGGAGAGTATGAGCTTCAGTGTGCAAATTGGTATGGACTACACCAAGATAGTATGTACAAATAATTATCATAATTCATCAAATGTCATCAGTAATACATTAGAAAGCTCCTGGTAAAAGTCACAATCTGACAAAATTAACAAAGAAACTAATAATATATGGGAACAGCTTATGAGCCACTGAGAAATGAGAATGAGCATCTGATTACAAAAAATAAAATTTGATATACAAGATAAGACAGAACAGGAAATGAGCACATTAGGGAAAGCAATGACACTATTTCCCAATAAGTATGTATGCTCAACATAAAGTCAGAAAAATCAAAATAATCTAATAATTCATCATCACAGAATCAGCAGCCATTAATGAGAAGAAGAACCAACTGTGAGAGAAATAGTAAATCCATTAATTACAAAATCCAGACAACAATGTCTTACTCACTAAATAGAATTGATATCCACAACAACAGTAAAATCAACATCAATGACTCTGGCAGCTGATAATGTGAAACAATCATAAATATCTAAGTATAAAATAGAGATTAATACATCAACTGGAAAGTATGACTATCATGTACAAAATAGTATGAATAATATAAACATATCAGCTATGACAATGCACAAATGAATATCATCACTGAATTGTAATTGAAATTTATTAAATGTTATCAGAAGTACTTCAGAAAAACTCTGGTGGTAGTTTCTTGACAAAGTTAATAAAGAAACATAATATATGGGAACAGATGCCATGCCAAGGAACAGCAGTGCAGCAGATGAATACATTGCAGAAAGCAATGGCAGTATTTATCATAAATATGGATGTTCAATATGAAGACAGTAAAATAGAAATACTGCAATAATTTATCATCATAGAAATAGCAGCAACTAATGGACAGGACATCCAATTGTAGGGGAAATGGGAAATACACCAATTACAAAATCCAGACAACAGCAGGTATTACTTGAAAAATGGGATTGACATCCATATTGATGGCAACATATTCAAAATATAATACACAGAAATTGCAGCAGTTATCCAGAAATCCATATGGTTGTTAAACATTTAGTGTCAGCCATAAAACACCACTGATAATATACATAGGAAAAAACGGGTATATTAATAAAGAAGTTGAGATATAACACCCATAGATGTGATATAAGTTCATTCATCAGTTGTCATTGGTAAATCTGTATGGTGAAAATAAAGAACCTTTAATTATAAGTCAGTACAGTAACAAAGTCCCCTCAAAACTTTGCTTAACATTCAACTCTAAATCAACATCTCAAACTGAGGTAGCATCTATTGTGAAACTATTAGTAATATTTAAGTGTAAAAATAGAGATAAATACACCAACTGGACACTATGGGCTGTCATATGCAAATTGGTAATGGATACACCATATAGCAGTTACCACTATCACAAATAATGATCATTACTGAATTATAAGTTAAATTTGACAAATGTCATCAGTAATACATAAAAAAAACCCAGACAGTTGTCACACACAAACTTAAGAAGAAACGAATAATATATAAGGGCAGTTGTTAAGCAATAGAGAAGCAAGAATGAGCATCTGATTGGAAAAAAAATTTAGACCATAAAAACATGTCAGGATAGTAACTGAATATATCAGGAAAAGCAATGGCATTGTTTTTCAATAAGTATGGATGTCCAACATAAAGAAAGAAAAAGAAAAATACACTAATAATTCACATTCAGAGAAGCAACAACCACCGAGTGGGACATCCAAATGTAAAAGAAACAGTAAATAGACTAATTACAATACCCAGACAGCAACAGGACTATTCACAAGGTAAAATTGACATCCACATTGATAGCAAAAAATTAAAAATATAAAACACTAGAATTGCAGCATACAAACAGAAATTGGTATGGTCATTAAAAGTTTGGTATAAAAAATAAAATGCCACTGATAATATACCCAGGAAAAAAAGAACCTTTAATAAATGAGTTGGGATATCATATTATCATAGATATAATACAAGTGAATTAATAGCACAAAAGAACTGCTTCAGTGATCATTGATAAATCAACATCATATCCAGCTCCTTGAGGAAAAATAAAAAGTTTATAATTATATGGTAGTCAACATCTTACAAAGTTAACACAAAACTAATATATGAAGAAAGCTATGAAGCTAGTAAGTCATGAGAAAGAGAATTCAATTCTAAAAAGGAAAAATTTGATACCCAAGCCATATCAAGATCACAGCTGAATACATCAAAAAACAAAGTAGTACTATTTTACAATAAGTATGAATGTCCAATATATAAAGATAGAAAAATAAAAATACACTTGCATTCATCACAAGAAAAGCAACAATCACTAATGAGAAGAACATCCCAGCCAGAATCAGGTGTTACTTGCTAAGTAGAATTGAGATCCACAACGATACCAAAGTAGTACTATTTTACAATAAGTATGAATGTCCAATATATAAAGATAGAAAAATACACTTGCATTCATCACAAGAAAAGCAACAATCACTAATGAGAAGAACATCCCAGCCAGAATCAGGTGTTACCTGCTAAGTAGAATTGAGATCCACAACGATACCAAAAAATTCAAAACATAACACCTTAGAATTGCAGCAGCTATCCACAAATGAATATGGTTATGTTTAGCATCAAAAATAAAATGCCACTGATATTATACCAGGAAAATGGAGCCATTAATAAATTAATTTGAGATATCACACTTTTATAGAGGGAATGCAAGTGCATTAATAATATAATAGACAAGCATCAGTGATCATTGGAAAATTTGTATCATTGTCAAGCTGAATATTAATTTAACACGTGGAAAAGAACTGGTTTACTTTAGATCTACACACATATGCTATTGCACTTATAAAAATACTAATAAACATTATTATGGTGCGAGTGAGTACTTATTTATGGTTCTAATATAATATGAACATAGACAGTTCAAGAACTAATGTAACGGGCACATACGCCATTACATATATTTTTTATTAAACATGAAATTAAAATGTAAAGTTCACAAATAAAAAAATTTGTTTTTAAAAAAAAATTTAAATTTAAAAGTCATCTAAACTTTATAATATATATAAAATCGCACAGATGAGAAATTAAAAAAAATAAAAAGTTTTAAAACTAAATTTTCATCAAAAACTTAAAAAGATTTAGAGATAAAAATATATCTTTAAGTTTGGAAAACAAATTAATTAATCATAAAATGGAAATGATTGTTTTAATTAGGTAAAAGTAAACTAGCTCTTGGGCATTTAAAATATATAATCAAAGGTCAGATAGGAGAGAAAAACAATGGGAACAGAATGGCCAATAAAAGAAATCACTCAGGAATTGGACCTCAGTGAAAAGACCATCACCATCATCATGATGTAATGTCCACTGGATCCAAAAATCTACCATAAAAAGTGAGTGAAAATTAATTTGAAGGAGAGATGTATGACAGCCGTGGTGATATGTGTTAGTGCAGAGTTGAAGGAGAAGGGATTGAAAAGATGCACTCTTCAATCCCTTCAGTTCTTCTAAAAGGGAAAGAGAAATGACCAATCGTTTCTACATTGAGGACCAGCTAAAGTAAAAGACCTCGGATGAATCAATAAAATGGCCAACAGCATACCGGTCTCCCCAGGACATCAGGACAATTAACACTGGAACCCAAATGGCAACGGTTTAAAGATGAACTTTTCTAAACATAAGAAATATATAATTAATGAACATTTCTAAACAAAAAGAACTCTAAATGCTAAACTTTTCAATATTCTAAATAGAAGAATTTCCTAACTAACTAAATTATTTATTATTTTATTGAATCTATTTTCAAAAATCATTTCCATTTTTATTTTTTTAAATTTTTATTAATATTGTATAAATAGTTTAAATGCATTAAATTTAAGTTGGGCATAGACACTTGCATAAATTCATTCATGTTTAATTATGTTTTGTTTTCATATTTGATTAAAATATATAGACATTCAGTAAATAATGATATCTTACATTGAATATCTAAAATGTATTTATTCGGATGTCTTTTTAGTTATTGATGTTAATGCAGCATCTCATGATGAATGCCATTGGATTTCTTGTGAATTCCCTCTGCAATTACATCAATGACTTTATATTTTGATCATTTATGATTATTATGAAATGTTTTTGAGCATGTAATCTATGTAGTCAATCTATTCTCAACATTAAAAAACAAACAAACTTTATAAAATTCATCTGTGTGAACTTAAAAGTTAAATTATAAATTTAAAATCCAAAGTAAAAGTTATGCTAAAAATGATTCAAAATTTATATGTGCGTAAATAAATGTTTATGTGTTAATTACTGGCAGTGGCTTATATTTATTCTTTTTTTTAAAAAAATATTAAGATATTTTGATAATATATATCATTATTATTAATCTCTCTACTCTGCTGAGCTAGTGACATTGGGCTAACGGTCGATCAAAATATATATAATAAATTTTTTTTTTTTAAACTTACATATCTGCCTACTACTATAAATTTTCTAGGTTCAAATACCTAGTGGCGCCCTGTTGGCAGATATGGTAACTTCCATTTCTTTTGGACCGTTATACTAGAGAAGGCTGAAAAATGGGGTGGATCATTATGCTCCAGTTCTAATATGTAGCCTTACTCAAAGTAAAGTGTATGAGCATAATCTCCATCAGTAACTCATAAGAAAACAATGTGGCAAATAGTTAATGTATGGCGCAGACTTCATAAATACACACCTGCAACATATATAGTAAATTCAAATGTGTATAATTAACTTATGTGCCTGAAAATCAGATAGCATCTATCTGCACAGCTACAGAACCCAGTTCTTAAAAATAGTACATGGAATCATGCTACATTAAGGGAAAACATAAATTAGTAACCTAGTTTAAAATACTTGGCCTGCATCTTTAATTAATAATATAGAGAGGAGAGTGTATATTTAGCAGGCAATTAAACATAATACATTATAAATATACTTTAATATTATCTCTATGGCTAATTCCTGACATTAGGCATAATAAACATATATAAAGTCAGAATTCATCACTCTAGTTGAGCAAACCAAATATTGTATTGGAGATAAATAAATATAATTATAATAACGAACACAAAGCAGTGCATTATGATGATAAACAATAGGATTTCGAAACAACGAGTTGAAGAGCAAATCATCTTTATTAATATTTATTAATGTAAAGATATGAATTATGTCTTCACCAAGAATTGACTAAAATTATATGCACTCATGGTTTTGAGATATTTGGCATATTATAATACATGTAAAATTTAGGGTTGATTGAAATAAAATAGATAAATAGGTAGGCATAAGTAACTTATAGGTTAAATCAAATTGTTATAGTAGTGTCACATTTTAAAAAAATTTATTTCAAACTATAATCTTAGTTTCAGACAAGATTGGTGACATGTTTAGTTTTACTTTAATTTGTGAATGTAGAGATCAGACTTTGAACATTTATTTTTAATTGTAGCTAGCTTTAATAGACTGAAGTTAAAAGATTGAAAGTTTATAAATAGAACTCTGCAGTAGTTGAAATCTTTCCAATTTTCTTGGTGGCAGCTTCAGGCACATTGGACAGCAATGTATGCATGATTACTTCCTGGATAGACCTCTTGGCCTCCATTATTATCTTATGGTAGGCTGTTGGTTGGAACTCTCTTCATTGCGGTGGTGATGATAGGCCATGATGGCATTTAGGATGGGACCATAGAACACCATTTCCCCACAGGGAAAATCGTATCGCCGTCTATTCCATCATGTTAAATTTAAAACTGATGTGGCTATTATATTCTGATTATAAAGCCTAGATTATTTATGTTTTTAGTCTCAGCCACCTGTTTGTTAACAAAATCACGTGATGTTGGCAAATTCATTAGCACTTCTACAACATTTAGACTATTTAATTTATTAAGTTTAACCTGGCTTTTGTTTCAATCCTAAATTTCATACTTTAATTTATTTTGGCCTCCTGATGTCTTACAGGATTGGCCAATAGTGCCAGTCGAATAAACATTGTTTACAACTTAACCATTTTAGCAAAAATATTATTGCAAAACTAAGATTTCAAATCCAGATTTCATTGATTATAACAACCATTTTAGCAAAAATATCACAAAACTAAGTTTTTAAATATAAATTGTACGCTCTACCAGGCAGGTGCGATGGTATAATGATGGTATAATTAAAGTTGTTTACAATAAATTCAAATCAGAACAAGAATAATAATCAGCGTAAACTAATCTTTTACTATATATGTATGATGATGGTGCCTGGAATATACCTAATATATATGCGACCTAAGTAAAATAAGAAATATAAATTGACATAATTTAACCTAAATCGCTTTTAAAACTTCGCGACTTTTAAAATAAGTATATATTTGAAGTGGGGAGATGTTTATTATATCTATATATATTTGTAATGTATATGTTACTCTGATTACATATTCTAATGTTCGCATAAATATATAACAGTTTGAGGTTGTTTGTTTAGATACTCTAGGAAGGTTTAAATCTGTCAGTTATAGGTGGGAGGAACAAATAGGTGAAACAGGCAATCAATCAAAAATGAATGTTTCAATAATTAGTAGACTAATTTTCTTTTATGTAATTGTATAAAAATGGAATAAATATGTAGAGTATGTATTACAGACATATAATTATGAGGGATGGAAAAAGAGAATTATGAAAAAAGAATATGAATAAAAAATAGTTTAATTATATAAAAATAAAAAAGTTATAAAATATAAAACAATGTATAATAATATCTGAAAGAACTTATTGCTTTGTGACTATTTTAATGACCCATTTCTCTACCTTTTTTACTTCTTTTAGGTTTAATGTTTTATCTGTTTCACATAATTTTTGATTTTTTTTTACGATCAAATAAAATGTATGCAGAATAATTTGGAAAAAGATCAATATCTTCCTTAAAATGTGGAAATGAGGCACTTTGTGTTATCCAGAAGCTCAAAAATTTGTAGATAATATTAAAAAAAAAAAAAAAGACAGCTTTGTGTTTATCTATAAAAATTTGTAGATATATACAAAAAAGAAAGAAATATATGTTGGAACTACATACATCTGAAAAATAAAGGACAAATGAAATAACAATTTGAACTGTAGACATTATTTCTGTGGAAATGGAATGCAAAGTATTGGATAATTATTTTTGGATGCATAATGTTGAATGATTATAATGAATTGCATGGAGGTTATGGGCATTTTAAAGGGAATAAAGAAAGATTTTATGCCTTTTTATTCAACTCTCAGTGACAAAAGTATGAAGGTTCAAGATAAGTAAATGGAATTTAAAAGCAAAAGAAAAAATAAATCAAGTCTGAAAGAATAAGAACTAGGAATGTTTATTATGAAATAGTGTTTTTAGAAAGAAATATTTACTTTTATCATGACTAACAGAGTTTCTGACATATAGCATATACTAGGCACTTCTGACTTCATCTAAAAAGAAGGTATCTTACATTATATTATCACTTTACATAATGTAGATGAAAATGGTTAGATATGTGAAATGTAAGTGACATTTATGTAGAAATGAGAATTTAAAAAAAATAAAACGTGTATTTTTAGAATATAGAGAGTTGAAGAAAAAGAAACAAATTTAAATTACCTTACATTACATATTACACATATTAACGTAATTATACTATTATTCATAAACACAGTGCAATTATACTACACTTTAAATATGAAATTATTAAACTTTTATGATAATTTAATTAAAAAATTAAATATTATATAATTACAAATTTACACTTATTATTTATTATTTTTCACTTTATCTTTTCTCAAATTCTTTCTTTAAACCAAGAAAACGTCGATCTCCTAGTCATTTATTTTACTTACTCAAGTTAATAAATTTGTACAGTACTCAATATTAAATATTTCACTACATATCAACTTTTCATTTTAATCGCTTGTAATTAATGATTGAAAAAAGATAAAAGGACAACGGAATATGGCATTATCTTGGGCAACATCTAATATCAAAACCTGCACTAACGAAAATTAAAGCAAAAAAATAAAAACAGAGCTTTTTTTTTTTTTGACATTTATGAAATATGTAAATTCGAAGTAAATACAAATATTGAAATCACTTTATTAAATATAAAAACGAAGTGAAAAAATCAACATATTCAGATAGAATTAAACACCAACAAAATTACAACAACAAAGATATTAATCAGAATTATAAAAATAAAAAATACGAAATAAATTAGCTTGAAAAACTGAATTTAATGAGATGGATTCATTTGGTGATCTGTCAACAATTTACTTATGCCCGGTTTTAAATTAGTGAGTTGCATTATCAAATCTCTACATTCAGTGATATGCAATCGATATCTATTCTGAAGCAATTTTAAAACTACACTGAAGCCTCTCTCTACCAGATACGATGGAGAGCCAGCAAATACTTTTGTACAACAGTCCATAGAGTCAGGTACAGAAGTGGAATATTTTGATGCAGCCAAAACTTTTGATAATCCTGTTTGAATTATACTTTGAGATCCTCAATCGTGCTGATGGTTATCAGCTCATCTTACAAAATTTATATTTGGTTCTGCATTAGTAATGTATGGGTTTATTATCCAGTCCGATATTTCCAATGACAGAATATCTTCAAACCTAGTTTTGAAATGTAAGTGAAGAACCTTCAAGTGATTGACGTACAGAAAGATGTTTTCTTCTACGATTGTGCCTATCTTAAATAAGTTGGGGAATTGGGAAAGCTCAGATAATTGCAATATTTTGCTTAAAAAACATTAATTTGGCAACGAAAGATGATATGACTGTCTTGCTTTGATGAGATTCAAATTGTCTCATTGCAGCTGTAAATTAACATCATTAAATTTTCCAAATAAGTCAGTTAAATAAGCAATATCTGTTTTATTCTTAAGTAAATTTTCTTTCAAACTGGAATCCTTGACTTCCAAAAACTCTAAAACAGATTGAATAAATGAAAAAATCTCACCAAACATAAACCTTTTGAAAATTAGTAGATTTCACTTCGGTATGGAGAATCAATCAATAGAAATCTTCGTTACTTTCCTACATAATCCAGTGAACAGTCTAGTGTTCCAAGTGTTACTTCGAATTTTGCTCACAGCTGTTGTAAAAAAAAAAACTGAAGCGATTGATGTAATTTGTCGCTAAGATTCTTGCTACTAAATGTTGCCTATGGATTAGCAGTCAGCTGCAAGAACTTCAAGTATGTGTTGTTTCAGGTAACTTATGAAACTGCAATAAAGACGAACCATAGCTAGTGCTTCATCTGTCACAACAGATATTATATTTGTCAATGGAATCGCCTTTTCCCTAAAAAATAGCTCCGTTAAATTAAAAATCGATTCGCCCCTGGTGTCAGTTTCTAAAGTTTTTTTCTTTTTTTCTCTTTTTTCCCCATATGTCATAGCATCGGTCGGGAGGCGAACCCGCAACAACCGTCTGTAACTAACTGCTTGCTTGCAAGGCGGCTGCGATGACCACTCGGC
This sequence comes from Epiperipatus broadwayi, assembly GCA_028023455.1. Classification (NCBI taxonomy): domain Eukaryota; kingdom Metazoa; phylum Onychophora; class Udeonychophora; order Euonychophora; family Peripatidae; genus Epiperipatus; species Epiperipatus broadwayi. The sequence continues at coordinate 542,134 of JAQFVV010000195.1, read as the reverse complement.
TAACAACGCTTGACTAGTTTCTAAAGTTCTAGCAAAAAGCAGCTCTTAATGCACTTCCTGATCTTGAATAAAGAGAACATACGCCAGTAACAAACTATTTTTATGAATGTCTTGGTGAGAATATAAGTACAGATAAAAATTTAATAGACGAAATTAATCATAAAATTAAATCCTGATATTATCAAAAATATCTCAGTATTAAAATTAAATATCTATGTGCTTAAAAAAAGAGAGGTTTTAATATTATCAGTGCTTAAATATATCTGAAATTTTGATAATAGAAAGTTAATATACAGTTATCACTCAGCACAAAGAAGTATGTAGAGATATTTAAGAAGCTGTATGAAAGCAAAATATATGGAATGACAATGCATAAATAGATGTTACTGACATCACTGAAAAAATAAAAGATTAAAATAGAGATGTGCTAGATACCTCATTAGAAATAAATAAATGGACAATTGAAGTCTTAAATAAATATTGAAAAAGAAAAAGATTTAGAAAGAGATTACATGTGAGGATTAAATAAGAGTCTATACATTGAATATAATGGTTTTAATTTTATCTGCTCTTGACTGATAACAAAAATATTTATAATAACAGACTGAGTTTACTGGATTAAAAGATTTAGTTTAATATTCACAGTGAGCAAATACGTTTTAAAATATATAGATAATAACAAAATCCTGCAAATAATTCTTAGCTTTCAAATATTTGAAATTTATTATGTATGATTTTTACACTAAACAAGTTTTATTAATACATAATACTTATGATCATTTATGTATATCGCTTAGTTTTCTATTCATAATTTTTTATACAACATACTTTTTTTCTATTCTTTGAATTCAAATTTAATATGTATGATATTATGATTCCACACTGTGCAATTTTTAACTTTCTTTTATTCTTCTTATTAATTGTCCATCCCTTTAATCTGTAACCATTCTTATATTATTATTTTTATGCATTCATATAACATCAGGTTTGGAAATAAGCATATACTCACACACATGCAATTATCCAGAAACATATATTGAACCGGAAGCTTTCTCCGTTTCAAAAGTCAACTATTTTGAAATCAGAAAAAAAGAGAAATATACTTATAGGGGTTTGCAAAAGAAAGAGAAAATGTTGTTATTTAAAGTCGTGTATTTTTAATTTTTTTTGGAAGAATACATGCCATTATAAGTAGGTATATAGCATACACAACCACCCAAGAATATTTTGAAATCATAAAAATTGCTTTGAAATTTTTTTAATTAAGATGATTTATTTTTTGTTTTGGTTTTAAACTATTATGATTAAAATAAATCAAAATTTTATTCTAAAAATAGAGATTGGTTTTAAAGTGGTGATATCTCTATCAAAAAGCTTGGAAGGAAGGGATTTTCTAATTAATTAAGATTTAAGTGGTGTTGAAAAAGAAAAAGAGAAGAAAGAAAATAGGATACTTATGTATTAGTCCTGAGATATGGAGCACATATTAGACATTCTACACCTTTTCACATTCGTATCAATCTGCTGATAACTTTCTTATCTTATGATCTGACCAAAATAACCTGTACACTAATCTTGCAAGATTTTCACAAAAGTAACATGTACAAGGATATTGTACATGATATTTTATTGCAAGATTTACACAGTTATTGGCAGCTTGAATACTATGTGAAAAGGGGCAGCATGTCTAATACATGCTCTATGTTGCAGGACTAAAAGTACTACTGTCACACAAAACATAAACAATTTGAAGCATAGTTTACCAAAAAAAAAAAAAGATTTTGAAAATTACATTTTTAACAGCAGTTAAAAAAAAGTTTTCATTTGCCATTAAACAGTAAATTTTAAAATTATTTGGAGCATAATTTACAAAAAAAGACAACTGATATTTAAAATTACATTTTTAACAGCAGTTCAAAAAAGTTTTAATTTGCCATTAATAACAGTACTAAATATAGAAAATTTGACCAAAAAATAGATATTAAACAGTAAATTTTTAAATTGATGACGCAATTTATTACAAATTGACACCACTATAGAAAAAGTCACAAATATTATTTTGCCATACAGAAATACAGAAAAAAAGTTAATTTGCCATTAATAATAGTACTAAACATATAATATTTGACCAAAAAATAGATTTAAATAGTAAATTTTTTAATTGACAATACAATTAGTTATGAATTGATGCAATTATACAAAAAGTTGCAAGTGTTATTTTGCTATACAGAAATATATATATACAACTTTCACAAAAAAAAATTTAAAACATGATGCAGAATAGACATTTATAATAATACTAAAGATATGAATTTGTCCATAAAATCACTAAATTACAAAAATTGCCTAAAATATTATTTAAAATAGAATAAAATATATATGACATTTACACAAAAAAGTATAAAATTGATAACAATACTAAAGATATAACACATCATTATAGGCAAAACAACTACAAAATTACAAAAATGGCTAAAATATTATTAAAAAAACAAAATACATACATATGTTACTTAGTGTGCAATATATAACAATGAATAAATGTAAGTGGTCTGTTGTACTTTATTATAAGTGGTTCAAATGTTCTGGAGAAAGTGGAGATTTCAAATAATTTTTTTTTTCATCTTTTCCCTCCAAAATGACCACATGATTGTGGAGTATATTACTTGAATGGGATTTAGTCAAAAAACGGTAATAAATAAATCTATTTAAAAAAAAAAAAAAATATTTTTTTTTCACAAAATAAGAAAATATAAGACTTTTATTAAGAATTCATGTTAACATCCAATTATTTTTTATTTCATTCATTATGCAAATGAATACACCCTCATCTTCATGCCATCTATGCCACATAAATTTGGCCAAATATGAATCCAGGTGCAGCCAAAATGTTCCTTACTATTGTTTATTTGCCATTTCATAATATCCCAAAGTCTTTCAATGTTTTGGGTGTGGATGATAGTCTCTGGATTGATGAAATTATACTAGTGGTTCACATGAAAATGTTCATAATTGGCAGCTCTCAATTTATCACTTTGTAACCTTTCAACAATCTAAATATATGGTGGAATCATTGTTTACATTTTGCTTGATGGGCTCTCTACACAAGCGACCAAACATCTACTGTTTGGGAAGAATTTGTTCAGAGTGATTTTTTCTTTTTGAAAAAGGCTGTCATCTATCTTGACAATTTTGTTAGGCCCTCCAAATTGTTGTCTTTCACATTGTAGCATGAAAATGGTGCAAAATCTCCACATGTAGTTATTTCAGTCAATCATCATCTTATCTGCTAAGCTGAGCTCTATTTTGCCCCATTCTATGGAGCTTAATTTCCGAGCGCAACTATATATAAAGTGTATAGCCATTAGGAATGGGATTTTCAAACCCTCCAACCATATTCCCTTATGAATTTCAATTCTACTGTTGCATCCTTGAATGTTGCAATGCCATTGTCTGTCTGAGGTATGAATGTAAATGGTCATAGTATGGCCATTTGGACACATTTTTTGAAATGGCAGGTTTCATTTTTCTTGGAAATATGACACAGTGTCTCAATTTCAATAGTTGGCAAGTTCCAAATTGTTATAATTTTGGACAAAAAACATTCAATTATGAAAATTATGCAATGGAAATCAAAAAGAAAGTACAGTTATTTATTCACTTAAAATCAATTGAATAAAACAACAATGAAATTGAAATGGACAAAAACTATGAAGAAAAAATACAATGATAATTCAAATCAAGCTGTTGTCAGATTGAAATCTTAACAAAAACTAGCCAAATAAAAAATTGGTTTTGGAAAAAAAAATTCTTTTGGTACCAGATCAGAGATCAGATAAAAAAATTATTTTGTTACCAGATTGGAGATTGGATAAAAAATACATTTTGATACAAGATCAGATAACAACATTGCATTTATTTTACCAAATCACAATGTTACACATTTATCATAGATGTACAAAGTTTTCAACAGGTCTAATATGAGTGTATCTCAGGACTAATACATAAGTACTGAAAATAGTCCTGGTTAGAGATTTAATTAAGATTTGGTGGGCAATAGAGAATAGGTTATAAAAACTGTTGTTTTTTAACAAAAAAGAACAGAGAAAAAGTAAGCTCATTCAGGTTCTTTTTTGGACAGATTCTAAGTGCTAAAGAAAACATTTAAAATGGAAAAAAAGATCATCTGGTTGTTACCATAGACATTTCAACTCTCAAACTGATTTTTCACCAAAAGGTGCATGTGCTTATTACTGAAACTGGTGATCACCAATTCACAATGCAGAAACTCCCAGCCTTCAAAAAAAATATCAAAGATATGCTGTGCTAAAAACCATTCTAAGATGAACCTCGGAGTTCTAAAGTCGTTTCATCATTAATATGTCCTAATTTAAAAGTTTGAGATTGATCCAGAAATTTGCCTTCATACTTCACAATCAGCTTCCTGGAAATTGAAAATTAAAAAAAAAGAGAAAACAGTAGCAAGATACACTTGCTGGAATTGAACATTTCATATGCTGTTGGAACAAATCACAAAGAAAAATTGAAGTGTCGAAGGTAACCTAATATTATTATTATCTTAATCAGGGATTAAGTCTCTAGGCTTGCTATTTAAAAAAATGAAAGACGAACATATGGTAGGCTTATTTGCATCATCATCATCATCATCATCATCATTAACCATTATCAATCCACTGCAGAATGAAGGTCTCTCCAAGTTTAATCCATCTCTAGTCTTTAGCTTCTCTTCTCCACATCACCTCTGAACCCTTTCTTATTTCATCTATCCATCTCACATGTTGTCTCTTTCTGGGTCTTTTACAATCTCTTGGAATCCAGTTTAAAATTTCAATTGTCCATCTATTATCACCTCTTCTAGCAATATGTCCAGCACAACTCCACTTCAATCTTTTAATTTTTTCAATGAGGTCAATAACACATGTTTGTTCTCTTATCCATACATTGCATTTTCGATCTCTTCTTGTTACTCCCAACATACATCTCTCCATACTTCTTTGAGTGGTCTGAAGTCTCTGTATTGCTCTTCTATTAAGTGTCCAAGTCTCAGATCCATAAGTAAGAACTGGTAAAACACATTTGTTAAAAACCTTCCTTTTCAAACACATAGTATAAGTTTAGTTATTTTACTTGATTTATAAATATATATTTTTTATTATTGTGACCTATGAATTGTAAATAATTCAAGATTTTATTTCTATCAGTTTGTCGTGGAGTGTACTGAAAGTTGCTAGCTTGTACTCATCATCATCATCATCATTATTATTATTATTATTATTATTATTATTATTATTATTATTATTATTATTATTATTATTATTATTATTTGTGTGTAAAGGCTTAGACAGATAACAATAGCTTTCCTTTTATCTCACCTGTCCCATTTCGTTCGAAATCAATTTAGTTTAATGTGTGTCTGTGTTTCCTGCAGACCATGGTTCTTTTGACTGCCAGTTTATCGATTATGGTTTAATTTTGTTTTCTTTTATGCCATATAGAGGGTGAGACTTTTTTTTATTATTATATTTAATATTAAGTAAATCATAATCTTTTCCATTTACTTGTATGAATGTAACCTTAAGAGCCATATAATAATCACGAGCCCTTATGAGTATTTAAGGAGCATAGGACATCTTTGTGTTGGTCGTGATATCTTTCCCTGGGTTGAACAATCGCCCTGCACTATTTGTTAACTTCCTTTACTGAAAATCTCTAACAAGGGCATATATAACTGATACTTATATGGCAGGTAGAAAATGGAAATAGGTCTGTAACGAGGAGAAAAATAGAAATAAAAGAAGAATGGAATTTGTGTAGGTAAATCATTGTCAGGAAGATCAAGACATTTCCTTATAAACTTAGGTGAAAAAACAAATTTATCTTCACTTGCACTCTCAGACAAATAAAGTTAAGGCATTTGGGTAAAACCTTTATTTTTTTATGACTAATATTTGTTTCGAATTTAATAAATCGAAGAATTATTATTAATAATTTTTTTTTGGTTGACGTTTGTTTCCATGTCCTGTCCCTCAATAATATTTCAGATCTCTTTTTCTCCATGTGTCTAACTAGCAGCACTTATATCAGAACATTCATTATCACTAAATTTCCGATCACCATAAATCAAATTTTCTATGTGATGTGATGTGATGTATTTTGGCTTCTCCTTAAACGAAGTTAAGAATATCTCAGCAATTATGCCCAGATAAACCTGTTAGACACTTTATTTTCCATTCCCCACTCCAAGTCTTCCCATATTCTGCCCCATCCCATTTCCACAACATAATCTTTGTCAACTCTATGGCCTTTATATCTAAATCCCCCTTATCTTTTTGCAAACCCAGCATAAAAACCAATAACTTACTTTCTGTATAATCACTTTGTCCATATCTATTCTCCCATAACTTCATTATCTGTACCCTTTCTGCTTTTAAACATTTACATTCAATTAACAGATGCCCAATATTTTCTATAGCTTCCTTACACAATTTGCACACTAAATCACCCATAGTCCATTTATATGTATATTCTTTTGTTGCTAAAGATCCCGTTCGAGCCTTAAACAATAAACTACTTTCCTTACTATTATCATAAATTCGCTCGCATCCAATGTTCTGTTTACTTCCATATATATTTAAACTCTTCTTACCCTCCATACTAGTTCTCCATCTCTCCAATTCCCTATTTTCTATTAATGCTTCTATTCTTTTATCCCATTCCTTACCACTATAACACTCAACAATCCTCCTAACACAATCATCCCACCTTTTATACAAGTATACTGATATAAATTCTTTATCCAAATCTCTTGCATATTGCATTACCTTTCTCACCCATCTTGTTACCTGCTATTTACTCATAACCCAATTAAACACTATTTTGGTTATTCTTTTACTATCAATAAACTGCAACCTACCAAACATTTTGATTTTACTTTTTGCATCTCTCATATAAAAACTTGACCATCCCCATTTTTTCTTGAATTGCCTCCTTTGCTGTCCACATCTCTGCATCTAATGCATGTTTTCCTAATTCCCTTTGTACTTTCTCTAAATAATCTAAAACCCTTTTACTAACACATAATGCATCATTACCATATGTTAACCCTGCTACTGCAACTCCCTTCCATACAATTCTAGCTACAACATATTTATTATATAAAAATATTGTTAATTTCTTTACCAAACCCTTTCTTTTCTTTGTTTCATTTATCAATTTTTTCTCCCATTCATCCAAGCAATTTTCCTGATTACATATGATGATTTCCAAATACCTATATCTATCCACTATACTTAACTTTATATCCCCCAATAAAAATTCTACATCTTCTCTTTCTCCAGTATTAACCATCATTATATATGATTTTTCTTCACTAAATTTAATCCCCATCTCTTTACCCATCTTTGCACATGTCCTCAACATAATTTCCATATTTTCTCTTCTTTCTGCACACAAAGATATCCGCAAAAAAAAAGACCCGATAACGTATATACTTTTTTGCCACCTATTAATGGTATCTCTATCCCTCTTCATAGTCTTTCTATTGCTTTCTCCATTTCACTCAAATATAACAAAAATAAAATAGGTGACATAGGGCATCCTTGTCTTAATCCCACCCCATTTTTAACTTTAACTGATTCTATATCCCCTAATTGGTAAGTATAATAATTATTTTCATATAATTTTTTAATAATATTTACTAAAGCTTCATCCATTCCCAAATTTGCTAGCCCCACCCATAATCTATTTCTATTTACTCTATCATATGCTTTCTCTATATCTATATAACTCATATATAACAATATACCTGAATTCCTACTCATCTCCATAAGCTGTGTAACTACAAACAAACTATGTCCTATATGCCTATCTGACCTAAAACCTCCTTGCATTTCCCCCACTACATATTGAAAGAAATGACCATCCACCCAAGTAGCTAGTCTCCAAACTCACTAACAAGTTGTTTTATTTTTGAAAATTTTTTTGGTCACGGGTTGGTTAATTGGCCAGTATTCAGGAGAAATCATTACAGTTTTTTTTTGTTAGTCATATATGGTTAATAAATTTATTTTATTTAAAGAATCTGTGTTTTGTTTGTGATTATTTCCTGTAAGTCAATTAACACCCAGAATGTCAGTGTTGAAGGGTAGGAGGTTGAGCAAAGTGAGGCAGAGTTTATTTGACAGCTCTGAATTATTCTAAATCAATAAACAGCATGCTTCTTTTGGGGAAGATAATTGACTATTTGGATTGATATATGTAAAAAAAATTCTTGACTCATTTCTAAACAATATATCTTTTATAAAAAATGTAGTATAAGTAGATTTTAAAATGAAGCCGACATGTGACATAATGTCCAAAGAAAAAGTTTTTTTTTGTTATTAAAAACAAACTATTTTTAACGAACTTGTACGATAATTAAAGAGAAAAAAAAAATCCACATAATGTAACAAAACCGGGGAAAACCCCACATTTTAAAAAATTCAAAAAGAAAGTGTCATTTATAGTTTAAAAAAGATGTATGTAAAAAAAAAAAAGTATATTAACCCCCCCCCCCAATGTCATATGTAAAACTTGTGTATATTTGAGATTAAAAAAAATAAAAGTATCCATTATAGTTTTAAATTTTTCAAATTAAAAAGACATATGTAAAAAAAAGTGTATATTAAAAACAAAAAAATCATCATATGTCAAAATACAGTATATTTGATAAAAAATCTAAAGGCCCGGTAATGTTACATCGCTATGTTTGTAAAGAGAAACAGTGCCACCACATGCTGTACAGTGAATAATTTACAACTACCCTTATTTTTCATAAGTTAAATTACACCTATCTTTCTTAATTATAAGAGTCTGTAGCAATGATTAATATGTTCAATATTTTCTTCATATAGTTTACAAAACAAATCCTCACAATTTATTTCAATTATAAATATATTCTCTTGTAACTAGCATTCTACTCCAATTTAACCTTTAAAGAGGTTTTTTTCTGTAATCATAAATTCTTTTATCACAAAATCTCTTATTATTGATAACATGATTACTTCAAACTCTTAATTTCCATATCCACCCCTATTTCTTAGCCTTTTACTAATAATAATATTCTTTTAACCCAGTTTTATTACTATAACAATTATTAATTCTCATATTTTTATCACTTTTTATATAAACCAATACAGAATCTTGCACTACCTCTTTATTTGTATGGTAATATTTTTCATCAATCTTAATACTAGTTATTGTTAATTATTATATTACTTTACATCAATGACACCTATGTCCTGTGTATTTAGTGCAATGCCACAATGGCAGACTAATGTATTTAAGATAGATGAAATTCTTATGAATTTTCAGAGCAAATAAAACATTCAATTATATTTGCCTTCATGATTTAATGCCGTGCTAGAATAGCAAATTCTGAAGCCCAAGATCTATGAATTGTTACTTTAGATGCTGCATCTTTTTATGAACTTATGAGCAGTTATTCTATCAAACATGTTTGATTTACTTTTTGCATTCCTTTTTTAACACATGAGTATTTTCTTTCTCCATACAAGGATGTATTAGCTGACTACTTATTCCAAAACATGCCTTATTCAGATAATATTTAATATTTTTTATAAACACATGCTTCATTCCCATAGGTTAAACTTGGCACTTCAACTCGCATAAAATTCTTGCTACATAACAATTATTAGGTGAAAACAACATATGGGTGTGTTTATGTAGTGTATAACATACTATAATAATTTGAATACAATAAATTTTGAATTTTAATCACCAGTCATAGTTTCAAATAATAAAACTATTTTGTACAAAATAAAAGATCAATTTGAAATTAAAAATCGTCACTCTTGCAGGAAATTTTTTAAAAAAATTAACAAAGATTTTAAAAAATATTCATTTTAATATCAATAAATTTATACAAAAAAAATATTCATTTTAATATCAATAAATTTATACAAAAATTTTACATAGCTTAAAGCGAGAATTTTTAAATACAATACTTTGTTGGGGATTTTTAAAAATATATTTACAGCTTTTATTTTTCTAATGTCAAATCTTGATTTCTATATAACAGTAATGGTTGCTTTTCTTCAGATTGTTCAGCATTTTTCTTTTTACATATGAAGTATACAACTATAACAACAATCTGTAAAAATAAATAGATTATATAAAAATAAATATGAATCTAATCTTAAATATTAATAATACCAAATAAAGACATGAATGTGGATGTAGGTTTTTTAATGTATTTTTATATTATTTATCAGTCATTTTGTTTTAGTTTATCCATTATCATTTATTAGAGAATAAATTATTTTCCATCATTTCACTTTAGTTCCCAACTCTATTTTAACAAATTTAAAATACATAAGTAAATCTTTATATAATTTAGCACAATAGTATGTTGATATTGGCGAAAAGATTCCTAAAATTCTCAGCTCAGTAATGGTCAATTGAATGAAACTGTAATCTGCCAATTGGGTGCTTGAATTTCACATGACTTTCCAAGTAATTTACTTTATTTTTAAAACCTTGGTAGATATTGAGATATAACAGAACCTCCAATGTGTTTCTGCTGCTTTTAACAAGTTAAAAAATAGAGCATTTCAGAACAGAAATAACTACTGCAACTATGTTAGCTGTATATAGTACTATTATTTTACCTAATTTAATGTATGTGAGACATGGAATCCTATAGATATCATATAAAGGCATTAGAAAAATTTCATTTAAGGATGCTTCATAAAATTTTAAAAATACAATGGCAAAATTATAAAATCAATTAATATGTTTTTCATCTTGCTGGATGTAATATTATAAAATCCATTATTAAGACTATAACCTTAAGACTATATGCCTAAATGCAATACTAGGGACCTCTACAAATTTTTCTTTTAAAGTCATTAATGTTGTGTTAAGAATTGTAGAGGTCCCTACAGCCGCATGCATAATGAGTATGAGTATGCGTTTTATAAATTATTAATTACAACTTTAAAATCCATTATTATAAAATCAAAACTTTCATTGTGAAACAATCTACATTGTCATTAGTGTATGTTTACGTTTAAAATTTTAACTTAGTTGAATTCAAAACTTTATCCTTATCAAACCAACTTTTCTACAGTTATTCTTTCCGAGGGTGAATTGTTACAGTGACGCATGTATTACTAATGGTCCTTCCCATATGAAGTTTTCCTGAAAACAAATCGAGGCATTCACCCCTTATAAGAAGTTTTCCCGAACTTTGGGTCATTCAAAGGGGTAAGGGAAGCAACCGACAGCAGAATACATACATATCAGGTAATGAAATTGAACCCTCCCAGCTTTAACATAATTTTTAATTAGACCTCTACGTTTATAAACAATGTATATATTTTTTTGTTTGTTGCCAAGCACCAATCTCATTATATACAAGAATCATAGGGCCTATTAAATATTTATTTGATTCAGCCTTTTAATTAGTTACCCATCTTAATGCTCAGGGGTGGTAGCACCTTGCGCTGGAGAAGAAACAAAGGTGAATGAAATTTCAAATCAATTCTCTCTATATCTTTCTATTCTCTTTTATTCCCCATTAAAATTTAAACTAAACCTTTTACAATCCACATATACCTTTCTATCTAATCTGTCTCATTATAAACTATCGTTCAATTCACACCATCACACACATGTATAAGATTTTGGAACCTATAAATTCTATAATGTGTATCGCACTAAATCAATAATTTAATTACAGATCTACTATTACTTATTCAAAAAAACACAATCAATAAATGGCACACATATACATATAATAAATATTTTTTAATGAAATTATTATTAAGGAGAAGACAATAAACAAAATTTAATAATACAGGTATATTATGAAATATTCTCACAATTAGGTTGGATTAACTTTAAACATTTAAAATAGCATAATAAGTGTATATTTACCGGTATAGTATAATCTGAATAACTGGCATGTGTTTCTGAGTGCACTCACAAAACGATTTCGGGGATCCCACCTAGGCAAATATGGCATCCAACGCTTCCACTTAACATTTCATTCCTTTAGTCCCTCTAAAGTGGCGTCTTCAATCTTCTGTTCCTTATTCTTTCGGCTTAATTCCGGAATAGCAGACGATTTATATTGGATTCAAATAGCTTTAGTTATGTAAGGCAATTGGAGATGTTAACTGTGGAATATATTTATGTGGCATATTAAAATGGCTGGAGTCCGAACACCAACCAAGCACGATAGTGATTCTACTCCATGCGATCCATGAGGTCACTCATATATGTAGTTCAGTTTGCACAACTTACTGCTTCAAATTTCTACTTTTCAGATAATGTAACAGCTTTTCCTAATAAATTTTCCTCAATAAAAATTTAGAATATCTGCACTTCTTACACATCAGACTAGCAGAGCTCAACTGTCCATTTCTTTCAAATTAATTAATCAACCTCAGTTGCCTCCCTCCTGGTCGCTGGTATTCCTTTGTTTCAAAAATAGATTTTCTTATAAAAATGTCAAACAACCACTTAGCGATCTTGACTTTTACTTATCTCTCTTTTTTCTTTTAAATTCCTGAACTTTTAATTACAAATCCTTTTGTCAACTTTAACCAAACAAAAGAAATCGAAAATAGTTCAATAACTAATGGCATTCCATGTTCATATTTCTTTTTTTTTTTCAATCAAAATTATTTCTGAAAAATCCATCTAATTAAAACAAACACACAAAAAAAATATATATCCATTCAAGCAGTTGGATTTTGCTTTCTTTATTTTTCTTTCTTTTTATTGAACAATGCGATCTCTTTGGCCAATTCATTCAGGAAGTTTATACTTACAAAAGAAATTTTTCTTTTACCTGCTTTAAAGTCTTCTAAATTTCTACTTTCTTGTTCTCAACAATAATATTTACCTACATATATGTATGCCACTCATAATATATGCCCACATCCCTCATTCCAGCAAATACACGTGCGCTTGGTATGTGCGACTTTTACAAATAATTATATACTACTAATAATATATAAATAAATAAAAAAATTATCTACAAACTACATTTTCATTCCCTTTTTGTAACAGGGTTTGAATCCAGTTCCTGTTACAATTGATTAGACCTGTAAAACAAATTAGCAATGCAAAACTTCCTAAAATGTGTTTTATGATAAACTTAAGTGTTGTTTTTGTGTGAAAAGTGAACACAGTCTATGTTGTAAGGAATATCTCAAAGACATTCTAAAGAAGTGCAGTATATACTGATGGTTTCTATTAGGAAAATATAGCAGGGAATAGAATACATTAAAGTATTTCAGAAATAAAAGTTATCTACTTAAGAAATTAAAATACAGCATTACAAATATCAAACAAGCAGAAAAATGAACCAGCGTGTTCTATAGGTAGATATATTTGTGGTTCACAGATTACTTTGTATAGTCTTTCCAAAATTCATTTCTAAAGCAGTTTTTCTCCTTTTTTTGGAATGGCTATACATATTTATGAGTGGTTGCTATGTTTTATATATAAGAATTTATTTGTAGTAAAGATAAGATGTCTTTCTTCATATGTTTTAAGAATATGTGAAGATTATTATTTAGATTGATAAATGATATTACACGTGGAAATATTTAAATGAAGTTGTATTATTTTTAATTAAAAACATATATTCATCTATCAAAGATGTGGGTGGAATAAGTTTGACATTTGTAAATTAAAATGTAATAATTTACTGTTAATAAACACTGAACATATAATAAAAGATGTATGTGAGAGATTATGATTTAGGTCAATTGATTAATGCTGGTTCAGCATGAAATGCATTTTGAGAACCATTTATCTTTTAAAATATCTTTATATGTTTCAAGAATGTGTGATGGAGTGTCAGTTATGAAATACATCTATAAAAGATATTACACATATAAAAAGCAAAATGAAGTTTAATTACTACAACTATTTATATATAGTATAATTAAAAACCAGATATATTAAACTTTAAGTGATTTCTAAAATGTTAATTCAGGCCAGAGATAATCTCTAGTTTAATAAATGCTAATGTATTTATCTTAAATAGTTGGTGTCAAAGTTATGATCCAGGAAATTTGACAATTGTAAAACAAATTTACAAATCAAGTACTTATGTCTAAAAAAAACAAAAGAAAATTTAAATACACTAAAACATTTTTAAAAAACAGATATAAAATTATTCTAAAGTTTAAATAAATTATTATAAAGTTTAGATTCAAATTAATTTTTGAAAAATTCTTTTATTTAGGCTGTACAATTATAATCTTCATTCAACATTTATTAAAACAGAGTAGAATTTTCACAGAAATGTGAATTAACTACTTGTGCTAGAAAACAAAAACAAATTTGAAAATGAATGTTTTTGAACAGAAGTTTTGTATAAGTCTCACTAGACAGGGATTTAATAAGCACTAACATATTTTGATTATTCAGGTTTTAAATAATGCCGAAAGTCTTGTAGAATAAATAATTTGCACGTAAAATATATTTTTTGAAAATGAAGTGTTTCAGAAAGATTTATTAATATAAACAAAAATAACAGCTCCATAAAAGCTATTAAGCACAAAATTTGATAAAATTATAGCAATCAATAGATGCATTGGAATAACTGGATTTTTAAAAAAAGACATTTCTTATGATTCTTATATAAATAAAACTTATATGTTGAAAGAGAATTATGGAAACAATAAAAACTAATGAGTAACTAATTGTTATTGTAGTTAGTTATTTTGCAATTAAACAAAGTATGGTATAAACAAAACGTCATTGATTGCATTTAATTGAGAGACCAAAAAAATCATTGGATGGGGAAGGGGAATGTGAGCATCTATTTTTTATACATAAATTTAATTTTATATTGTTCACCTATGGAGGAAAATAATAATACACTATATTTTATAATTTATTTTTTATCTACCATATGGCCAGTTTTTCTGTGTCAAATAACATTTTAGCACTCTCATTTAACTTTTATTTGAAAATATAATGTAATTATTATAGAAAGAGCTTACCGTTCAATGTAACTAAACTTATTTATATAGCTTTGTCAGAATTTATATATAAACTCTTGATTTTGAGTATATCATTCTTACTACTAGAGTAAAGGACTCCAGTTAAGAAGTTAATCTATGTAAAAATCTCCAACTGATTTTTATTAGCCACCATTAACCATGCATAGGTATATGTAATATTTATATTCTTATTGACATTAAATTGCATGTGTAAACGTTATTTTATAAATGTGTATATATTGTAACAGTCAAGAGGATTTCACCTATCTTTTAAAATTATTTCTAAAGAAAAATACATATTTTACCATGTAGACATAATGAATGAAGTATATGCGGTTATCCTATAGTATAATAAACGCTAAATCTTAGTCTAAAATATCATAGATGGTCATGGATTTGATTCTAAATCCTGTCTTTAAAAAAAATACTGTGATTTCACATGATAGCACTTAACCAATAAAAATAAATCCCCAATACTTTTCTTCATCCAATCAAAGTGCTTCATTATTCTTGTCATATATTTTACTCAGCATATAATGGATCTTTAACAATCACATTGGTTTGATTATAATTCTATCAGAAAGATTGCAGACTCTTCTAATTTGATTCAATCATGATTTATATATATATATCTTAGTTTTTCTTGAGCTCCTATGAAGAACTAACTGATCGGCTATTCAGATTAACACACATAACCAGAATTTAATTAAAAACAGCAATTTCATTAACAAAATAAAATAAAATATATCTCTTCTCTTAGTAATGAGCATGCAAACTTTTGATATAATTTATCAATTCAGATTATTTTTAAAAAATGAATAGATATGTTGTTTGAACGTGCTTGTATTATAGATAAAGACGCCGTAGGATGGCATCATTTTCACGCTAAAACTATAAAATATGAACATTCACGGGCCATTGATTTTAATAATTTTTCTGTGCTTTTTTGTAATGCGAAAATAAAAACAAAACAAAATCGTCTTTTTTAAATATTATTTTTTATTAACGTATACAATTTAAATGATAATAATAAATGTATACTTTTTAAATTGTGTTACGGCTTTTTTTATTAATTTTCTATCGGATATTTTTTTACTTGTGTTATGGCACTTTTTTTTATCAATTTTCTATCGGTTATTTTTTTACTTGTGTTACGGCTTTTTTTTTATCAATTTTCTATCGGTTATTTTTTTACTTGTGTTATGACTTTTTTTGTTGTTGTTTAACTAAAAAATTATAATCGTAATAAAAATAAAAGTTGTTACGGTTAGATTTAGGGTTAGTTTTAGGCTTAAGGTTAGTTTTAGGGTTAGTTTAGGGTTAGGATTAGTGTTCTGTTTGTTTGTAATGCTAAAATAAAAAAATTCAAAATCGTAAGCGTACTCAGACAGAAGAAAGAAACTCAAACTTTTTTAAACAACAAACAAATGTCTTCTTTACTTATTAAACATGTTTATAATATTTGCTTTTTATTTAATTTACAAAAAAAACCTGTACATTTGGACTTTTCTTACTGGATATTTTTCTCGTACCACTCTTTTTTACTTCAAAAATATACAGACGGTAGAATCTTCTTTGTCTCGTGAATGTTACTAACTGTACGTTACTTGACACATTACCTAATTGCAACTCAATAAAAACATAGATATTTAACATTTACCCAAATAAGTCTTATAATTATTGTTTTAGAACATCTGAACATTTCAATAGTTTAAAATAAAAAAATCCAATGAAAACAACATTTCAATACAATTCAAATACAAACTCTCTCATCAAACCGTAATTATTTTATAAATTGTGTGAATTCGTAAAATGTAATTGCTGCTTAGCAACATACATGCTGTACTGCGATGCGACATAGTGGCCTGCATTCTGTAGCACAACAAAAAAGTTGTATTGTTGAAAATGCGTGTTCGAACGTGTCGGCCACGGAAACAGCATTTTAATGTGTTTTGGCATGAAAACCGCACCATAGAACGGCATCTTTAGCTATAAGATGAGTACCAAATTATCTCATGTCTTGCATTGGTGGTCAAGAGGTCAGCATGACTGCCTTGCACTTGCAGGCAGTTGCCCGGGTTGCGGGTTCGCGTCCCGGCCGATGCTATGACACTTAAAAAAAATTATCTCATTATAATCTTATTATATATGGCTTAATCTATATATATATAAACAGTTACCATTGTTCATCAAGCACTTATATACACATGATTGAAATGATTATTTCCAGCCCATTCTCTGCATAATACATCAGCAGTCGAATGCTATGCATGTTGTGTTATTGATAGAAATTTTGCAAGTATTTGACACGTTTATCCCTTATTTTAAAACACATATAAAAATTTTATATTTAAAATCTTTAATATTTAAAATTTTTAATATCTTCCATACTGTCATGATAATATGTAGCATTTAACGTCTAAAAAGGTAAATCTATACATCTATAAATAAAACTATTATTTATCTTCAATGTAATTAATTCATTTCGATATCATCTGTGTACTTGTCAAAGCATGCGAATTTTTGACATTCTGCATCTGTTTTGTCAATGACCTTAAAACTTTGATATTTTGTAATTATATATTGCTTTATTTGATATTTTATTATTCAAGCATTACCTTACTGGGTTTTAATTAATTTAATAGATGACTAATAATAGGAATAATTTTTAATAAAAGATGTAATCAGCATATTTTATTAGGAACTCAATGCACATATCCTTCATCTTATGTAGGTACTTGGAATTAAGCACGTTAATTGTCGTATTTAATTTTAATTATTTAATATTTTAATAAAATTTGAAATTATGATTTTAACATATCTAAATTTAATATTTCTTTCTAAGTCAGCAAATTTAAACAATAATTATTACATTCGAGAATTTTTTAATTATGATAAAGCATATTTTAACACGTGCTGAATTTTTATCCTTTAATAATATAAAAGGTAAAAGTCTAATTTTCATTTCCTTCATATAATAAATTTTATTTAATTTGATGATCATTGCAAAATAATATAAGAAAACACATATAGATAGATAAATAAATAGACAGAGATATAAGAAGGTAGATACATATATAGAGGGATGGATGGATAAATATACATATATAGATAGATATAGGTAGATAGAAAGATAAATAGATAGACAGGCAGATAGACAATGAGGCAGACAAGTAGACTGATAAATAAACAGACAGGCAGACAAATAGGAAAGTAGGTAGAAAGGTAAATAGTGGGTGTATGGGTGAATGTAGATAGATAGGTAGGTAGATAGGTAGGTAATTGGTAGGTAGGTAGATAGGAGTAGGTAGGGAGGGAGGGGTAGGTGGGTAGGTAAGTTGGAGGTAGGTGGATGGGTGGGTAGATAGATGGATAAATAGATATAGGGATTGGTGGTTGTATATATAGATAAATAAATAGAAAGACATACAGACAAATAGGTAGGTAAGGGGGTGGTTGTGGAAGATGAGTGGAAGAATGGGAAGGCAAGTGGGCTGGTAGGTAGATAAATTGATGGATGAATGGATGGAAACATGCTAGTCACATCAAGGAGGCCAAAAATAAACTTTTAATTTTTTTAACACATGAATAAGTGTCATTGATTGCATTTGTTTTTATAATTTCAAAAGTATTTATAAATGTTCTTATTCATTTTTTATCAATTTGGCATGAAAGAAATATGGACAAGTTTACACTTTTATTTAAAGGAGCATTCACCAATTCCAATACTGTACATACAGTAAAGCAATGTACTGTGCTATTATCAAAGTAAACTATTCAATTCAAAATACAAACAGGCAATGCAAATGTAAATAAATAAACAAAAACTCCTAAAATTTTATGAAATTAGTACATTTCATGATGTGCAAGCAACAATTTTCTGCCTCTGAGCATCATATGCAAAAAAAAATTTTGAATTTGTAAATATATTTTACAATATGACTTGAAGTGCTATGCATAATCATATTTATTAATAATATTTCTTCAGTTTATGTTTTCCAATTTTGATGTACAGTATATAGTATAAATATTTTCTAAATTTAATGCTATAAGTTTTAGAACAAGACTATTATTACATTTCTATAAGAAAAAAAATGATTGAAAAAAATGTATATATTGCCCAGAATTGCTATGGCGAAAGGCAGATATTTTGCCATTTGTTTAAAAAATAAAAACTGATAGTTACTTTTTCTATTCTTATTGCTCACTGAATGCATTAGTGAATATACAGTAAAATATATGTAAATATGTCCATGCAATTTATTATTCATAAGTATATTGAAACAGTCAGCTTGTACAATCCAACTGTTTCACCTACTATATGCTATAGTAGTATTCTTTTATATATAAATACCACCAAATTCTCGTATATCTTATTAATAATATCATAAAAACCCGCCTCAATTTAAACTTAAATACTGTTGGTCATGTACGTGTATATATTTACATATAGAGAGAAATGTGCATTTATATAGATATAAATCTCTAAGATATGCACATATATATTTCTAATAATAATTAAATGAAAAACGAGTTGTATGTGTAACTTTAGATTACATATATGCTAGAAGAATAATGTTAATAGGATTTAAAACATTAAGATTTCTTTATTTTAAAATATTTATTAAATTAGTAATATTTGAAATTATATAATTTTGCATATATCAGTAAATTATAACGGTCGAGTTACATATATAGCAAAATGTTTTTCTATAATGTTAGATTTGTTTTTCTAGTCAAAGCGATGCCAGAAAAGTTAATCCTTCCTGATATAAAATTGACAGTTTATATTTAGAGTTAAAATTGGAATTAAATTAAAAGATTGCATAAATTACCGCATGTCATGGAGGTTAATTTGACCTAATTAAAAGTTTGACACAGCAGGCTTCCATGATTACTGGCAATAAACAAATAAGCTAGGAAAACTTATCTAAAATATAATATAATGAAAGAGAGGGGGTAGAAGGATATATAAGATGCTGCAGCCATCTTTAGAGGCACTCATTCTAATATTTTAATAAAGTACTCATAGTAGAATTAATAATAATCATGTGGGAAATCTTTCCCAGGGGAGAGGCCCAAAATCTTGTCTTTTTACCTCCGATGAGAAGCTACCTGATGCGGAGAAGATGAAGTAACAGCTGTAACCACCTAAAGATGTCCTAAAATCAAGAGATAACCTGCCAGCAGAGAAAAGAAGAAAATGGTAATCATTCCTTCAAATTTAAACTTTCAACTAAACTCAAATCTAAAATGCTAGCTAACTCTAAAGTAATGGCCATAATAATTATAATAATAATGTACACTAAACTTGTTCTAAATGTATTTTAATTTTCTTGATTTAACCTAAAATCTTGCCTGAGTTTTTCCAAATTTAATTTAATCTCCAACCTGATTTTCTGAATTGCATATTGATTAGATAAAACATTTAATTTATTGGATCGAATATCTTATGTCTTGGTTTACATATTAAATTTATTTCTGATTGATTTAGTTTTGCGTATTTAATTTAATTTGTTTAAAATCATTTATATTCAATGTTTAATAACTTTTGTTAAATAATCTGTTTTAGAACAATAATCAAAATTCTCAGTTGTTATATATATATTTTAAGTTAACGATAATAATTGCTTTCGTTAATTATGAACAACTTCTAACTTTTAAACTAAATCAATCAAATACCAAATAACATTACAGATACTTCTTTTAAAATATGCTAAAGCTAAATTTCAGATTTCACTTGCATGAAATCTTATATTATTTATATATTGCATTTCCTAAAACTATGCCAAATCTTATTAAATTTTACTTATTTTATTGTTTATGCTATATGTATTCAAAACCAGGTTTTATTCATAATTAAATCATTAGTGAGAAGTAAATCTAGATTCTCACATATATATGTGTGTAATTTTGTGTAGATTAATGCACAAACTAAAAACCTTGTTTTGAAATGGATAAAATCTCTTAATTGAGATATAATTACAAACTTATCAGATCGATTTGCTTTTAAATATGATATTTAAATGATATCTAGTTGAGATGATAAAATGCAGCATAAATCTATAATTTTATATTGTAATTTCCCATACTATGCTGTAGTCCTCTTTAAATAAATAAAAGCCTATAGAGATAGCTTTATAACTTGGATTTATAAATTTTCCTTAATAGTATAATTATAAATACTGTCATATGAACTGATACTGAGTAGTTTCATGAAGGAAACTAGATTTAGCATCTTAATTTTTGTTATATGATTATGTTGTCAGTGGTGCGTGTATGTCCTTTAGAAATGCTATGATGTAACTCACTTATTGCTGCATTTCTTTACTGGGCATATATGTTAGGGCTACACCAGTGCACTTAGTTCAGGCAATTATCTTCAGATGGGATTGGTACATGCCTCCCATTCTGCATCCTTAGTAATGGAGCATGAGACTCCCACGGAGTGTAAGACTCCCACTTAAAATAAATTGCTCGATCATCCAGACTAAAGGCCTCCTATTTTACAGCAATGAGTTTGGTCAAAAGGAACCAGTACTTGGTATGAATCTCGTGAAAAAGGTACATATACGGGACACAGGGACCCAAAGTTATATGTTTTATATATGCCTTGGTATCTGAATTCTGGCTGCTCATAATCAGTTCATCCCACCATTATAAGTGTTATTTCAGCTTTGATCTGAATTTGAATCCAAATTGATAGGCAAATTATCTATATAGAGAGTATATTAATTATTCATGCTTAAATTAAATACTATATTCTTTATAATTAATTATAATCACTTCCACTAACTATTAAAGCAGATCTATATCCAATTAAATAGCATAAACTAGGCATAGATAATCATGAGCAAATTCACTTCAGTGTAAAATTAATATTAATGCTCATAAAATCATAAAATCTAAATGTATTATAATTTCATCACCTGCAAGTGATAGATTCACATATATATATATATATATAGCTAAATAAACTAATTTGTAACCTAGAAATTACAATCACCTGTGAGTGATTAAAATGCTATATATGAACTGGAAGTGTATAAATATTAAGAAACCTAGATATTTGTAACTTAAAAATTAATATCACCTGCGAGTGATTTTATCTATATCCTATATATGTGAACCAAACTATGTAAAACTCAGCCATATAAAATTATATCTAAAACCATCACTTGCATGTGAACCCAAATTTAATGTAAACATCCTTTAACCACCTGCGAATGAGAACAACCATTTAACCATTGTAATATTGTTTATTTATTATTTCAAAACTTAACTTTTATTAAATTAACTTTAAATTTAAATTGGATGTATGTCTTAGCTTGCTCACTGACTCAAAATCATTCCATACTTTAATAATTATTTGTGATTAGTTATTAAGATTTATTTTACTGTTTAATTCATAAATATCCTAGCCACATGATATGTATATAGCTATACTAGCTAAAGAGCTGAAATGCCATAGTCTTTTGTTCTACTGTTGTGCTACTGCTGGCATGTGAAGAAGGGAAATACTGCTTGGCCTCAACTGTGTCATCCACAAGGTGGTAAATCGCTGAGCAATGGTAGAGGAACTGGGGTTAGGCCAGAGTCGGGCTTCAACCACCATAAAACTGGTCGGCCTTGGATTGAATTACCAAAGTTCTAGATTTTGTTCCGCGAATGTACATATTTGATCATTACCATATTATCATTATTTTAAAATCTTGTTTGGGTTGTCATCGATGAGCCACCATATCCCACTGGATGGCGCTGTTTTCATGCTAAAACACATAAAAATGCCGTTTCCGCGGCCGACACGTTCGAACCCGCATTTTCTATAATACAACTTTTTTGTTGTACTACAGATTGCAGGCCACTATGTCGCATCACAGTACAGCATGTATGTTTATGCAGCAAATACATTTTCCCAATTTGCACAGTTTATAAAATGGTTACGGTTTGGGGAGAGGGTGTGTTTTTTTGAATTGGATGGAAATGTTATTTTCATTGGATTTTTTTTTATTTTAAAGTATTGAAATGTTCAGATTTTGTAAAGTAATAATTAACAGACTTTTTACACCGTAGTGTATTGAAGTTTTAAGTAGTAAATGTTGACGAGATATATGTATAAAGTGAATTGGAATTAGGTAACGCGTCAAGTAACGTACTGTTTGTAACATTTCCACGAGACATTTTAAGATTGTACCATGTGTATATTTTTGAAATAAAAAAGAGCATTAACACAAAAATATCCAGTAAGAAAAGTACAATTGTACACTGTTTTTTTAAATGTCATAAAAAGCATATATTATAAACATTTTATATATATATTTGTCGTTGTTTAAAAAAGTTTTAGTTTCTTTCTTTTCTCCGACTACTGTTATACTTTGTTGAATATAGTTTACGTTTATTGTTATCATTTATTTTATAGATGTTAGTAAAAAAAAATATTTACAAAAATACGATTTTGATATTTTTTATTTTAACCGTAAACCTAACCCTAAAACTAACCCTAAAACTAACCCTAAACTAACCCTAAAACTAACCCTAAAGCTAACCCTAAAACTAACCCTAAACTAACCCTAAAACTAACCCTAAAGCTAACCCTAAAACTAACCCTAAACCTAACCGTAACAACTTTTACTTTTAGTTGTCATTCTATTTGAAATAAAAAATAGCGGTAAACAACAAAAAAAAAAAGCCGTAACCCCAGTAAAAAAATCTCCGATAGAAAATTGATTTTTCTAATAAAAAGAAAACTAAAAAAGACGAATCAAATTGTAATTTGTTTATTTTATTTTACATTTATTATTATCATTTAATTTGTATACGTTAATAAAAAATAATATTTAAAATTAAATAATATTTAAAAAAGACGATTTTCTTTTGTTTTTATTTTCGCATTACAAAAAACACATCAAAGTGATTATAATTAACGGCCTGTGAATGATCATATTTTATAGTTTAAGCGTGATAACTGCACCATCCAGTGGGATATGGTTGCTCATCGACAACAACCCTTGTTTGTATTACAATCCTTAATTTAAATGTTTATATTGAAAATACTGTACACTTACTTGCATTTCAATAAATATGTATTCTAATCAATGATTATCAACAAAACATGATCAGCATTATATGCTATATTGAGGTTGGGGGGCTGACAGATATTTTAAATGCATTCTCTGGCTAAGCATTGATCACAAAGCTTGTTGAACAATTTGGCAATGCTCATTGTTTATATCTTACAAGCTTTAGAGAATGGGGTCATGTGATCTATGACTATTTTTATTTGATTAAAATAAAGCATATTGTGTGGCTCTATGTATATATAAAAATTTTAAAATATATATATTTTGCATTTTTTTTTCCAGGTGTCATAGCATCGGCCGGGACACAAACCCGCAACCCGGGCAACTGCTTATAAGGCAATCGCGCTGACCTCTCGACCACCAATGCAAGACTATTTTGCATTTTCAGGAAATTTCTAAATATTTTCCTTTGTACTTTAATGAAATTAAAATTGAAGAAATAATTTGTTTGCTGGCTGATTGATTTTCATGGCGTTTGTTTAGCATAGCAACCAACGCAAAGTTAAAATTTCTCAAAGCCATTCAAGATAATCATATCTATAAATTTTATTTGGATTCTTAATATATGATAGGTGATGAGAAATGGACTTATACTACACAAAAAAAGACAACTATTTAATACTTTCTGGTGATATTTTGCAAATGGAATGTTCATCATGGCACGTGTTTAATGAAAAAAATTTAATGAAATTTTAATTTTAAAGTGCTAAAGTTTTTTTTTCTAAAAATGTGTAATCCTTAAAATGCTAGTTTTCAATATTAAGCATAAACTAACTTGAATAATTCATTTTAAAATAAAATAAAAATATTTAATAACAATATGTATCATAAATAATTTAAGCCTTTAAACACTTTTATTGGTGATCGCTTTCATTTTTAACATTAGAAATTTACCTTTATTTACATTGTTAATAAAGTTTAATAATTTTAAATTTAAATTAAATTTGATACATTTTAATTATGGATTTATTGTGTAACTTTACATATCTTCAATAGTTGTCTGTGAATTTTTTACACCAGTCAAACATCTAATCTTTTTATTACTATAAGATCTTTCCATTGACTCGTAGTAAATCATAAGATTTCGCGAGTATTAATGTATTATAAGAATTGTGGACTTAATTAGTGAAGTATTGAATAGCTTCACACTCTTAAATCTAACCACTTCAGCTTCACCTATTCATATATAAAAGTAGGTTGAAGTAAAGAAGGTTTCCCTCTTTTCTTCATAGCGTAAGCTTATGTTTAAGACATGTAGAGGTCCCTACCTTCGAATTTTTCATACGCTTATTCCTAAGGTTACAGCCTTAGTAAATTTTACTTAATATAATAATGTGCATTTAATAAAATTTATAATTACAACTTTAAATTATCGTAATAGATTTCTTACTATAAGATCTTTCCATTGACTCGTAGTAAATCGTAAGATTTCACGAGTATTAATGTATTATAAGAATTGTGGACTTAATTAGTGAAGTATTGAATAGCTTCACACTCTTAGATTTAACCACTTCAGCTTCACCTATTCATATATAAAAGTAGGTTGAAGTAAAGAAGGTTTCCCTCTTTTCTTCATAGCATAAGCTTGTGTTTAAGACCTGTAGAGGTCCCTACCTTCGAATTTTTCAGACGCTTATTCCTAAGGTTACAGCCTTAGTAAATATTACTAATCTTTTTGTGTAAAGTGAATAATTTAGAATATATATATTATATTAAATTATTAAAACTGTGTAATCTATAAGTTTTCTGTTTGATATCAAGAAATTTCATTTTCATTTTGGCATTATTTATAAGCATCTATAATTATAACTATTGATACTATTTTTAAATATCTAAGCTTTTCTTTCTGTTCAATCTTACTCACTGGCTTTGTTATTTATGTTCCTTTAATTTTGACCATAATTATTTCTTATTACAAACAATATTTGCATGTGTTAGCTTTATAGATTTTTTATATTGAAATTAATCTAGCACTATATTAATTCAATTTAAGCCATCTAAGCAACATAAATGATTTTAAAAATCAATTAATATCTGTGTTATCAGCAGCCTGGAAACTAGATGATACTGCATTACATACAGCTACATAGCCTCCATTTAAACATTTTGGAAATTTTAAATTTGATATTAAAATTTAGTAATAATTCAACTAATATCATTTTTGTACCAATTTAAAGTTAGTAAACAAGGCTGATCTTTTAAGCAACTCATTTTTAAATAAATTTCTTTTCAAATAAAATTTTAATTAATTCTATTCAACCAAGTAATAATATTAAATAATGTTACTTTAAGTTATACCATCTAAATAAATTTTTACAATTTTTTTGATAAAAATCAACCATTTTCTGCTATGTCTATCTTTCCAGTATAATCATGTTATCAGCAACTTGTATTTCAGTTAGCACTCCATTAAACATAACAACACAATCTCTATTTAAATACGTTTACAGCATTCAATTTGTTATTAAATTTGAAACATAATTTAGTGATAATCACTAAATCAATCGAATTACAAATAAACTGAAACAATTTATCTAAAGCCTCCTTAATAAATTAACAAGTATTATCTTTATCTTGATAATATTTCTTTACTATTCTTATTTATTTAAGCAATATTTCACTTTTAATCCATTATAAATTTTTATTGCTTTTATCTTTATTTCTCATTGTCTCACAATCGTTTTGTTTTGTTTTTTTTAACTTAGATTTTTTACACTTCCAATCACTTCTCTTCTAGGATAGCTTTTTTATTTGTAGATGTATCATCCTCTATTTCTTTCCCTTTTTTATTAACTGTTTTCTTTTAATATTTTTTTTTTTGGAAAGTCATGTAACCTAAAAGAACCGAAGTTGAAGGTTTAACTTCAATCCAGAAATCTTTATTTTTTAAATCCATTATTCTACTACTGTGCTAAATTACAAAAAAGCACTTTTTCTACCTATTCATTCAATTTCTGCTTTTTTTATTTTTTACCTTTTTGTATCATTTGATAAATTAAAGATATTTAAGAAATAAATTGAGCTATATTATGAATAAACAATAGAAAATTAAAATATGTAAATTTTGATCTATTTCTCTTTTCTTCATCTCTCAGATTACTTTTGATGTTTTTTTTATTTTTAAAAATATTTTTTACTTTTATTTCTTTTTTATCCTCTTCTGACTTCTCTTCATTATCATATTTGGCTCTCTTTTATTCCTTTTTTTTTTCTTTATTTATTTTTTCCTATTTTTTCTATACGTCATCTTCTAAATGTTGATTTTCATTTTCTCAATTGTTTTTAATAAGATTTATTTTGTTTGTTTTTTACTTCCTACAATTTTTATTATATTTAAACTGAATCTTTGTTTTTTATTCTTCTAAAAAATAGTTTCTTTATTTAAATTCTATTCTTTGTCATTTATTGATTTTATTCGTAATCAATTGATATAATGACTATTATTTTCTATCATCTGTCTTATTTGAAATATTTCTTCTCACTAAAAATTTTGCCCCGTTCCGTTTTCATAACACATTGTATTTTTTTTCATTCATTTTTTTTTCTTTATATACAGTTTACATTTTTTTGCCATCATATAATCTATTTTTTATTATTTGTAATCTACTTACACTTTTCTCTCCATATTTTTATATTTTCCTGTTTTCTCATACAATTATTTTATTTTTACTACTATCTTTTCTCTTTTTATTTCTTTCATATTTTGTTTTTATTATCTTATTTTGTATTTATCCTTATTTTCATTCTTTATTAAGGTTTTTTCCCCCATGTAACTTCTTTTTTCTTGCTATTTTTTTGCATCAGTCTTATTTTTTCAGCATAATATTTTTTATCTTCTTTTTAAAAATAAATTTTTTCTCTCTTCCTTATTCCTTTGATTCTTTTTAACAAAATATTTCATTTTTGTTTTTAAAACTAATAATAGTAAAGTAGAAAATTACCAAAAGAACTTCAACTCCAAAAAAAATGGTTCCGGTCCATCCCATTGTTAAGTGATCCATCAATACAGCTCCCATAGTAGGCCCTATGAATGCTCTAAAATTAAAAAAACATACCAAAAGATAGTTTCTACATCTTGAATTTCAATATTACATAATTTCATTATAATATATAATAAAAAAAGAAATGTGAGTGCTACGCAAATGAAAAAAAAAATCTGCTTTGATAAATGAAAAGCACCTACATGCTTTTAAAAAGTTTTTTCTATTCTTAACATATAATATATGTCTTAAAGACAGGAAATGTTATCTCAGAATTTTATTCTAATATTTAAAATTTTATTAAATAACTAAATTGGGCATTGTAAACTGTTACTGTTTTAATTAAAAGAGAGAAAATAAACAGTTTTAATAAAACTTAAAATCTGGGAATCAATTAAAAATATATATAACTATTTTTGTGAAATTTATAAATCACATTCTAATGCTTTTAAGTATTTTTTACTTATTTTCTATTCTTGTATCCCTAAACTATCCATTTTTCAATAATTTATTCTTTATCTTTCTGGTCTCTTTTTACTACTATTTTGCCATGTAAAATCATTTATAGGCTATCGAACTTTAAATTTTCAAAAAGCAACTTAGCTGTTCTTGGAGTTCTTCCATTTTTTTTTTTCATTGATTTATCTTGGCATTCCATTCATTTATAGCAATTTTCCCCATATAACAAAAGTTTATAATTCACTTTTATTTACTTGGAAAGAACATAAATTATTTTAAAAAGCACATGCTTTTGAATAATGATTTGCTATGTAAAGAAGAATGATGCAAACATACTATTTTATGAGGTAAATTCTAAGTTTAATTTCTAGATTTTATTAAATCATTTATTATTTTCATAAAGTTAGATCTTATCCTATTATATTTTTTTTTTATTTTCTACAACAAGGTTATTTAAGCAGTAATATTGATACTATATCACACAATTTTATTCTCTATCTTGTAAGAGGTTATTGTAGCCCTTATGAAGATAAAAATCAGAGAAATAGTAACAATATAAAGCATGTGATAGAGAAAATATAAATTTAATTTCAGGTTTGTTAGTGCTGGAAATTATCAATTCACTCTTGTGTGGTGGAGAATGAGTTAGTGAAAGAAACTGATTAAGTATATTTGAGAAACTATAGCTTTTGAATATTTCGTATAACAATTAGTTAATTTTAAAAGGTATTCTAACTGTATTAGAGAGAAAAAAGACTGAAAGTTGTGTGTTTTAAAAAAAAATAAAAAAAGAAATCAAAGTTAGTAAAACTAATTTTTCATACATTTTGTAGTAATATGTGTTTTTAAAAAAGACGGATTCATATTTTTCTTATCTTTTGTAAAAGATAAATTTGTTTGTTTGTTTTTTTAAAAAAAGTAGAGAGAGAGAAAAAAAATTATATAATTAAACAGATAATAAAAATGTAATTAAAACTTTGATTAACCAAAAGATAAGGTACTATTGGAAATAACACTTGAGATAAGGAAAAAAATATTTTTGAAAATACTTTTTTAAAAAAACAGTGATGATGAAATTATAAAAAAAAAGGGCATGGATAATTAAATTTAGTTAGAATGTGTTCGTTTAATGAGTCAGATACAAGAAAATAGATCAGCAGAATATGGATATTTAGCCACAGCCTTACACAGAGCTATAATTGCAAATATTGAGAAATAATCTTTTCAGTATAATCAAATTATGAAATTATATAACAAACTAATGGTTTATACTTTCTTAACATGAGATGCTAATTGGCTTCTGTACATGTTCATTGTAGAAGAAACTTTTAAATCCAGTCCTAGA
Organism: Epiperipatus broadwayi; assembly: GCA_028023455.1. NCBI lineage: Eukaryota > Metazoa > Onychophora > Udeonychophora > Euonychophora > Peripatidae > Epiperipatus > Epiperipatus broadwayi. Next base: position 512,223 of record JAQFVV010000195.1, on the reverse strand, counting down.
ATTAAAAAAAAAATGAATTAACGCCCATCATCATTGAAATTGTATTTTTCCTTGTCCAGAGATGTGTCTGACAATTCCTGATGTATTCCAAAATTACACAAAGTGATAAAAGCCAATCTGTAAGTGGATAATAATGAACAAAGAAATATATCACTACTGCTACTCTAATAAGAAATATTTTAAAAAATGATAATTGTAATGAATGAAAAAACCTACTATTAATAATCAGCCAGAAAATTTGGGAAACCTGAAGATGGATCAACTAAGTAATAAAATATAAATAAATTCTCCTAAGATTGCATATAAAAAATATAGAAATTTAAGAACTCCTGGCTAAAAACAGATATAATGTGAGTGTTATCCTGGTGTATATCATTAGCTGGAACTTCAAATAGAAAAGTATTCAAATCACCACCACCCCAAACGTTATGTTTGAAGTTCAGACTTTATACTTATTTACAGAGGATATTACTGAAGTGTCAAAATGCTTGGGAGAGTGATTTGAACATTTTTTATATATTACATGATATAGCCTTAAATCATGTCCAATATTTTCATGTTAATTGTGATTATTACTATAATCCACTACCATTAATTAAACTTCTTGGAAATCTGGACAATGAGAAACACAAATCTCTCATTCATTTTGTTAAAAACTTTATTTTTTTTTTTGCTTATACCTCCAAAATAAAATAAATAGGTCCTCGATTCCTTATAAATTGAGGACACAAATTTTTCTGCTATCGTTGAGTTTAAAAACTTAGATTGTTTCTTTCCTCCTTTCTGTCTTCTCCTCTATCAGTCTAGTCAATAATATATATATATTGAGCTGGTATTTTTCTGCCAGCTCATAATCATACATATATATATATATATATATACACACATATTTTGTAAAAATAAAATATATACATTGTAATAAACTTATTTTATTCGAAATAAATAAACGCACACATATATATTTTGTTAAAATATAAATATAGTTTTATAATACATAATTTTAAAAAAATAAATTAACACTTAGTTTTAAAATGGGGATTTAAGAAGTTAAAATAAATTAGATCAAGATCTTGCTTATTGATAAAAGTTTGTCTTTTGTTTAGTCTTTAAAAAAAAAAAAATCTTAAAGATAGAAAGTAAGAGAAAGCAATTGTTGGGACTTTGACAGTGAAGGTATTTTTATGCTATCTATTACGCTGATCAATTGGAATGTTTCTTTGGAATTTTAAAATAAAATATGAAATAAAAGAAGAGAATATTAAAGGTGTGAACTGAGACTTTGGAAAAAAAAAACTATAATTACAGACTTTCCTTTTGGTTTAAAAATTAATTAGATTTCTGCTGAGGTCAATATCTAATCTATAAGTTTCAATTCAGCTCAGACTGTTGAATAGTAAAGACCTAAAAAAGTGCAAGGAGAAAATGTTGAACGGCTAGAGCTAACAGAACTTTCCCTTTTGGGAACCTCTTGCTATTGCCACCTGGAACTGCCTTGTAAATGCCGGACATAAAGAGCTAGCCGAGAAGAAAGGACTGGAAGAAGACACAGACAAACCACAAAGAATATAGAGTGAAATATTCCACCCACACAGGATCTACACTGATCGATCAGGGTAAATAGACTTTTTTGTTGCTGTAATTTCAAGAGACATTTGCGTAATAGATTTAAAAAAGAAAAAAAAAGAAAAGCCTTCACTTCAAATATCTCAAAGTTTCAGCAATAGAAAGGGAGGGATATAGTCTTTAAGTAGATGTACTTACTAATTTAAATTAACCCACATTATATTGTTTTTTTTTATTATTTAATTTTTTTGTTACGGCCTATTAATTAAACTTACCTTTAGTTTCTATTATTGTTGTTCTTATAATGTATAGATAGGGATAAGAAAAATTGTATACTCGATCTAAGGACAAGTAAAAGATTTAGCATTAGAAAGAGGAGGTTTGAGTGCGTTTATTTTTAACAAACGCACTCTTATAGTAAGTCGCCCTTGAGTTCACTCATGGATATATACCATGATATTTGATGAAATATTGTATAATTGGTAAAGTGACGGCACATGATCCTTCAAGAACGATACATGCTAAATCTTGATTAGAAAGAAAAAGGATCGGGAGAGTTTGATTTGACAAATGCGAGGGAAGGGAATAACCAACAAATAGAATAAAGGTTAATAAATATTTCAACAATATTTAAGCATCGATCAGTTTTGTTTTTTTTTTAGTTATTATAATTAATTCTTATCTTTCATTTTGTAGTCTTTTGGTCCGTTAAAAAAAAAATAATTTTAAGGTTTGCAATTGATGATTGCCATTCGTAAATAAATTAACTGTTATTATAGAAAATCTTATAATACGGTCTAGGCAGAAATGTTTAGTGGCGCCCTCGAACGGCCACCATACGTTGCAATCTCGTAAAATTTAAGAGCTTAAAACCCTTTAAGCGTCTAATTGTTCATTCGCAGCAGGTGGTAACACTCAAAGCTTTTAATTGGCCGATGCACAAAATAATGTATCAATTTTTCAAAAGTTATTGACCGTTTTTTTAAATATATTCACTTTAGTTTCGTTTTTAAAAAGTATATTAGTAATTTCTCACATTATAAAAATAAACGAAAGTTTGTTCAAAAATAAATTTTGATTTTTAATTTTAAAAATATTTGTTACGGTTGACATGAAAAGAAACGTCAATCATAATTTCACGTTATGATTTTTTTTTCCCGACTTTGCAATAAATAAATAATTCTTGCTAAAATCGTAACTATTTTTGTAAAATAATATTTATTTTTGACATATTATATGAAAATAATTTGTATTTTATTTGTATTTCATCAAAAAATATTTTTAAAATGCTCTAAAACATTCGTTTATCATTTTCAAAATAAAACAAAAGCGTTCGTAAATTTTTAATTTTTGGCAGCTATATAAAAATTTTAACAGTCAATAAGATTCAAGAAAAGATGATGAGAAGGCGGAGCTTTTCCATTTTCTTTTGTTTACAAAATTTCAACAGCCAATAAGATTCAAGAAAAGATGTGAAAAGGCAGTGCTTAGTTTTTGTTTGACATAAATCATCAATTAATTGATTTTTTACTTGTAAAATAATTCAATAGATGGCAGTATATTATAAAACTTTTTGCGTTCTAAAAAATGACGTCAAAACCGTAAACGTAGTACAAAAACTAAGCAATTTACAGTGATGTCAAATTTACTCGATTAAAAACGAATATGTATCAAATTGCCTCGATTAAGAACGAGTCAGTCAGTTAAAGGGTTAACAAAATGTTTTGTTACAATATATATATATTGAGCAAATTATAATATAGTACATATTGGTTTATGAAAGGTATTTTTATTATTTTGAAATGCTTGATGTTATCATGTATTATTAAGATTTTTTTTTTCTCAGTGATGAAAGTTTATTCATCAAAAAAAGGTACAAATATAGTTAAATAAGAGGTTTACAAAGAATGGTAAAAATGAAATTCTGGAGCAACATAGTGAAAGGGGAAGGATACATATGAAAAGGGAAAGGGATGTGGAAAGGGTTTGTATTAACCATTAAATACAAATGACAAATGAATGTTACAATTAGGAATTATTTGTAAAGTCTAGAAATCAAATATGAATAGTATTTTAGGTGTACAATATTGGGAAAGTTGAGAAATAGGAAAACACTTGGAGATAACATAAAATTTGGTCTAAATCAATCTACTGTTCAGTTCTTCCAAATGGTCTTGAATATCTTCACAAGAGAGCAATCCTGCATACTTTGAAAAAATTATGGAAAACCTATGGAGAACAAGGGAAAAAAATCGAAGCTTCAAAAGTGTCTCTGCTGAAAACCATTCTAATTCATCATGAAAATCACATGAACAGCAAAAGTCCAGCCCTATCAATAGCAACATTGGAAGTAATAAAGTTAAATAAGGTGGATCGCTTGCAATTAGAATCATGAGGCCAAACTGTGACCTATTTTGCAATAATACATGGATAAAATCACTCATAACGATAACGTTAAAGAATCACCATAAATAACATTATTTTTTCTATCTTGTGAATGAGAAAAACCAACATTGGTAATGATCACCACAGTGCCCTCATCCCATACCCCTCCCTCAAAAGAACTAGGATTTCGACCCCTGGGAATCCTCCCAACAACTGGACCCTCTCATTCATTCAACAAAATTAAGTGAAATGAAAATTTTCATTGAAAGGTAAAATTTCTATAGAAATCGTTTGTAATTTCAGTGGCTGCCATATATTTACATAGAGTTTTTATAAAAGTTGAAATTATGCTTACTTGTGATTACATTGTTGATATAGCTTGCATAGGAAAAGAGAGCTAAAAAAACTCCTTTTTTTAATAGGGATAGTTTTAGAGAAATGTAATTCCCTGAACTAGAAAAAAGGGAACTATTAAGAATATTGTAAAGTCACTCACGTAATATGGAAAGTATTGATACAACATTTGTATATTTGTTACTGCTTAAAAAACTACTGCTAAGCTTTACATATAACGTCTGGTCTCAATTCCCATTCTTGTATTATAATTGACTGAATACATGATTTAGATTAGTTAGTTAAGTTGTGCAACATTGCATTGAGTCTAGCAAATCCGCAAACTGCAGCTTGGTTCTGAATGAGATTAATACTTAAAAGAATAAAAATTCCAATTGAGTTTTTGTATGTTCCACAAAGAAATATTGAGATGATACCTAAAGGAATCTTGATTAATAGTACTAGTCCCAAAACAAATGAAGAACTTGTCTTTTAAGTAGTACTAAATGACATATATATATATAACTACAACCATTAAATGTCTGTATTTTTAAATCATATAATAATAATTCAAACAAATATATTTAACACAGTATTCAAAATTAAATAATATATTCTTTACCAGAAGTACTTTCAATTGTTTCACTGACAATATTTATCAACTGTTAATACAAGCGTACAAAAAATAAAAAAATTGCATTACCCATCATTCAATCCATTTAAATTTCCCACAATTCTGTTGTCTTTATATTAGCCAATTATCTATTCATTAAAGCACCTCTATTCCTAGATATTATCATTGCCAATTGAAAGTACTTCTGGTAAAAAATATATTATTTAATTTTGAATACTGTGTTAAATATATTTGTTTGAATTATTATAGGTAGGTAGGTAGGGTAGGGAGGTGGGTGGGTAAGCAATGGGTAGGCTGGTGGGTAGGCAGGGTGCGGGCAGGCAGTGTGTAGGTAGGTAGGCAGGTAGGGGGTAGGTAGCCAGGTAAGGGGTAGGTAGGTAGACAGACAGATAGATAGATGGATGAATGGATGGACAGGCGGGCGGGTGGGTGGTGGACAGACAGACAGACAGATAGATAGATAGTGTGTGTACTCTCATGAATAATGGTAAGCAGGAAATATTAGGCAGACATCTGCAATAGACTTATTAAATGATAAAACCTTCAGTATGGTCATCACTAATCTTTTGATTGAAATTCTTTATCAAATCCTGGTACAGTATATATAAACATACAGAAACATATATATATATATGTGTGTGTGCACATATACATTTGAAATAAATCATTACTGGAAAATAAAAATAAAAAACATTAATTAATAAACTGAGATCTTTATAAGGTGCATTTAAAACATTAAAAACATTCTGTAAACCATCTTTTGAAGTAGCAAAAAATAGCACAATCATCAGCATACTGTAAATCTAAAATCCAAAAAAAATGTTTTCGTTTCTGCTTTTAATCGTTTTAAATTAAAAATCCACCATCAAATCTATATCATATTTTGATCTCTTTTTTATTAAATTGCCTATAAACAATTCCAAAGACAATTGTCATAAAAACTCAAAACAATGTCAAAACAAGTACACTTCCTTGTTTAACACCAGTTTTTATTTCAAATGCTTCAGATTTTCTGTCTATAGCAATAACATTTTCTCTCATTCCATCATGTAGAAGCTACATAATATGAATAAATTTTGATGGATAACCAACTAATTTCAAACAATGTCATAGATTCTGTCCTGTTAATTGAATCAAATGCCTTAACCAAATCAATAAAAGCAAGGTTTAAATCATTTCTTTGTTCCTGACACTTTTTTTGCATTTGCCTTGCAACAAAAATGTATAGTGTTCCTTGCTTTTTTAAAACCACAATTAATCTGGTAACCATTCATTTATAATTGGAACAATCTATTCAACAAAATTTTTGAAAGTACTTTGCTGTATTGGATAATAATGATATTCCATGAAAATTACCACAATCTTGCATATTCCCTTTATTTTAAACATCCTTAAGATTGGATGGCACAACTTCCTGGGTTCGGATATTTCTAAAAAAATTCAAATATTTTTGAAACTAACATATAACCACATTTAAAATTTTCTCCTGTTTTTTCAAGATTACAAAGAGCCGTTTTGACTTTATTAAGCTGGATATCTTTATCCAAATTTAAATGAGTAGATAAAATGCATATATTATTAAAAGTCATTATATTAATTCTTGTATCATTATTCAAAAAATGATCACAATACTCTTTTCATTTTTCAAAATGTCATTATGATTATATAAGAGGGGGCCAGTGTTGGATTTAATAGAATTATGATAGTTTCTCATGTCCATATGTTGTTTTCAATGCATTAAAAAAAATCTAGAATGACCACAATCAGCGAATGTTTGTATCTTCTTTGCAATTTTAATTCATCAATCATTTTTAAATTTTTTTTGCCAATCATTGAACTTCTGTTTTTAGATCTTTATATTTATTGTGAAGTTCCACATTTAATCTATTATTTTGCCAAGCAAAGAATGCCACGTTTCTTTTTAATTAAATCACTAATAATATGATCCCATTTTTTGAACTCAAGGACCAATTTACTTGTATGCATAATACACTCCTTAAGAGAATTCCATGCTTTACTAATACTGATGATCCAAATTAGCAATTTTAATATTTAATATCTGTTGATATTTAATACATATAGTAGATTTTTCTAAATAATGAATATTAATTTTTTGTCAATATAATTGGAATATCTAATTTTTAATGCAACTATTATTTTAATCTTAGAGTGTATGAATCTTTATTGGTCCAACAATCTGAGTTTATGAATACCTGTGTAATGTAAACTCTCTTGTATTGTGACTTCTAACAATAGTCTATTAAATTCCATTGTTTTGATCATGGATGCATCCATGTTTCTTTGTAGTGATTTTTCTGTGTAAATAAAAGTTTGTAATAGTCAATCCATGTACTGTGCATAAATTTAATAACAAACCATTTAAATTTACAGTCCCAATAGCATTATTTCCAATAACTTTTAGCCAAAGTCTATTATTTGTACCAATATAGCATTAAAGTCTCCATGAAAAAAATCAATCTTTTAATGGTGTTTCTATAATAATGCTAACCAACAAGGAATAAAAGCTGTCCTCTGAATTCTCTAAATCTAAGATTGGAACATAAGAACTAATAAAAATGATCCCTAATACCATTATGCAAGGCAACTTTTAAGATCATTAACCTCTCATTGTTACAATGAGGAACTCAATATAAAAGATACAAAATTAGATTTTACAGCAAATCCAATACAATGCATTCTACTTTCACTGAATGGCATGTCTTTCCAAAAAAATTTGCATCCTCCATCTGTTCTAATAAACTATCTTCTTCTGAAATGACTTTTGCTAAGAGTAGCTATACAATTTTAAATACTTACAATTCTTTAGCTTTATGTAAAAACCTCATTTCTGTTCTTGAAGAGTTTGTATCAAATAAAGTTCACATATTCCATGTATCTATATTTAGAAAAAAATAGATTTCTATTTGTGATACTTATCTTTAGTAGTATCACTGCCACTTAATATCATCATCAACACACCACTTCTACTGATGATGATATTATTATTATTGATAATGAAGAAAATATATTTAAAAATTCTTCAAATGATGCATTTAATTTGGAGCAAGAAATGACAGGATCCATTAACATTAGTAATTATTGTAACCAAATTTTTTTAAGTTTCAAATCTTTTTTGTGTCATATAATTACAATTGAACAAAAATTAGATAATTTACCTAAAGAAAACTTACTTTTAAAAGAAATACTAATGAATTTGACTGAGCAAAAAAAAATGTAATCAGACAAGATATAAAGCTGTAATATATGCTGTGTCTTATGACCAGCAAGTAAATAAATGGACAAAGGCAGAATTGAGATGGTAAGATTATACTTTAATACGAATAGTTTTAACTATATACATTGCCTATTATAAGGTGTAATAAAATAATAAAAGGTTGCGGTGACCTGCATATAATAACCTAGTCCTGCTTTGGACTTACAGAGGCAGGAGTCTCTGACTAATAATTAAAACTCAGATAACAGTGTTATAAAAAGTAACATTAAGCCAGGAGCTATGTCTAGTGATAATGAAGTTAAAAAGAATAAATCTCAAAGATTTAAAGAAGAGGAGAAACATACTAAACAAGTTAGTAATGATAATTATATTGCAAGTCAATCTAATAATAAAGCTAAAGTTTTCTTCTGATATAGAGTCAAAATCTTATAAATTTAATATTCATGCTAATATTGACACTAATAATTTCAAAAAGGAAAATGAGAATAGTATTCAGACCCGGGCTGTCATAGTAACATCATGTGATATTGATAATAGTAATAATAAAGTGATGATAATAATGGAAAGAAAATTAAAAGTATACAGCAAAATAATTCTGACATGTGTACTATGAGAAATTAAAAATAGTAAGAATGGTTTTATTACAGTGTCATATAAAAAGAAAGCCAAATAGAAAAAAGGAAATAAAATAAATATAAAGGAAATTCAAGAAAATCACAATATTTTGGCTATAAAATCAGTAACAACTTATAAAAAAAAATTTGCACAAGAATTGATATAGCAGTGAATGAGAAAGACATTATTAATTATCTGATGGATAAGACTTGAATTACTTATTATAAAATGCCATCTGAAAATAAAAAATATGCTTCTTTTTATATTTCAGTGGATAAACAATATGTAGAACATATGACAAACCCAGAGCTTTCATTATGTGGTTTGGCATTACTTTCTTTTTATGGAAGATTACAGAAATCAAACTATGAATGAAAATGATATTTCTAAAGAGGTAAATGACATGGAAATTGGATATGATAAGCTATTACAGTTGGAATCTGTACATTCTGAACAAATTATTACTGATGAATAAAAAACTATTAAATGTTTCCTTACAAAAGTGAGAGAATTGTAAACAAAGTTAGGTAAAATCAAACATAAAATGTTAACATAAGATTATAACATTATTTGTTTAACAGAGACATGGTTCGAAAAAGATATATATAATAGTTGATAGAAGATATAGTTTCTTTAGAAGTGATAAATCAGTATCTGTAACTACCAGGATTGAAAGTGTATTAGTTGCATTTGGGAAATATGTTATCTGTAAGTATATACATGTTCCAGATTTCTTATTTGGTGCAATATGAATTAAAATTGAATTAAATAATTCTAAATTATTATTGGGAAATGTTTTACAGAAATGTTTGAAACCAAATTTAGAAGCATTAGAGTCATTTCTTGTTTTGTATAGACATAAAGTAGTAATTATGGGAGATTTGAACATTACATATTATGGAAACAATGTTTGTAAAAATAATGCCAAATTTAATGGCTTGATGCAATTAGTTAAGATTTTGGATCTAAAGCAGATCAATGATATATACAATAACCATGGTATATACTTTGGATTTAATAAGTACAAATTATGAATTCATATATAAAATGTGAATATCCTCTAGTGCCTGAAAATTATCATCATTTTGCACTGAAGATTGAATTGGCATTAAACATCAAAATAATAAACTGTAGATCTTGGAAATACAAGTGGAGTAGGATTCATTATAAATAAAAAGTGGAAGAACAATATTGTGGAGATTGATGGTGTATCAGACAGAGTGGCAAGATTAGTTATACAACTTAATAGCAGATATCAAATGCAGATAATTCAGGTTTATGCCCCAACAAGTTCTCACAGTGATGAAGTAGTAGAAGATTTTTATATGGATGTACAAAAGGCTTTTGATCAGAGTAAACAACATTTTAAAATTGTTATGGGAGACTTTAATGCTAGAATTGGTAGACAAATGAAAGATGAAAGTGTTGTAGGTAATTTTGGTTATGGTAATAGAAATGAGAGAGGACATAGACTTGTGGAGTTTGCAGAAAAAGAAAAACTTTATATTATGAATTCATTTTTTGAGAAAAATGTTAAAAGGAAATGGACATGGAAGCATCCAAATGAAGGTAGAACAGAATTGGATTATATTTTGACTAACAGGAAATACATACTTCAAGATTGTAATGTTCTTAATAAATTTAACACAGGAAGTGATCATCGATTAGTAAGGGGTAAGATACATGTTAATGTAAAACTAGAGAGACAAAAATTATTAAGAAAAACTATATTTACAGTTGATATTCCTAATCTTCAGAAACATTCTAATGAATTTAAATTAGAACTTACAAATCGGTTTCAAGTATTAGTAGATTTTGAACATGATTCAGATTTGAATGAAATTAATATGAAAATAACTGATACACTTTTAAAAACTGCAACAAAGATAGCTGGTAGAAAAAAGCAGCAATTGACTAATAAAATTTCTACTGAGACTAGAGAACTTATGAAGAAAAGAAGGAATATGAAGATATGCAAGAATGATGCATTAAAAAGGATTGAATATCTCGAATTTTGTGAAATGGTGCGGAAAAGAGTTGAAAATGATATAAGAAAGTATAACTGTGAACTAGCAAGAAAAGCTGTAGAAGAAAATAAAAGTCTTAAGAATGTAAAACAACATTTTGGTATTGGTAGGAAATTTATATCTGCAATAAGGAAAAAAGATGGAATTATTACTAAAAAGAGGTATGACATTATGAAATTGGTAGAAGATTTTTATCAAGAATTATATAGTAATAAAGAACAAGTACCTCCTATATCTATTACATCTTCCGAATTGCCCAGAATTTTAAATGAAGAAGTGAGAAATGCAATTAAATGTATGAAAAAAGGAAAGGCTCCAGGTAATGATGGAATTATAATTGATATATTAAAAGAAGCAGGTGAAGAAACAGAAAAAATATTAGCAAAGTTATATACCAAATGTCTAAATGATAAAGATGTACCAGATGATTGGAAGAATGCAGTAATAATATTAATATTTAAAAAAGGTGATAAAGAAGATATTAGAAATTACAGACCTATCAGCCTTTTATCAGTTTTATATAAAATTTTTACCAAGATAATTACAACTCGTCTACAGAGAACCTTGGATTTTCACCAACCAAGAGAACAAGCTGGATTTAAAAGTGGTTTTAGTACAGTAGATCATATTCAAGTATTGAGAGCAGTTATAGAAAGGACAAATGAATATGAGTTGTCATTATGTTTTGGATTTGTAGATTATGAAAAGGCATTGATTCTATAAACATTTCTTCAGTGATTAAAGCATTGGATCATCAAGGTATAGATCCAGGATATTGTCATATTTTAAAGAATATTTATAAAAATGCAACAGCAACAATTAGATTACATAATGATACTGGGAAAGTCAATATTGAGAAAGGTGTAAGACAAGGTGACTCCATATCTCCAAAACTTTTTACAGCAGTGCTGCAAGAAGTATTTTGTGGATTAAAATGGGAAACTAAAGGAGTGAAAGTAAATGGAGATTATTTAAGTCATTTAGATTTTGCAGATGATGTAGTTGTTTTTGCAAATAATGCTTCCGAGCTGCAAGAAATGTTACAGGAGTTATCAGATGAAAGTAGGACTAAAGATAAATGTTAAAAAGACTAAAGTAATGTTTAATCGATTTGCTCAAAATATGAAAATAAAGATTGATTATGATGAATTAGAAGAAGTTAAGAGTTACAAATACCTTGGTCAGATTATTAATACAGATGGAAACATAATAGAGGAAATTAATCATAGAATTAAACTTGGTTGGAGTGCTTTTGGTAGAAATAACTTGATATTAAAAGGAAATATGCCTATGTGTTTGAAAAGAAAGGTTTTTAACAAATGTGTTTTACCAGTTCTTACTTATGGATCTGAGACTTGGACACTTAATAGAAGATCAATACAGAGACTTCAGACCACTCAAAGAAGTATGGAGAGATGTATGTTGGGAGTAACAAGAAGAGATCGAAAACACAATGTATGGGTAAGAGAACAAACAGGTGTTACTGACCTCATTGAAAAAATTAAAAGATTGAAGTGGAGTTGGGCTGGACATATTGCTAGAAGAGATGATAATAGATGGACAATTGAAATTTTAAACTGGATTCCAAGAGATTGTAAAAGACCCAGAAGGAGACCACATGTAAGATGGATGGATGAAATAAGAAAATGTGTAGGAGTGATGTGGAGAAGAGAAGCTAAAGATCGGAGAAGATGGATTAAACTTGGAGAGACCTTCATCCTGCAGTGGATTGATAATGGTTGATAATGATGATGATGAGATCTCTGACTAAAACAAATTATGATAGAAGTTATTATTTTAGTTTGTATAAAGCAATTAAAGATATAAACTGAAAGGAAATAACCAACAGTAAGAATACTTCATTAGCAGCAGAAATATTTCAAAAATTATTGTTTGATGTAGTAGATAGATTTATTCCAATGAAACATATTAAATCGGCTAAATATTCTAAGTGGTTTTCAAACAAACTTATAAAATATATAAAGAGAAAGTGGTATTTGATAAGCATAGAATTCCAAAGAAAATTTTGTTTTCTAAATCAAAAAAATTACAAAACATTATTTAGCACTTATTATAATATATGTGTGTGTGTATATATGTGTGTGGGGGGAGGGACGGGGGTGGACGTGGGAGATAATGATTTGGACCAACTGATGGGTGCTGGTTCAGCATGAAATACATATATTGGAAATTATGTATCTTTTTCACATGTAGAATGAATGACAGTACAGAGCTTAAAAATCTCGGTTCAAATTCTTTTTAAGTATATCTAAAATAAGTATATACCCTATACTTGTATTTCAGTATTACTTACATAAGTAGATACCACTCTATTTATTATAAACATAAAATAAATAAATTACATATGTATATACTCAATAACAATATTTAATCAAAGTAATATGTGAATTAATAAAAGAATAAACTTATAATATCGTTTTAGGCATATTAAGTATGTGGATAATTATTCAAAGATATGACATACATTACTAACATACTATTTTGTTTTTGCTTTTTTGTTTTTAATGCAAAAAATTTTTTTTAATATTTATTTCTAAGTGATATTAAAAAAGCATAGCATAATATATATCTCTAAAATTTAAAATCATTTATAAAGAACCTTTTTAAATATTTCTAAGTGTGCGTCATTTATCATTAACACAATGTGGCTGATTTTAATGAGGCAATGTACTATCTACCTAAATATTTTTCTTGCCATAAGCAAATAACCTTAACGTCAAATTGAGAGATACTTATAGTTAAAATTGATGTTATATTTTTATAAAATTAATCAAGAAGGTAAATTTTTAAGAGCTAACATCTATTAAATATTTAAAGACTTGCTTTTTTAATGTAAAACATTATGAACATATAAAATTATATTCACATTGATAATTTTGTTTTCCTAAGATGACATTTCTCATGATAGTCTTTGTACAGTTGACCTTTGCTCCATCTGGTCATTAGGCTTATTCATTTCTTACTTTCTTGAAATCAGTCTATTAAACTGATAATATTTTGTATTTGAATCAGTTTTTCAAGTTATAATGTTTGAAAATGGCTTGCTATCTACCTTATTCATGTTATATACATGCTATATGATATTAAAGGACAAGTTATAAATAATGGTGAACTCTAAAACATTCGAGATATAACTGGTATTAAAAAGAAATATGCAGGAGCATTAATTTTGTCATTTATTTTGTGGCAGTATTGTTTGGAATAGTTTATAGATGTCTTTAAGAACCAAACATCTGGATGAAAAATATGTTTCATAGTGAAGTTTTTAATTTAAACAAAAATCATTTCCAAGAATAATCCTTACAAAGAATTTAGTTCAATAATTAAATCTAAGAAATCTCAAGTGCTTATCAACCATGTTTATTTTAGCTATGTTTAATTTATATATGTTTATTTTAGACAACTATCAATTTGAAATTATGAATCAGATTAAATTCTGAGATACCTTTGTAAATAAAAAAAAAAACAGTCTTGAGTGTTAAAATTCAAATAAAATCCATTCATAAATAGGTATTTGTCAAAAAAATAAATTATTTCACCAAATGTAAAATGCAATGTAGACAGAAAGAAGAATATTCTCATTTTACTAAATTTATTATATAATTTAATATGCTGTACAGGCTTACACACACCTGCACATATGTTTTGTTATTAGAAATGCCGACTGGAAAAAAGGACAAGAGTGTAATCGAAGAAAAAATAAGTAAGTTGGAAAAAAAAAAAAGAACAAAGTGATTCTGATAAAATGAAAAGAAAAATTAGCGACAAAATGGCCAATACAATAAGGCTTCAAAAAAAAGTTTCCAATATTGTTAGTGAGCCTAATAAAACAAAGAGTTATACTGAATTGATTTGGTTTAATAAAGCGAATAAAGAGGTGATGTATGAAGAAAAATATAAATTAAGTAATGGAAAATTAGTTAATGGTTGTGTAGAGCAGGCTAATTTGTCAAAGAGTTCTGAAAGAAATGATAATGTTGAGTTTGAATGTAGTTCTCAAATAAAAGCTAACATTGAGTAGTTGATTTTGTCTAAATGTAAGAAAAGGGAAACAGTCTATAGTAAAAATTCTAATGAGAATGAGAATATAATGTCTAATTTTTCAAGTAACAAAAAGAAAAATGATGAGAAATTCATAACTTTTAATCAAATAAATAAAAAAGGTAAACAATCTGACAATAATATTATTTAAGCCAATAAACATCACATGATCACCATTTCTTATGCTTACTTATAACTTTTATTAAAACAGGCAAAACTCTCCATACAGTATTGCCACTCAATGCAAACCAGAGTAATCAATAAATGCCAGAAGACACTAGATGGGAATTTTATGCACAAGCCTTCTAGCATTCATTGATTATTCTGGCTTGCACTACTGTATGGAGAGGTTTATCTGTTTTAATAACAGTTATAAGCATAAATAATGATCACGTGATGTTTATTGGTTTAAAACCAATCCTGCCTAATAGAATAGTGGTGTCTATGGTTATTAAAGAACCAAAGATACTAAAATGTATAGGTACTGAACTGAATTCAGACCTATATGATTGTATAAGCTAATGAGCTTGGATTGAAAATATTATTGTGTTTTCAATTTAAGACTCATAGTTTTGTAGTTAAGTAGAGATAAAAGGTAGCTGCTGGAGAGTTGCATTAGATTCTAAGATCTAGATGCTCTACTCCTCACTGATGAAAGCCACAAGTCAGAATACTAAAATGTATAGGTACTGAACTGAATTCAGATCTATATGATTGTATAAGCTAATGAGCTTGGATTGAAAATATTATTGTGTTTTCAATTTAAGACTCATAGTTTTGTAGTTAAGTAGAGATAAAAGGTAGCTGCTGGAGAGTTGCATTAGATTCTAAGATCTAGATGCTCTACTGTCAGATCTAAGACTCCTCACTGATGAAAGCCACAAGTCAGAAACTAGTCCGGGGATATTGGATCATTATGCACTAAATGGGATTTTATGCACGTCTTCTGGCACCCATTGATTACTATGCCTTTCACTGAGTGGCAATACTGTATGGAGAGTTTTGCCTGTTTTAATAATATTCCAATGGAGTTTACAAATTTAAATGATTATATTCAAGATTTGCAAAATATACGCAAGTCAAGCTCAAAGGCCTTTGTTAAAATGAATTCTTATTGGAAAAAATTTTTAATGCTCAAAGGCATATATGCAAGCCAAGCTCAAAGGCCTTTGTTAAAATGAATTCTTATTGGAAAAAATTTTTTAATGGTTGCATGACTCCTAACACATCAATTTTTAGTTTAATTGTACAAATTAATGAAAAAAACGGGGAATATATTCTGCATAAATAGGAAATAGGTGAATATTTAAAAATACTTGCCTCACATAATATGATTGATTCAATCATACAGCTTTCTTTCCTGCTAGGGGTTTTATTTCAAAAGAATATGTTAACTGTGATAGTAAAGAATTAGCAGAAAGCCTAATAAAGGAAGTGCAGGGTCATAGGATATATTATGTATCTCCACCAATGTTTAATGATTTTTTAAAAAAATCAAATTAATAACTATGCAAAAATAATCTCCATGTAAAGTAAAATACTGCCCGGTATTCAATTTCAAATTCCCTCAAACACATGGAAAATACTGCTAAAATTTAAAAAAAGGTGTATTAAGAAAACAATTGCCTCATGGGATTATAAAAGATCAAATGCTTATTTCTGTTATCCTTATAGATCAACCACCATTCTGTTTCAGATGTAACAGAGTAGATTACATAGCAGCAATGCGTGAGGTTGGAAGCTGTGTAGAGTGCAATAAATTTGATTGAAAAGGGCATATATGTAATACTAGTAAAATAAAAACATGAGCAAGTATTGTAGATAATGAGATTCCACTTGAGAGTTATGTGGAATATTGAAATCAATGCATGGATGAAGAAATAGTGATAAATAAAGATAACTCTGAAATTTTAAAGCAGACCGATTATTCAAAAGATAAAGGAGATGAAATGTCTAACTTAAATGAAGTTGATAAAATAAATCATAATAATAATACTGGTATCAATCCTAATGATGGCTCTGAAGTGATATTAAAAAAATAACTTTCAAAGAATTAAATCTACAAAATCAATGTATTAATAATTTGCTATTGTCTGATAGTATAAGTGACAAGGATAAGACAGAAAATCAATAAACTTTTGGTTTAACAAATGACAGATTTTTCTCTTAACATAACAACATTAAATATTAGAGGTATTAATAGTGTAATTAAAGAAAATAAAATTGCAGATTACATGGTTAAACAAAGGTATGATGTTGCCATACTTACAGAAATAAAAATAAATAGGAATACACCTAAAAATATTCTTAACAGATTGTCTCAAAAAATATTATATTATATAAACCTAATAGTTGACCAGCACAAGGAGTTGCTGTATTATTTAATATGGATTCAGATATTGAAGCAGTTCAGATCTTAACATTACAGACTAATTACATTGTCATGTCTTTTATGTTTTCAGGGGTTCTGCACTATTTGATTGCTATTTACTCAATTGCAAGGGGTAAGAACTTAGTAAAAGTTTTACATAGTGTCCAAAATAAATTGTTATCAAAACTAAAAATTATTATTTTTGGTGGTGACTTCAATTGTACTTACAATAATCTCCCAAGTGAATTGAGAAATAAATTACAAGAGGTCTCACTTTTTTCATTACAAGATAAATATTTAGATAATAATTTTATGTTCTTCAATAGTAGATATAAAATGCTTATTGATTTATTTTTTATATTGGGCAGTAAAATTGATAATGCTAAGATAACTACATTTTTAGTTCCATTTTCTGATCATCTGCTGGTGCACTTGAAAATACATGATTATGTTGTTAATAGAAAGCAATATAGATTTACAGTGAATAGAAATAGTTTTAAAAACAGATCAAATTTCTAATTGTTTGGTAATGATGAATTATTATTTGAGTGTTACTGTTTTGCCCCCTTGTATTGCATGGTATAAATTTAAAAATGAGTTGTCTAAAATGTGCATAAAAATAGCAAAGCAATAGTTGTCTCTTAACCAAATAAAAAATAGAATTTTCAGACATACATAATATATTACAATGTATTACAATGTCTTTCATGTTTCAGTGCAGACCATCATTTAGTTAATACATTACAAGAGGAATATAACAGTATTTATCAACTAATGCAGCAGGAATTTCAAACAAAATAACTTAGGAAATTCATTCCAAATATTAGTAAACTAACTAAGCCAATTATTAACAATGCAAAGATTTATAAATGGTATGCAAAAGGAATTAATTTAATACAAACTGAATTATCTAGTGTTTTATCTGGAATTTGTGTAGATGAAGGAATTTTTGATATGTTAAAAAAAAATTGGTGAAAGATAATATAAATGATTTCAATAGAGAGTTTCAGAAGAATTTAAAGAATATATTACAAGGACAGAAATAAAAAATAAGATTGATATATTAAAGACTGATGTAGCTTTGGCAAAAGACTCTATACTGGTTTCAGTCTACAAAAAACTGGATTATGGATTAATACCAATAATGTGAAAATGCTTTAACCAAATGGGTTGTAAAAAGATTGAATGGCCATATATAAATAATAGAGTTATCTTTAGTATAAGAAAAGATAAAGCAATTAGAACCCCTAAATTTGAAGACCTTAGACATATATCAATTGAGGACAGATTCAAAAATTTTTGCAAGAATATTGCTAAGGAAAGTGAATGCTATAGTTCTTTCCAGAATTTCCCAAGCACATCATGCCATTAAAAGTAAATGCACAGTCTATGCAGCATTAGGAATACAAGAAGAAATTAAATATGCAAAAGAGCTTAGACCACCACAATACTATGCAGTTAAAATAGATTTAAAGTTGGCATTTGATCTTATTAATTGGTCTTATTTAATAAATGTATTGGACTTAGTTCTTGATCACAAATATTTGGTTTGTGCTATACAAAATTATATTAAAAACAGCATAATTTTCATTAAGAACTTTATGAGACAATCCAATCTTTTCATACCATCAAAAAGTATTCCCCAAGGATCTCCTCTTGCTGTTTGCTGTCTATTTGGACCCTATGATAAAAGAAATTGAAAGCAGAGTGCCTAATCTATACTTGACTCATTTGGGTGTAAAAATGCAAGTAACTACTTTTATAGATGATGTGATAATTATATTTCAGAATAGCTTTAATGTTCAAATAGTAATGGAGATTCTTCAGAAATTTCAAACAATGACTGGCTCTCTCATTCAGCCTTTTAAGTCTGCAGCCTGGCAGATTGCCTTGGGAAGGAAGATATCATGTGAATTTCTGGCTACAGCATCTATTTTTTTGGGAATACCAATATATCACTCTAAAACTTCTATGAATAAATACTTGAATGAATTGATAATTAATAAAATAGAATCTAAAATTTGTTTTTTTTCTTTTATGAGGCTTTACCCAGTAACTAAAGCTAAAATTTTTAATGCAATTGTTTCAGGAATATTAGCATATTATGGACCTTGGGTTTCTCTTTTCAATAATACAATAAATAAAATTAATAGGATAACTAAGAAGTATGTTTGGGGTAAAACTAGTAACTCAATGTCTGTCTCTACTTTGCAGCTTCCTATAAGTAAGGGGATAATTTAATTGAAGCAAGAGATTATGTTGCCTTTATTAAGGCCACTACTTACTTAAATATAATAATAAATATAATTTTTGACCCACCAGATAGTGATATAAGAATTCAGTGAAATAGGAAAAGAGAAATATTTTTTTCTTGACTTGATGATAGCTTATAAGGATTTACAGGACCACCTAAATTTACCAAATTTGGAAAGTTTGAGATATAAGAATCTAAAAAAGCACCTGTATTGTTGAGAGATCTTATGGATGGATTTACCTAAAAAGAAAGTTTTGAGGAATTATCAATCAATATGGGCTTCTTCTTCCTACATCAAATTTGTTTTTAAGATGATGAATGGCTTGTTACCTACAACTTCCTTTTTGAATTGTAGATCTGGAATGAATCTGGACACTAAATGTGTATTGTGTAAAAGTAAAGAAGAAACCTTTTTGCATTTGTTCGAAGAGTGTAGTGGTTTTCGATAATTAAGAAATTGTGTTTTTAACTCACTATTTATAAATTTGAGATATATGATAAATAAATAAATTCAGAGGTTTGATATTCACAATGCAATGTAATAGTACAATGAGGCTATAAGATGTTCATTAATTTTCGATAATAAAAAATATAATAGGGTTAAGAAACAAGAAGATGATTGGGATAAATATCATTATCAAGGTATAAAATATTTGCCAATAAAACAAACTGAAAGAATATGGAGTGGAGTTTTCTCTACTGTATATAAAATATGGAATAGTGTTTATTATTGAAAAAATGAATTTTAGTTAACTTGTAAAAAAGGAAAAAAAAGGGGAAAGAAAAAAAAGTTTTCTTGTTAATATATAAATATATAATTTTTGTATTTTTCTATTAATAAAGTTATTTACTTAAAATAAAAAAAATATAATGTAATATATAAGAGATTAGAATTCAGACTTTCTTATGATTCTCAATTCTTCATGCCATCTCATCATATTGCTGACCCACATGATCACACATGTTGAAAAGATAAATAATCACCAATATATGTATTTCATGCTAAACCAGCAACAATCTGTTGATCCAGATTACCATCGCCACACATATATATAATCAGTGCTCAGCTTTATATTAAAATAGCCAATCTTCATATTTTAATAATGTGGGCTTTGAATGTTCCATCATCAGATTTTCAATAAAATTGACAGTTGAAGAGTTGTGGGTTGGATTAGTTTAAAGCCTGTCCATTAAAATATGACGATTGGCTATCTTAATATAAAGCTGAGCAATGATTGTATATATGTGTGGAGATGGTAATCTGGAGCAACTGATGATTGCTGGTTTAGCATGAAATATGTATATTGGTGATTATTTATCTTTTCAACATGTGTGTGATTGGGTGGATCAACAATGTGATATAGCATGGAGATTTGAGAGTCATGTGAAAGTCTGAGTTCGAATCCCTTATATATATAATTTATTATACCAAAATGAGAAACGGAATCTCACTAATGCAACATTAAAACACCAGATATTCTTTATCATATTCTGAGAACACAATGACAAATTCATAAGACCAACTAATATGATATTATTGTACAAGCACATCTTAACTGGACTGAGCATGTGAAGTGAATGAAATATGATGTAGTGTAAAATGCATTTGATGAATATCACTTAGGATAAATAACACTGGAGAGATACAATTAGGCAAGAAATCAAAATCATTTCAAAAATATTATTCACAAATAGAGGTTACAAGTTAGTACTATAAGATTTCAAAAAATTCGATTAAAAAGTATCATGTTATTTATAGATTAGTTTGTATAAACATCACAAAATTTACTGTTTTTAGTCTTTTTTTTTTAAATTAAAATGTCATATCATTTTTTGATGACTGCTAATGACAATGATTAAGCAGAGCAAATTTGCATCTTTGTTCATTAAGTAAATATAATGTTTCTGCCTCAAGGCAAACTATGAAATGAAGACATCATTTGGTTGTCATTAATAACACCATGTTGTTGCTTACTATCTCCTTAATACAATTCATTTTTACATACAAATATTTAAAACTAAATTATACACTATGATCAGAAAAGATTATGATGCCATTTAACATGCTGACAATTATTTTTAATATAATAATATAGGCATCTAAAATATACAATATATCACACATGTATCAAATTAGAAGCATTAGATCCTATTTTATATGTTAAACATGACATTTTGATAAATAAAAAAATAATAATATATTTGCATATTTTCAATTAAAGATTTTTTTAAAAATTATACTCACCCTAAAGCAAATAGTGAACTAAACATTCCAGCCACAAGACCATATGTTTCAAAGTTATCTGGAAAACCACTGGCACTATATAATTATATATGTGTATGTGCATATATCATTTTTTGCCTATAGATAGACAGATCAATAGAGATAAATAGGATAGGATGGATGTTTGGATGAATGGATGGATGGATGGATGGATAGATAGATAGATAGATAGATAGATGAGTGGTTGGATAAATAGATAAGTCAGTAGGAGGTGGGTAGGTAGGTAGTTAGACAAGTAGATAAATGGGTAGGCAGGCAGCTAGAGAGATAGGTTTGTAGATAGACAGACATATGGATAGACAAAAATAGATATACATAAACAATTATATAAATAGATAGATATACATATGTTCTACTATATATACATTTTAAATATATGTGTGTATATATTGAAACAGACAGATCGAAGAATCGATCTTAGTTTCATGATTGTCATTTAAGAACGGTAATTCTAAACCACTATTTACCCGCAATGAGACTTTTTCTATTCCAAGCCACATAGATTTTAAGTTATTTATTTTGTGTTTGTTTAAAAAGAATTTAATGTAAAGAATATGAGTATAAATGTCACAAATCATGGTGAATAATATTCGTGTGTGTGTGGCTTGTGGATTTATATTAGCTCAATTTAAAAGTTTCAATTGCGTGTATATTTTCTTTAAATTTTAATTTTGCAAATTATACAAAGTCATTTAAAAATGCTGATCAAAAGTCACATTCCTTTGATCAGTATTTTTAATCAAAATCTTACTTGAACAAATGTATAGAATAATTAATTTGTACTTCGATAAATTAAGATAATGAATGTATATTTTTGTATTCACGAATTCCGATGTAATTGTTTTGTCAATTTAGAATCATGTATTAAATTTAAAAATAAATGAGAAACGTAGAACGCTTATCAAGAAAGGCAAATGCTATTGTATAGTCAAATTAGATATTGCTGGAGGCCGAAATCAAAGGAGGCGGAGTTATGAACAAAAACTAGGCAGAAAGGTCAACCGTAGCCATCTTAGATATAGGATAGGACTCTAACTTTTGACTTGGCTGTGCTTAGATCGTCTCAAGCTACAGCAAAGTAGTTGTTCCAGAGAAATCACTTCAACCGTTATTAAGAAGTTGCCCGGTAAACTGCAATCATGATGGGCTAAGTCCAAGAAGCTGATCTCTGTTCTGCCAATTTAAATCTTTCGTACCGCTGATCTGTAAGGTTTTCCGTGCTTCCAGTCTTCCAAATTCCAACATTTAAATTAACCATGCCGTTCTAAGAAATTCAAAATGCGCGCCTACGTTCTTCATACATATCACCGCAAGAAGAAAAGCCGGACGAAGAAAGAATGGTAACTTTTGTTACATGAACTTTTTAACTTTCCTCTCAGTAATAATTTTAAATTTAATCTGTTAACCTAATTAATTGCATGAAAATTTCTTGTTTTCCATTTGAAAATGTTACACAAAAACCTGTCAGTAAATTTCTTCTCTAATATTTATGTGCTCTAGTCTTTAGATGATAATTATTAATATTTGTGCCTACTAATAATCCATTTGTGAATACATTTATATTTTTACTATTACTTATTTTACAAACAAAACGATGCCAATAATAATATTTCTCAACTCTAATTAAAGTCAGTAAAGTTTATCTCATAATATTTATTATATTCATTTTAAAAGTAATTTTCTTTTATCGAACTAAAAATTGTTTCGTTTATGTTGAGTTGAGAGATATTCAAGTATTTTATTGTTTCTTTTACTTTGTCATGATATTTTAATCTATACTCCAAATCTCAAATACTTAAAATAGTCTAAAATTTTATTATAATCTTTTGTTATATATTATTACGGAGTAAGAATAATAATTTATTATTACCTTCCGAACAATCTGGGGAGTTATGGGTTTCAGAGTAAATTTAATTAATTATTATTTTTGCGATCGTTTGATTTCGCCATGTTTTATTGAATAGTTATATCGGACTGTTGCGTAGAAAATGTTACGGAGAGAAAGGGTTTTATATAATTTCGTTTTAAAATCCACTTCCGGTCACTCTTCCTCGATGTTACTGTGGCAATGCCTTTACCTTCGCTTAAGTTGGCATCTCGTTTTACTACCACATGGAGAGAAAGAAATTCTTCTCCAGGTAATCTCTTGGATCACCGGGGTTCGAAAATGAGCCCGGCTGGTTGTAGTGTCCCGGATCTACTTGGGGGCATTAAGACTTGTCAAAGTACAAGCCGCCCGGTATTCCGTCAATGCACCGCAAGTTATTATTTGTAGTATACATTAATCCCTGCAACCATCAGTACATCAGTATTATATATCATATTTTTATATAAAATCGCCTCCCATTTATCCGTATGTGCAATGGTTTGAAACTATTAAAATAAAACAACTTAATAAAAACTAGTAGATAAATATTTTAAGTGCTCCAATTACTCTGATTCTCATATCAACCTGTACAACCATTTAAACATATAAATATTGGCATGAGTTTGTTAATCAGTACAAACCGATTATTGACGACTAGCAGCAATTTATTATAAATACATATGAGAGTTACCGTACCTGTAAATAATATTATTCAATGCTTTCAATAATTTATTAAAAATTTGTCTAACCTAATTTTGTCTCTCTTGCATTATTACTCTCGAAATCTAGCCATCACCTGCTGTCTGTATCGACAACTTAAATATATACATTAAATTATTAACCGTACCAATATCCCGACTATAAGATATCTATGAAATAGCTGATTGTAGGTAATTTAGTCTGTGTTTTTCGATGAGCTAGTAAAAGGAGAACCCTGTACCATTGTAATGTTGTCATCGGTGGGTCATGCCAGGGTTTTGGGTTCGAATTTAGTTTGCATTTTGGAATTTATTCCTAGACGTGGACTGGGTTCAAATTCGGATTTCTGTGTGTGAATAGGCATGGTGATTTTTACCGGTACAATATGTACATCACATAAATGAAATATATATATATCACTTTCAACTGTTAGCACTCCATTAAAGAATAAAAGTCTCTAAGTTTAATTCAGGTTATCTAATTCTTCGTTTCTGTTCCTCACAACATATTAACAAATTTCCTTATTTTATTCATCTGCCTGTATATGGGTTCTTTGCAGTCTTACAATCTCTTGAGATCTAAATTTAAATATCAACTATTCATCTATTTTTATTTGTAAAAATAAGCACATTACCTGCAAATTTAGATGACTTAAGTAAAATCCATATAATTTTATTATCTTCCCATTTTAATTCACAAAATACTTTTTGTAAAACTTTTGTAAAGTTTTAGAGATCTCATGCTGTTGTATACTTTTATAAATGCTGATTAGTCTTACCATGTAATCTCATCTTAGCTAATGTATTTTGTTAAATATTTTTCAAAATATGGTAATATCCTGAATTTATATCTTTATCATGTAAGGCTTTAATTACTGTGGAAATACTTGTAAAATCAAATGTCTTTTTATAAATTATAAATTCAAGCCATAATGGCAATTCACATTCAATACTCCTTTTTGCAACTTCTCTCAATATTTTGATGTCTCCCACTGAGCTAAATCTCTTTCAAATCCAACATTTTTGGATTAGTTTGAATCCAAAGTTTGCTATTGATAAATTGTAATTATCTTGGTAAAGATTTTATATCATAAAACATCACATTTTCACCATTTCTTATGTCCTCTAAAATAGTAACTCTCTCCATATAATAATCTGGAAACTAGTCTGGTGATATTGAATGAATAGATTCTAGATAGGGATTTGATATACAAATCTTCTAGCATTCATTGATCACTATGGCTTGCATTGAGTAGCAGTATTGTATGGAAGATTTGCCATAATTTTAAAGATTTTATACAGAATTGATGAGATTAATTGGTGTGTAAATTTTAATGTATTCTTTATCATTTTTCTTAAGTATCAATATTACTACTACATTATTTCAATCATCTGATACATATATTATTTAGAAATTTGATTATTTATAGTTTTGTCAAAAATTTATCTTTCTGCACTTGCTTCATTTAAGATATTAATAATACCATCATTTCTTGAAGATTTCTCTTTTTCGTGGATTTAATTGCATATCTCATCTTTAATATAAAATGCTTGGCATTACAGATATAATAATTGTAGTAAATATTTTGTTTCTTGTTTTTTATTACCATATAACTATTTATAGAACTCTTCTACCCATTCTTCTTTTTAGTAATAATTATTTTTTCTTCTTATTATTACTGAAATAACTTTTCTTCCAATATCAAGATGTTTTTTTATTCCCAAAACTTTTCTCTTTTAAAGCTTTAATTACCATTTCCCTATTATATTTTCTAATAATTCTTTTCATATCATTTTACAGAACTATGGATATTCTATTCTTTTTAATAGATCATTTTGAAATATTTTTATACTTTTTCTTTCCTTCATAAAGTCTTTTGTCTCAACTGAAAATTTACTGATGAAATTCGTGCTTTTTCGTATCAGCTAATTTTGCTGAAAATCTTCAATCTAATATCCACTATATTCTTACTGATCTGAAGTAAGTATGAATCACTTTAAAGGTTATCATTATTTTAAAACTATTAGCACGTTCTAATTTAAAATCAATGAAGTATTTCTGAAAGTTAATGCTATCTGTTTTAATAGTTTTTATCTTTCTAGATTTACATTAACACATATCTAACATCTTACCAATCAATGATCATTTATTATGTTGAATATATTAAGAACTTATTAATTTTGAAATATATTATTTCTGTTATTCAAATTATAATTTAATTATGCTGTATTTTCATTTGAATGTTTCTATGTTATTTTTTTTAGTATTTCAAAAGATGAAAATAAAGATTGATAAAGGATCAATTAAAAGAAGCTCACAACTACAAATACCATGGTCAGATTATTATGACAGATGGAAACATAGCGGATAAAATTAATCATAGAATTAAACTTGGTTGGAGTGCTTTTGGTAGAAATAACTTAATATTAAAAGGAAAAAATACCTATGTGTTTGAAAAGGAAGATTTTTAATAAATGTGTTACAGTTTTTACTTATGGATCTGAGACTTGGACACTTAACAGAAGAGACCATTTCAATGAAGTATGTAGAGATATATGTTAGAAGTAACAAAAAGAAATCAAAAACGAAATACATGGGTGAGAGAACAAACAGGTGTTACTGATATTATTGAAAGAATTAAAAGACTGGAATTGGGCTGTGAATATTTCTAGAAGAGATGATAAGAGATGGATAATTGAAATCTTAAACTGGATTTCCATAGATTGTAAAAGACCTAGAAAGAGACCATGTGTGAGATGGATTGGTGAAATAATGAAGTATGGTGAGGTGTTGTAGAGGAGAGAAGCTAGAAGTCAGAGAAGATGGATTGAACTTGGAGAGAACTTCATCCTGAAGTGGATTGATAATGGTTAAAAATGATGCTGATGAAATTTTTATTATAATTAGAGAAGTTCCTTTTAGCCATCATTTTTGCTTAATTTAGTTACATGATTTGAATTAAAAGTGTTGATCCAACAATAAACATATTTCTAAAATAACTTTTAATACCTAATTCAAAAAACTCAAATTTTTTTCATAATATTCCAACATATAATGACATGCAACAGATGAAGTTGAGAAACCCAAAAGTCAGCTTTCTTCTATTTTACACGAGATTTTCAAAACTTGTTATCAAATTTTGGTCAATAAATGTCAATACGTCTTTAATAAAAAAATGTTTACATTTGCATACCTTTTATTGTATAAACATTATATTATATTCTTATCAACATTTTCTCAAAGCAATCAATATTGGACTTTTATAAACTATCTTTAACTTTACAATGTAAATAGTGTCTGCCTCTTCCATAAAAATCATACTCAAGTTCATTGTAAAAGACATTTTTAGAAAATATTGTATTTGTGATTTGTTTCATATATGTAATCTAATGAATATGTGACTTTACTATAGTATAATCTATGATCTCACATTCAACAAACTGAAGAACATATTGATTGGTCATATGATTTTTTCCACCATATTTTTTGAATTTTGTAAAATATCCATAATTTTTTTTCTTATGTCATTACATTACATTGTTAAGGAGTCAAACTCTTACTTCTATACAATGCATTAAGTAAAATAACTACTATATATATGCAACTAATTTAGTTGCAGTAGTTATATCACTGAAATAAAATATCCTATCTTTTAACTTGTTAAAAGAAGCAATATATTGAAGTACATTTGGAACCTCAACATCCAAGTCAATTTTTCTGTCAAATAAGGTATCAAAATATTTAAATTGATGTATATATTCAAGTCGATAAAGATCTAGGTTAAAAGTTGTTGAAGTTTTTTTTATCACTGACTAATAAAAAAAAACTCGAGTTTTTTTTGAACATCACTTATTAAACTGTTGTGTATTCAGCCATGAAGCTGATTACCAACAATTATCACAAAATTATTAATTACTCAAAACGTTATTAAATAAGAATAAATACATTTATTTACATATATATATACACACATCAATTAAGATTTTACTAAATAACGATTCATAGTTACTTTATATACATATTAACAATTAGTCCTTGATTTAAAGTTCTAAATCTTCAATGCTATAATCATCACCAAAAAATACAATAGTGGTGGACCTAAGTGAATACTAAAAGTACTCATAGTACTTAAAACACAATCCTAATTGAGTCTTCTCAGGCATACACAAATCATAAAAAGACTGGTAAGGTCGGTAAACATTTTACCTAGCCAGCTTTCTTTCACCTCCAGAGGCACGGGCTCTGGGACATTTCCATCATTGCAGAAAAGTCTAGGGGCACTTTTCGCTCAGCTTTTCTCAAAGGTCCTTATGACAGCAACAACAACAGCACATGATAAGTGAAGAAAAGCTGACAACACACTCTTTTGTTGCATGCACTATTTATACTGTTTTCTCCTTGCTTAAATTCATTGACAAATTCCTATCATTCCAAATGTAAAAGTAAATCCATTCACAATGATGCTAAGAATACGCCTTCTAATTATGTCTGTTCGCATTTCTCAGTAATTAGTTTCAAATATTTATTCCATTTATTTTCTACTAAAATAGTTTAATAGTTCGATTTTAACAACACACAGTTTTCTTGATATTTTAAATTCACGAGTTATATCCGGCCTTGAAAATAATCACTTGCATTATCTTTCGGCAATCTTTCATAGAATGCTTGTAACTTACAATCTTTATCTGTTTAAGTCTAATTTATCTGCAAACCAATCTTATTAGACTTAAATTATCAAAATAAAGTTTCCTTTAATTTTATAGAATTTATTTTTCATTATTTTTTTAAAACTTGCATATCTATTTACGTTTCCATTAATTATTAGCGATCTTTTTATTGCTTTTTAAACTAGATGTGTATTTATATTTCGATATTGTTTTTCCTCTGAAGTAAAACTTAGCTTTATAACTTATAGCTCTAGAGTTACTAAAGCTTAATATATTTTCTACAAAATATAGCACCTCTTCCCACTTCAGAGAAAAACCCTATTAAACTTGCTACACATAATCATTAAATCTATCCGTTTATGTTTTTCATGAATAGGCCTGGGTGATTTTTTTTCTATTACTACTGCAACTTTCTGTTCTGAAACATTTTTCCGAGCTTTATTTTCAACCAATCCCCCCCCCCCCACTATGTTATCATTTTTATTTCATGGTGAACTGTCTTAGTATATCTCATTTTCTTTTCAGATTTTTCATTCCATCTACCATATTCAACAGGTGACCCAGCCTCTAACATGGATTTCATGGTGTCTTTGTATGCCATCATGCATGATTGTCACAACTAATCATTTCTGCTTGATTTGACAGATTCTTTACTGCTGTCATTTGAACTAAGTTTTGCTTGACCTCTCTCTACCACATACTGGTGCTACGATTCTGAAACTCACATTAACCAATTTTCTTTGCTGGATATGTTTCTCTCTTCCTTAGCTTCTTGTGCAAATGGCCATAGCTTGACCTTACCACTCATAGGCTTTGCTTTCCCAATCTGTCCACTTGCCACATTATTCACAGCATTAATATTTATACTTAGGTTTAACTTATGAAACCAGTCCTGCCCTATTAACAGATTGATTTTTTATTTTTCTATCTATAAAGGCAATTTTAATATCCCATTTTTATGTTTTATAAGCACTATAGCATAACCCAGCTTACACAAATAATTGCCACAGACATCTCAGTTCTTATTTTTGTCTGCCTAATTGGAACATCAGTGTGTTTTCCCTTAATCACTTTCCATAATTTTTCTGAGCACAATGAAATGCCCAATTCGCTATCAATTTCCATTTCAATGTCTCTATTACACATTTCTAATTTTAACATGAATTTATTACTCAGACTTGCTCTCATATTATTTGTGCTCACCATATCAACTGTTACAATTTCATTTGACTCTATATTATTCTGCCACTGATGACTGGCTTTTGCCTTACACACCTTTTTTAAATGTCCTTTTACATTATTGTTATGGTACTTTTCTCCCAGAAACCTACATTGGATTTTTATGTGCCATTTTTTACCACAGCAAAAAGAAAATCAATTTTTTTGATCCATTTACTGTCAATTTGTTTTCCACACATCTATATTCTCATTTTTGGTTTTATTTTTAAAATGGCCACTTGTGCTAAAATTAGCTCATAACCTACCCCCTTTTTGATAGCTGACTCAAACTTCAAATTTGTATCACACAACAGATTTTTTCTCACACTATCATCAAGCAGTCACCATAATAACTGATTGAGCAATATTTCATCAACATAGTTCCCATATGTGCAATCTTTTGCTAATTGCCTTACCATAATCTTTTATAGATTTGCCTTTTGCTTGTCTTCTGTGAGCTATGTACTTCATTTGACTTGGCTAAAATGGTCAGTCAACTTTTTTACAATATCATCATATACTACTGTATCATTTATGGAAAACTTGTAATATTTATTTATTATCACAATTATCTATTTGCCTAATAGACATAACAATGCAATTATTTTTTCTTCTCATTCACAATACCATTTTGCAAGAATAGCATAAAACAATCATTCTCCAGCATCCACTACATCAAATTCGGCTATTGCCGATTGTTCCAATGACAGTTTTTATTACATTATATATATATATTGGAGAACAAAATCCTAGTTTATACTAAACTATTCTAAAACAAACCTATTTACATGAGACACTAATATGTAAACACTATTATAACAAATCTCTACTTTTGCACCTGGTTCGAATGCGACTGTCTGACTGCCCATCTTTGTTGTGTATTTAGCTATGAAGCTGACTGTCAACAATTATCACAAAATTATTAATTACCCAAAATGTTATTAAATAAAAATAAATACATTTATTTACATATTATATATATATATATATATATACACACATCAATTAAGATTTTACTAAATAATGATCCATAGTTACTTTATATATACGTTAACATAGTCCTTTATTTAAAGTTCTAAATCTTCAATAATCCTAATTGGGCCTTCTCAGGCATACACAAATCATAAAAAGAGCAATAAGGTCTGTAAACATTTTCCCTAGCCAGCCTTCTTTCACCTTCAGAGACATGGGCTCTGGGACACTTCCATCGTTGCAGAAAAGACTAAAGGCATTTTTCCCTCAGCTTTTCTCAAAGGTCCTTATGATAACAACAACATGTGTTGAGTGAAGAAAAGCTGATGACATGCACTTTCGTTGCGAGCACTATTTATGCTGTTTTCTCCTGGCTTGAATTCATTGACAAATTAACTATTGTTTCAATGTAAAAGTAAATCCATTTGACTAATGCATTTTTACAATGACAATGAGGATATGGCTTCTAATTACATCCATTTGCATTCCTCAGTAATTAGCTTCAAATATTTATACCATTTGTTTTCTACTAATTTAAATAGTTTAATGGTTCGATTTTAACAATACACAGTTTTCTTGGTATTTTAAATTCACGAATTATATTCGGGCCTTGAAAATAATCATTTGCATTATCTTTCGGCAATCTTTTATAGAATGCTTTTAACTTACAGTTTTTACCAATCTTATTAGACTTAAACTTCAATTATCAAAATAAAGTTTTCTTTATTTTTACAAATTTATTTTTCATTACTTTTTTAAAGCTTACATATCTATTTACATTTATCTTTCCATTAATTATTAGCGATCTTTTTATTGCTTTTTAAACTAGATATGTATTTACATTTCATTATTGTTTTTTCTCTGAAGTAAAGCTTTATAACTTATAGCTCTCGAGTTACTGAAAATTGAATGAGTTTCATGTTGGGAGGGGCCCCGAGGTCTAAATCCTGGTTCTTTTGGGAGGGGGGTTTGGATGAGAGTGCTGTGGTGATCATTACCAACGTTGATTTTCTCATTCACAAGAAAAAGCCGCTATTCATAGCGGTTTTTTAGCGTTATTGTTATAAACGATTTTATCCAAGTATTGTTGTAAAATAACCTGCAGTTTGGCCTAATGAATTTAATTGCAAGTGATTCACCCCCCATTTAAATTTATTTCCAGTGTTGTTATCTCCAAGTATTTTCCTATTCTCAACTTATCCATCGCAAATTGGATTTCTCAATATCATACTCCTAAAATGCTACTCATATTTAAACTCTAGACTTTACAAATAAATTCCTAATTGTAACATTCATTTGTCTTTAATGGTTAATCTTCTCGTGGATTAATGCTTTGAGTTTCCACGGGTTGATCAATTTCTGGAAATGCTATGGACAAAAAAATTCAATGCGTCATTTCAAATCTCCATATTACATTACGTAAATCAAAATTTACCTAGTAAAATATTTTATACTCAATATACTCTCTCTTTTATTAAAAAAAAACCTAATATATTTTCTACAAAATATAGCATAAACTAAAATCTTTATAGGTTTTATTCAAAACATTAATTAAGTTCATTCTATGTATTGTCTTTTGAACTGGCAAGAATAGAACAATCATCAGAATACTGCTAATTCAGGGGTCCCCAACCTCTTTGCACTTAAGAGCACATACTATAATACCGGCCAGGTAACGGGCACCATTTATTTTTTCAATGAAAATTTATAGTTGGATATTGTTAATAATACACATAATGTACAAAAAAATATTTATTTCAAAAATAAAATTTTAACATAATTAACGTTTATATTTTTACGCTGTAAAAGTATAGTATGCCCTATAATTTGATTATAATATAATACAATAATTTATAAGAAATTTTAAAAATTAAATTTATTTGTATCAGATAAATAATTTTTTATCATGTTCGGATAGTGGCGGGCACACATAAAATGGTCTGCGGGCACCATGGTGCCCGCAGGCATAGGGTTGGGGACCTCTGTGCTAATTCAAAAACCAACAAAAAAGTTCTTTTTTTGTTGTTGCTTTTAAGTGATTCAAATTAAAAATTCTATCACCAAATCTGTATTTCATTTTGATCCCTGATCTATAAAAACAACTATAAAAATGTTTCGAAGCCCATTGCCATAAAAATAAGTACATATCTATCTTCAACATCACTTTTCATTTCAAATGTCTCAAACTTTCCATCTATAATAGTAATACTTTAATCTAATTTCATCATGTAAAAGCACGCAATATAAATAAATTTTGCTGGGAAACCAAGTAATTAAAAACTAGGTATGTTTGCTTAATTGAGTCAAATGTCTTGAGCAAATCAATAAAAGCAATATATAAATCACAGTTTTGTTTCTGATTTTTTTTTTTTGCATTTGTCTGATAAGAAACTTTATAATGCTTTTTTTATTTTTCAAAATCATATTGTGTCTCTAGCAACCAGTCATCTATGATTGGAAGTATTCTACATAAGAAAATCTTTTAAAGTATTTTTAAATGACAATGATATTCCAGAATAATTACTATAATCTTGTCTATCACTTTTATTTTTAGAAGATCAAATAATTGAAACATTCTTAAAATTAATCAGTAACTTCATGAATCCACATACTTCTAAAATATCCCAATATATCTAAATACAACTTATCACAATCATATTTGAAAACTTTGATTTATCAGTTCTTGTAGCATTACACACATTTAAAAAAAGTTATTTTTATTTCACTAAGTTGAATATTTTTGATCAAATCTAAATTATTAGATAGAATATAAACATTATTTTAAAAGTCATCATCTCATGATAATTAATATACTCCTTTTACTTGCTTTAAATATCATTGACATCATATGAAAGAATGTCTATATTGAATATAAATAAGATTATAATACTGCTTTTCAATTTCATATATTACTTTGGTAATACATCAAGTACAGATCTAAAGTTATTATGATCAGTGAATATCTGTATTTCCTCTACAATTTTAATTGACCAATTATTTCTAAATCTTTTTGTTAGATATTAAACTTCTTACTTTAAATTTATTTTATATTGATTATGAACTCCACATTCAATGCATTATTCTGTTAAACCAAAAATGCCACATATTTTCCTTTAATAAAGTTACTAATAATTGAACTATTGTTAGAAAACCAGTTATAATTTTTTTAATAAATCCAAGAATAGATTTGTTCATATTCAAAGCATCTATATTTTCTTTTTCTTTTTTTGTACTGAAACTAATTTTCCTAAGTTTAGTTCTTTTTAATTATAAATTAAACCAAACTTAATTTTTTTAAAGACTTTTTTTGTTTTACACTTTTAAAAAAAAAATTCAATTAATTTGGGTGAAAAATGAAAATTCATGGTATAATATTATTGACTTGAAAACAACAATAAATATTAATTTCACATGCTGAATTTTTATCTCTATATACACCAACTTTTTTTTAAATTAATTGAGGGAATTTTTTCTAAATTCTAAAAGCAATAATTGAGGTTTGTGGCTGTATAAATATATTTAAAAAAATAAAATGTTTAAAAACAGTTTGTTATTATTTAACCTGCATATTTATCAATGTATTTCAACTAATGATAAAATATATGGATAAATTATATCGAGTTATGTAAAAAAAAAAAAGTCAGAAATTATAATTTCTGAACTTATTCCATGTCACTGCAGAAAATTTTCTTTTTAGAATCTAGTGTTTGGTAAGCATAGATTTCTCAATAAAGTTTTGTTTTCTAAGTCAAAAAAGTATTTGTTATTGGCAGAGAACTGTCATAGGAAAAAAACAACTGGTGAAAACTCGAAATAATAATAAAATAAATTAAAGCTAATGCAATAGTCATAATTAAAACCAGCTTAGTCATCATATTTAATAACATTCTTTTTTATCATAGAAAATAAATACCTTACAATTGCAGAAAAGAAAGTGGATGCCACAATTAAACTTTCTCAAAAGTGAGTGATTGAACTGAATAATATAGTAACTTCATATAAATAAATTATAAAATCGATAACAAAATATTGGTAGAAAAACTCCGTAAGGTGGGGGAATAATAAATAATTTTCCATTAAATATAATTCTAACAATAAACACGACTATAAAACATAATCTAATGAAGAATATATGAATATTTTGCTTCATGATAATACTGGTTGTAAATAACAAACCTTTAGTAAATAAAGAGTTAATCTCCAATTATGGATAAACTTCAAATTGAGCAAAATGATTAATTATCAGTATCCTTCATAAATTAGTGCAGTTGTAGAGAATATTGATAGATTCTAAAGCATAAGATCTGTGGATCATAGATCTTTTTATTACTTCTGGTGCTCAAACTTGTTATGGACATCCAAGCAGTAAACGACTTGATTATTATCACAATTCCGCTTTTTCCAAATATTTGCAAAATTATATACACATTGAAGGCAAGTTTTTTAATTCTTCAGTGACCTTTTGTATATCAGTAATCAGATCAATGTGAAATTTCTGATAAAAATATGATCAATTTGCACACTTCCATCTAAATCTAAAGAAGCATATTTGAAGAGAATGGATAAATTATTCCTACTCATCAATACTTAAAAATGTTTTCCGTAATAAATGTGTTAAATAGTTAAATCACTTATTTAAGTAATAAAAAAATGTATGACATATCAAAAAATACAAACTCTTTAATTTATGAAAGATAAATACACACACTTTCTTTCTTCAACAGAAAACTTTTATAAACTAACTAAAAAACTCATCTCAACTTACTGATATCCTATATAAAATAAATCCCAAGTATTACATGTAATCTTATGCATTTCATAATTAAAGATAAGTCATATTGAGCATATACTGCATATAGCAATAGCTAAGTATGTTCATTCCAATAAATGTTGCTATTAAATATAAACTATCAAAAATTTTAACAATTGTTTAGTTTTTGATAAACTTCATCTTTTTGTGTCATTTTAAATATTCAAAGTTAAATAGAAATTGTAAACCTCAATGCATAAAAGCAAACAAACATAGTGTTAATAATAATGAATTTTATGATGCAGATGTAATTATAGTCAACTCCACTTTATTCTCCATAGAAAATATTTTATCTATGATATAAACTCCTTCAAAAATTGTGCAGTTCGGATCATGAATAATTAATTTTACTTTGATTTTTACTGTTGCATTTGTATTGGTCCATAGATTTTTCTGAAATCTTAGATTTTTGACTACAAAGAAAGGTATTTAGTTTAAAACACAATAATTCTTCTCTACCTAGCTGTCCATACTTAATCTGTATAAATTGTTCATGTAGTAATTTTTTTATAAAATCAAAAAATATCCATTAAGTTGTCAATAAACTTATTTTGAAATCAAGTATCCAATAATGGACTTGCTTTTTTTTTTTTGCATATTTTTTTAATATCAACCATGTTTTATTTTATTTAATACTGAATTCATCTTTGTTTTACTGTAGATTTAAATATACATTAATAATTTGTGCCTAAAATCATTTTATTATCTAATAATCTTTGTATATGTGATTTCTTGTAATCATCTCTTATATAATTATTAAATACTTTTACTTAAAACAAATATAAATATTAAATAATGTAATATGAAATAATATAGCTATGCATACACTTTTAATATATATTTTTTAAAAATTAAAAAAATATAGATTTTTTTCAAATATTAACTTACATGGCTTCTCGAAGAGCATCAGTAAATGGTGGTACTAACTGACATCCAACTCCAATTCCATGAAGAACTAATGATACAATCACTAGCCAAAGGGTTCTAATATATATATATATATATATATATATATATAGATATATATTTATATATATATATATATATATATATATATAATATAAACATTACAAGCATAAAGCTAAACTAGTCAATATATAATCAAAACTACCCCAAATTCAAAATTCAACCAGACCAGCATAAAAATAATATTAAAACACTACCAAAGTTTCACTGCTACAAGCAGACTTCTCAAGTGTAAAGAACTACAAAAACTACACAATATATATAATATTAAACATTACCCACAAATCCATTCACTTCCCATCCACCCTTAATATTAAAAGAACTCTTAAATAAATTAATTGCTTCAGAATAATAAACTTTCAATAATAAAGATTCTTTAATTCTTCTTTTGATTTCATTTCTCTCAAAGAAGACATTACATCTGTATTCTTGGAGTAGAATAGAAAATGACTATTTTCTTACTGTAAAAACTTACTGAACATTGTTGCTTGAAAGCATTTTAATAATAATTAATATTACTCTGAAATTTTTATATGATTTTCAATATATTTATTACTGAAATTAATTATATATAATATTATAAATGAATATTGA
The DNA here is from genome assembly GCA_028023455.1 of Epiperipatus broadwayi. Taxonomy (NCBI): domain Eukaryota; kingdom Metazoa; phylum Onychophora; class Udeonychophora; order Euonychophora; family Peripatidae; genus Epiperipatus; species Epiperipatus broadwayi. The sequence continues at coordinate 474,667 of JAQFVV010000195.1, read as the reverse complement.
TATTTTGAAGATATAAACAAAAATGTTCTTCTAATTCCAGAAAAATAAAAAATTAAAAAGTGATCAGATTAATTTTGAATTAACTTTTTTTTTTCAAGATTTTTGTCTTTTGCTCAAATGAACTACTTTTAATGTTCACTGGTACAAACATATATCTATTGTACCAGTCCATACTCCCCTGTGGAATTCTTTTCCTAATCTTGCACTGAGCATGAAGTGACCAAGATTCAACAGGTAAAGAAATGGATATCAATCTAGCCGATTGTCTGTACTCATGTATATTGGTACTTCCAGCTAAATTGATAGAAAGAGTGGTGACATGTATGCATCAAATAAATGAGACTTTAGACAGATTTGAGTAAGTTAAATTATTAGTTTAATCTCCAGAAAATTACAATATATACATTACTGTTACATACATTGGCAGAAGCACTCCTTTAAAGTTGGGTATCATAGGTCTGCCCGTTAGGGCCACTGTAGTCTAACTTTTTCTACTACTGCTGCCAGATTCTCCCTCTACATCCCACTTATATACCCGACATCTGGAGTCCCAACAAAACATTCCATAAATACCTCTCCTTATATGGTCTGATAGCTGAACCCTTCGCTAGTCCTTATGGGTTTTGATTTATCCCCATTTTTACCTTATAAGGCGAGGCATTTTTATAAGTACATTTTACTTAACTTTAAACCCATATATGGTTATTTCTACATGACAATTTACATTAATAATTCCAATACCCTTATTATACATATTATTTATGAAACTTTATCTTTACACTATTATTTACATAAAGAATAATTCCAATACTTTTAATATACATATTATTTATGAATCTTTAATTTTACACTATTATTTACATAAAGAATTTCAACAATCTTAAATCAACCTGTCCAGGACACTACACTCCTCCTCCCACTCCAGAAGTATCCGTTATTTCACAAAGTCTCTAAGGTATGCCGGTGGTTTTCTATTTCATCTTGGGTGATGGTATCTTTGCTCATATCTTGACTGCTTCCTTTCACTTGAATTACCCATTTCTGGCTGTTCTTTGCTCCTCAATGGTTCTCTACTCTCTGGTGCAATATCTGGTTCACAAGTTTCTGATTCTAATTCTGGGTTAGCAACTTGGATTTCACTGATCTCTGGCTCAGTCTTTTTTGATTTGTTCTGGTTGGGGTCTCTGCCTTCCCAGCTTGGATGACTACGGTGGCGAATGTGGTTAAAGTGTCTTCTGCATACTATCTCATCTTCTGTCTGTACTGTCGCAATGTTCCTTGAAGATATGCTGACTATTTTGCCTTTAATCCAGATTTTCCGTAGACAATCTCTAATCCACACCTTCTCACCAATGATGAAACTCTCATGCTCTGGTTCTCCATTTTTCTTGGATGATTCGGGCAGTAACAAGTTTAGCTCTGTCCTCAATCTTCACTTCAGGAATAATTCGGCTGGTGATTTTCCGCTTGCTGCTGTTGGGGTGGCATGTTGTTGCAAAAGTATTTGGTCTAATGCTTCCAGTATCTTTGCAGAGTTTTTCTTCTTTAGTGCATTTTTTAGCTGTTTTACTGCATTTTCAGCAAGTCCATTGCTTTCAGGGTGGTATGGTGGCGAGTGGATATGCCTAATACCTCTGGTCATCAAATACTCCTCAAATTTTGATGATGCAAAACCTGTACCATTGTCTGTGACTAGTGTTTCCAGATATCCTTGTGTTGCGAATATCGAACTTAATTGTTTTATGACTTCATCTGCCCCAGTATTTTTTACGACTCTGTATTCTATCCAATGTGAGGAAGCATCAACCAGTATTAGGAATATGTATCCCATAAAAGGCCCGGCATGATCTATGTGAACACGCTCCCAAACTCTCATTGCTGGTGGCCATGAACTATATTCCCTCTTTTTCTGTCCGGTATTTGCTTGACAGTCTACACAGCTTTTTGTGAATGCTTCAATCTCTTCATTCAGTTTTGGCCACCAAACATAGCTTCTTGCTAGTGCCTTCGCACGCACTATGCCGGGATGTCCACCATGAAGTAAACTTAGGACTCTGTTTCAGCCTTTTGGAGGTATCACAACTCTGTCACCATTGAGGATGCAACCCTTGCAGATTGATAGTTGGGCACGTGCATTCCAGAATACTGTTGGTAAATTTTTAGATTTTCTGATGGGCCAACCCTTACTGATCCAGCCCTTAAGTATTTGGTAGCCTGCATCAGCATCTGTCCATTCAGCTATGTGTCTACTATTCACTACTTTCAATTCCCAATCATCAACGTAATTGACTTCGATGGTAGGTTTTTCTTCTTCTGAGGCATCCGGCAATCTTGACAATGCATCAGCATGTTGTATCATTTTTCCACCCCTATATTGCAGTTCATAGTCATAAGCAGACAGTATGGTAATCCAGTGTAACATCCGTGGACTCAGGTGATCAGGAATAGGGTTCACTTTTGCAAATATTCCCAGCAATGGTTTATGATCTGTGGTTATGGTAAACTTCCTTCCATACAAATACTGATGGAATTTCTTGATTCCAAAAACTATTGCCAATGCCTCCTTATCTATTTGACTGTAATTTCTTTCGGCACTAGATAGAGTCCTTGAGGCATAAGCTATTGGTCTTTCACCATCAGAAGTGGGATGTGTTAGCACTGCACCTACTCCATACTCTGATGCATCTGTTGTCAACCATAATTCTGCCTTGTTATCATAATGCACTAGTAGTTTCTCTGATGTTAGAAGGGCTTTTGTTTTATTAAAAGCATTCTCGTGTTCTGATGTCCATTCCCAGATTTGATTCTTCTTCAGCAAATTGAACAATGGTTGAGCCACATGGGCTTTCCCTCTTAGGAAGGTATCAAAGTATTTGATAAGTCCTAGGAATGACTGAAGTTCCTTCACGTTCCTTGGTCTATGTGCATTATTCACCGCCTTTGTTTTCTCAGGTGCTGGAGATTTACCCTGTCCGGATATTATGTGTCCCAAAAATTTAAGTTTCTGAGTGCTCCATACACATTTATTGGCATTCAGCGGTGCTCTAAATTTCTCCATTCTACTGCACACCTGGATGACTCTATCTCTGATGCTTTCCTCAGAGTCAGCTGTAATAAGGATATCATCGTAGTATGGGATGACTCCTGTCAGTCCTTTTACCAAATGATCGATCTTTGCTTGGAAAATGTTAGGAGCCACAGTAATCCCGAAAGGAAGTCGATTATATCTAAATAACCCTAGATGTGTTGTTATTGTCAGCAACTTCGACGTTTCTTCACTCACAGGTATTTGATGAAATGCAGCATGGAGATCAAGTTTGGCAAAATATGAAGTCTTCTCCAAAAGGGCTAGAACCTCCCTTGTGTTTGGGACTGGGTATGTGCTTTTACACAAATTTTTATTTATTGTCCCTCTATAGTCTCCACAAAGACGCACCTTGCCATCTGGTTTGCTCACTACTACGATTGGAGTAGCCCAATCTGCATCTTCAGTTGGGCTTATAATACCCTTTTGCATGAGGTCATTCAGTGCTTATTCCACCTTGCTCCGCTGTGCATATGGTACCTTTCGGCTTTTGCATATTACAGGCATTGCGTGCTCCTTTAATTCTAGTTGCACTGGTGTCATTTGTATATGACCTAATCTTGAACTAAATAGAAGTGGGAATTTACTTTGAATTTCTTTACCAATATTGATTTTTTTTATTACATTGATCGTGATTCCCAGTGGTCGGAACCAGTTTCTGCCGATTAGTGGGTTTATTTGCTTATACACTATAAATAATGGTAGAATTCTGCTGATCGCATTTAATTTTACTCTCACCAAAACTCTTCCGATGATCTCAACTGTGTTTCCATTGACGTCTCTAGCGCAAACTTCAGTCCACTCGATTTTTTTAGAAAAACCGCTTTCTTTGGAAATGTTCTTCCAATCTCTTAAGGATATCAGAAATACTCCCGAGCCGCTATCTATTTCCATTTTAAAATGCCTTCCTTCTATGTATACTGTTTGTTTAAATTCAGACCTTTCGCTCTTTAATGATTTTATATCATACATTTCTGGGGATTGTTTACTTAATTTTGATTCGTCGAAATTCTTCACCAGAGGTCCTCGTAATCCGTGGCTTGACTGTTTGCATTGTACTTGATCACAATTCTGCTCGAGGTGTCCTGGTTTTCCACAGCGGTAACATAGGCGATTGCACCTATAATCTTTCTGATTTCTGCCTTTCTCTTCTCGCTCGACTGTTCTCTGAATCGACTGGTACTGCATACGCTGCGACGTGTTGATTACATATTCCTTTGCTTGGTCGATTACTAATTCGTGTGCCATTCCCCTATTTATTGCTTCCTTATACGGTATTGTAGAGTCTGCTAATAAATGTTCGCGGAATTTTGTTTCATATATTCCCAGTAATAATTGTTCCAGCAGTGCCTCTTCTAAAAACTGGCCATAAGCACAATTTTTTGCTAATTCGCGTAGTGCCGCATCGTATTCTTTAAAAGTTTCATTTTTTCCCTGTCGTCGTAGTCTAAAATGTAATCTGGCGATATGTTTTGATGGTAGAGGGCAGAACTCTGCAGTTAATTTCGCGACTACCTCGTTATATTGTAACGTTTCAGGCTCAACTGGCTCACACAAATGATTGGCTATTTCCAAAACTTTTATTCCTGCAAACCCCAAAAGAGTAGCTATTTTTATATCATTTTCCTTGACGCTATTTACCAGGAAATGTTTTTCTACTAGTTTTACATATAATGGCCAGTTACTCGGATTTTCAAAATCGAAGTCTGCTATTCGCAATTGTATGTTGGCAGCCATTTTTGATGCATGAATTTATCTCGGGTCGCGGTTCCCTTTTTTGGTTTAATACTGAAATCCGACGTATGTTTGCTGTTCCCAAAATCTGTCTACTGTGATCCTGTTCAACTGCGCCAGCTTTGACGTGTATGCGTCAAATAAATGAGACTTTAGACAGATTTGAGTAAGTTAAATTATTAGTTTAATTTCCAGCAAATTACAATATATACATTACTGTTACATACGTTGGCAGAAGCACTCCTTTAAAGTTGGGTATCATAGGTCTGCCCGTTAGGGCCACTGTAGTCTAACTTTTTCTACTACTGCTGCCAGATTCTCCCTCTACATCCCACTTATATACCCGACTTCTGGAGTCCCAACAAAACATTCCATAAATACCTCTCCTTATATGGTCTGATAGCTGAACCCTTCGCTAGTCCTTATGGGTTTTGATTTATCCCCATTTTTATCTTATAAGGCGAGGCATTTTCATAAGTACATTTTACTTAACTTTAAACCCATATATGGTTATTTCTACATGACAATTTACATTAATATTTCCAATACTCTTATTATACATATTATTTATGAATCTTTATCTTTACACTATTATTTACATAAAGAATAATTCCAATACTTTAAATATACATATTATTAATGAATCATTATCTTTACACTATTATTTACATAAAAGAATTTCAACAATCTTAAATCAACCTGTCCAGGACACTACAAGTGGATTGACAGGACTCTTCCAGTTAAAAACATCCTTTAGTTGATATCTTATTTGAATGCCCGAATATTTAGAACAGTGGCAAGTACACACCTTTGAAAAATCTATTTACAAAATAGACTTTTGTGCACCACTTCTAGAAAAGAATCAAAAAAATGAATTTTTCACCCTCCTAGAAGGATGTGCAATACCATATGTTCAGCAGAGCATAAGAATAAGATTTAACACCCCAGTAGAGCTATATCCCTTTGTGACTAGCTCAGTTACTCTACAATCTAGGGTCTTCAAATGGGTAAGCTAAATGATTATTACCAGTACATGGTTGATAAGGAAAGAATACATTTTGATCGATATAAGTAATAATATGAAAATGAAACAAGTTTAATATTATGATTAAATATTTATTTAATCCCAAATACCCACCATCGTTTCATACTAATGATGATATAATAACAAAATACTAAATAATTAATTATCCCAAACCACATATATTCGAGGTGTTGAAATAGATAAAAAACAATTTTAAATAAGAAAAATAATAAATCCCTAAAGCTATTTACAATGTTTATAAGTAATGGAAGTGGTCTGAGCTCCTTTTATCCAATAGAAATAAATTTTACTTTGTGTGATTTGATATACAGATATGAGATTTTCAGTCATACAGGCATGCGCTTTTACTCAGTGCTTTAAAACCCTTTTATTGATAGCAATAATAATAATAATAATAATAATAATAATAAAAACTATGCTTACATATATTTGCATTATGAGATATTTCAATAATTTCATATTTTTCAACAAGTCAACAAGGTTGCATTTGCTCAGATACTATATCGTACTCACCATAAGATACTGTATCTATTTCCCTCTTGCTATAGATAAATTCCTGTACCTGTATATACACGCAGCACAATTATACACTTACTATTACTTTAAATATAAAGTTATTAGAGTACTTGCTTACAGGGAATCTATAATAGATCAATCCCTTCTTGCATGCATCATAAGGTGCAGCAGTGACAAAAAAAATAACTTAAAAAGGATATACGGTCAAATACATTTTTAGATATTCAGCATGAGATATCGTATTTACCGAATATTATAAGCGTATGTACGCATATACATACATGTATATCCATATATGACAAATTCCAGGAGTAACAACAAGAGGAAAATGAATAGCAACAAAAAAAAAAGAATCTCATTGCAATCTTTGTTGAAAATACTAGAATTTGAAATAGAAAAATTGACTCAAAGGATTTAAGTAAAAGCTTTATCATTTATGCCCGTAATAACCGCAAATTCATATACATATGCAAGAGACTCTCTCTCTTTTTTAAATGATTAATAATAATAACAAAAAATAATATATCTAATCGGAAATATCAAAGTTAATTATTTCAATATTAATAAATATCTTAAAATAAACTTATATCTGCGTCTTCATTCTTCTCCTCTGGGCTCTTGAGTGGGCTTCAAGTTAACTGGCTGTGTGGTGAAGATTTCATCCATTTAGCAAGGCAGTATTTGTCATCATCATGGATGGCTGGAATTGGCGTGGTCACATCTTGGCGGCTTGGGACAGAGAAAGGGCGGTGCACCGGCTAGTTGTCTACCTCACGGTCATTTTGCTGAAATCTCTAGTATATTGCTTCATATCTTCTTTTTTATATATCTAATAATAATTAGGATTATTAATAAATTTTCATAAGCCATCTCCAATGGTTACTCGAATCCACAAAGACAAGAGTTTTTAAAAGAACTGTATAATGGATTTGTTCTTAAGAATGTCACTAATAGTCCTATTCGTAAATGAATCTCTAAGTAGCTGGTTGCTTGGAGAATTCTGGAGCCACAAAAAAGAATGACTTGCCCAGAATGGCTGCCAAAGAAAGAATGAATCCCACAGTAATATCAATCCCACTAATAAGAGCCAATTCAGATATCCCTCTGAGAAGAATGAATCAGCCAATCCTTTTAATTTAGCTTATCACTTAGATTGCAAACATTCCTTTATATTTTTCCGATTAAATTCTACATTTTAAGTTTGACATCCATCTTGAATAACCCAGACCAGTTGCTTACAAAATCAATTCAAAAGAATTTTTTTTTTAAAGAGATAACAGTTTAATTATAGCATTATCAAACCTTTTGCTTTTGATTAGATTTTTGCAAAAGCAATTAACATTACTTGCTTATGGAATAAAATTACAATCTTTAGAAAAGTAATTAAAAAAAATATACAAGTATGTTGGAAAATAAAAAAAAAAGCAATTACATGTAATGACATATCATAAAAAATATACAAAAAGGAAAAGCAAAAATAAAAAAATACATGAGTTTATTATATGTGTACAATATTTAAATTTGTGTGTGTAGGTATTCTACTGCTCAGACCGAACCTCCATTATTAATCTAGCACATTTTTATATTTGTTGTGCTTAATACAGACTTTGTGCAAGGCCATTTGATAATGCCTGGCACACTATATATAATTAAACACCATATAAATCTATAATAATATTACTAATATTAATTTTAGGACATCTCTTAAAAGAAATTTTATTATCTTTCAAGCAGAAATTTGATTAAAAAAATCTAGCACTCTCATGTTTCTATCAGTAACTGATGTCATCATCAGTAGCAAAACTAGTTGAGCCCCATCAAACATAACAAGACAATGTTTATATAATCTCAATTTCAATGTTATATTTGATCCTTGCATAAAAAATAACTGACATAAATAAAGTTTAGAGAAACAATGAAAATATTCAAAATATATCATAATTTTTATAAATAATTATTCAACTTAACAATAAAAAAGAGAGAAATACTTTTTTTGCATTTATTAGCAGCAGAATCAGGTTTATTAATAACAAAATTGTTAATTTAAGGATGCATTATTTTAACACTATTAAAACAGGATAATAACTTTACTTTTGCCCTATATCCTAAATTCATTACCATCTCTGCTGCCCATCCATCTAAACCTCTTGCCTTTCCACTTCTCAATTTCTTCTCTACTTCATTCAGTTCATTTTCTGAAAACCTAATATTCCCATTACTATATGCTTTCATGTTTTCTATCACTCTATCATTCACATCTAACATCTTTTCTATATTCATTACACATCTATTTAAGATTATCTTTAAATCTTCTCTAGAGCTACACTCTATGCCCTCATCATCTAGTAACACTATCTCTCTTTCTCCTACATTCCTCCTTTCAATGTAATTCCAAATTTTTTTACTCCCATCTCTTCCACTTTTATTAATATCCTCCAACAATTTACTATTCAATTTCATTCTCTCTCTATAATTATCTATTTTAGCTAACTTCTTCTTTTCTAAGTACTTTTCCCATTTAGGATTAATATCTTTTTCACTTTCCTTATTCTTAATAGCACACTTATATTCTCTACATGCTTCTTTCCTCTCTTTTACACTTTTACTAATTCTTATTTTTATTACTTTTATTCTTCTGAATATTCTCACCTAAAACCCTATTTGCTACTTTTTCTACTTCTTTACACCAATCCTTATACTCATCCCCAACCCACTCTTCTATGATTTCTTCAACTTGTATTTTATACTCTTCCAACTTATTCTTATCATTCACTCTCCATCCACATCTTTCACTATTATTTCTACTTTTATTTCTATTCTCCATCACATTACTAACCATTTCAATTACAATGAAGTTATGATCACTAGTGCATACTTTTTCTTCATTATGAAACACCTTAATTTTTCTTATTTTATTTATTCCCTTTTTCTCTACCAATACATAATCTATTGTATGAAATATATTATTTAATATATTTAATAAATACTTTCTGACAAAATTCCTTCAAAAGCTGTTCATTTTTATTATCTACATCATCAATTTCTTCAATATATCCATTCATATCCCCTATAACCATTATTCTCTTCTCCTTTTCTTTAAAACTTTGTATATCTTTAACTAGACATTCATATACATTACTATTCCATTCCATTATAATTTGACTATCTCCAGTGGCTATATAAACTATAGCCACCATCCATTCTTGACTACCCAACCTTATTTCAAACCACAAATGTTCTTGACATTTAACAATATTTAAATATTTTTTTTATATAACCCCTTTTTTCTTTTTCTTTTCTATTTATACCCTGCCATACCAACTGTTTCAAAATAGGTTCTTCTTCTATTATATGTGTTTCCACTACTGCTAATACCTCAAGCTCTTCATTTTCAATTGTTTTATTTAATTCCATCCACTTTTCTGGTCTCCTACCACCTTGCATATTCAAAAACCCAATTTTAACAATTTCTTCTTTAACTAACTACTCTTTTATAAATTCTTTTAATTCTTTCTTCTCCATTACATTTATAAATTACTTTCTTACCATTAATTTTACAAACCCATTTCTTTTCCATATATATATATTTATATTTAAATCAAATTCCTTTTGTTTATTTCTTATATTCCATCCATTCTTTTTCTTTTTAATAATATTACAATTTAAAAACCCACCCACCCCCCCTTTATAAGTTTTCCGAAAAAAATTCTTTATAAATCAAACTTCCTAAAACTTCACTTCCTTGTTTTCCTAAATGCCACCCATCTTTACTATATAACTCCCTCTTTCCAATAAAACAATCCCATATATCCACAAACATGACATTATTTCTCTCACACATTTTTTTCAATCTCTCATTTATAGAATATGCCCTATCTAACAAATATCTATTATCAAATCTTGGTAATAATCCAACTACTCTTACTCTTCCTTTAATCATAGTCAAGTTCCTAATCAAATCTACATATTCATCCATTATTCTCTCTGATAATTCTGATAAATTATTAGTCCCCACCATAACATACACATCTTTACTACCTTACTTTTTTACTTTATCTACTACACCCTTAATTCTAGCTCCAGGCAAACATACTCTTACATACTTACTTCTATTTTCCTTTGCAATTATATCCCCACATTCTCTAATTAGTGAATCTCCTATCAATACTGTTTCATAATCTACTTTTTCTACTCCATCTATAACATTTTCTAATACCTTCTGATCCTCCTTATCTATTTCTTCCTTATCATTCCTATTCAATAATTCCTTTATTTCCTCACATTTTATCTCTAATGATTTTAATTTCTACATCCTTCAGTTCTTCCTCTATCTTATTTATTCTTTGACTAATCATCTCCATTACACTATTACTTTCTCCACCCACTGTCCTTCAATTATCTACACTTTGAAAACACTTTCTCACCTCTTTATCATATTTACACACTGACTACATAACCATAAACCTATTACATCCTTCCTAGTCTTATTTAAACATTTCAAGTGATAAACCTCATCTCATATAGTATGCCTAATTTCTTTCTTCCTATTATATAAACATTGTGGAATACAAATGCAATTGTGGAATACAAATGCAATCCATATTATTTATTTTACGTATTTTTCGAACGTTATATTCATTCTAAATTTACTGTAGCACTTTACCGCCTAGCGGAAAGAGTGTAAATAATTACATTGATATTTACATTATCTATTTTAATTTATGGATGCTTGACACAGAATAAATAATTAATTTTATAATTTATGGAATTTCAAGATCTTTCTCCCTCCCTCTTTCTCTCCCTCTCTCTCCTGCTCCCTCTCTCTCTCTCCCTCCCTTTCTCCCCCCTCTCTCTCCCTCCCCCTCTCTCTCTTTGTCATTTCCAAACAATTGTCTAAGTTTGTTCCACTGTAGTAGAGCTGTACTTTTATATTACATAAAAATCATTAATATATAAAATCAAACTACGAGTTTGTACACTGAACAAAAAATAAATAATTTTTAAACAAATATTTCTGTGCCTTATTTTTTGCATCATGTTTTAATTATTAATCATTCCATTAAATTTGATTCTGCTAAAATCACAGCAAATTTTCCATTCTTTCTCAACTATGCTGAATCTTAAAAAATAATTATTAATTTTGGAAAATTGTCATTCTATTGTAGTGAAATGAACAATGCTATGCTAGCGCTTGAAAATGAATGATTTCAAATAAACAACTGAAGAGTTTATTACTCCAATTTCATACAGAGTTCGAGTGTTAAAGAGGTCAGAACTGGAAACTGTGATCTATGCCTTGAAATTCTAAGTCTGCCATTCTCAGTGCACTAAATCATGAAGGGCATTAAAATGGCATGCTCTTATAGATAAACAACCCTTTACGAGGCTAGTAACATTTATTCATTAGTATGCAATTAATAAGAAAATACTTTGGCCATTATTTTATACTAATAAACTATACTAAAAGACATATTTAAATAAGTCAATTATTTTATATAGCGCGATGTTTATAAACTGTAATATTTAAACAGCATTAAACTGTTGCACATGCGCTTGTGTTTGAAGTGTTAGTATTCATTCATTTTATAGTTAAAATCCAAAGCGCATGTGCAACAGTTTAATGCTGTTTAAATAAAGACATATTATAAAAGAAGGAATTTATATTAATAAATTGAAACCTGTAATTCATAGATTGTTAATTGAAAAAAAAACACAAAATAATAGGTTGATTTAATTAAATAATTATAGAGGATTATTTTAAGAAAAGTATTTAAGAAACGAATGTAATGAAAATTTAAGATTGTTTGTTAAAAGAGTCTTAAGGTAAGAGTTATTTGTATTTGTATATATTAGATTATTGTGAAATATTTGTATTTATATTTATTGTTTTTTTACATATTTTTTAGTTGTTTCTTGATAAAGGCTATTAAAGAATATAGTTGAAACTGAGTACTTTGTACTTTATTTAATAAATCAAGATTTATAAAGAAGTTTGCATGGTTTGTTTTGTAAATATATTAAAATTAATGGACTATTTTTAAAATAGAAGACCATCTTTGTTTGTTATTAACTTAATTTATTTGTACTAAAAGAGTAATATATCCTAACAATAATGATTAAGTGTTATTCATATAGCATTACTACAGTTATCTGACATTGTAATCAGGCTACCAAAAATTTCATAGATTGTGGATAATGAAAAGATTTTCAGATAATTAACTGTGAATAACAAATAAACACTGCCTGACCATGAGTGTCTCTTGCTGCTTTGTAAGATAAAATATTGGATCATCAAATATTGATTACTGTTTCTAATACAAAATGTCTTATCTATTCATCGCAAGTTTCTCATATCATCATCATTTCCCTATATTATACTAAATATGATAATGGAACTGTTTGTTTATTCAACCAAACTACAAACACAATAATTCTGTTTCAATTGCCTTTTTTATTTATTTTTTAACTCAAAAATTAAGAAAACAATGATGGGAATAGATTTTAGTAAATTGCAACCTTAATTGTGATCTTTGTTTGAGACAGTACATTCACCAATGAGTCAGATTTGAACTAGATTTGAGACATATGTGGATATGTTTGTAATTCACAGATTTATTTGTAGAGTTACCATAAAACTTGTCTTCTGTAAAGTATTATTTTTTGTTGTTTTTTTTTTCTGTGTTTCCTTTTCTTTAGAATTAAAGTGGCCATACTCATTTGAAGTGTTTTCTAAAGATGATAAGAATATATGTCTCTGCTCCTGTAACAAGTATCTCCTGAATGATATTACACATGGACTACTACATCTTGATTTGTTTTTTTAATTAATTTTTAATAAAAAAATATAGCATAATGAATTAAAATAAATTATAAACAAAAAAATCCCCCATGCAAATTGCTTGGACTAAATATCTTTGGAGTTTAATTTGAACAATAAAATATAATATACATATATTACAAAGATTATTGTGTTTTTAAATTGTTTTCATATACAATGTTGTATGCTGGTATTGTTGAATGTATGGGACAGATTTTCAATAGAAACAAAAAGCATATTCAAAAATAATTAATATTAAGACATATTTCTGTGAACAAAAACAGTTTTATCATAAATAGATCTATATTTAGAAAACAAACATCACAAGATGATAGGGTAACACTTACGTATCTCTTTTAATAATAGGTGATGGCCCAATAAAAAAAAAAGACAGGCCAACAAGAACACAACCAATAATCATCAGAATCTTGGGATTAATCTAAAAAATAAAATGCCCTTAGTAAAAAGAATTAGAAATTTATTATAATAAAAAGTATTGTAGTATAAAAAATATATTAAATATCAGTATTATTTAATTTTCTTACAATGCCTGTACAACTTCTTGTCATAATTGTAAGGCTTCACCTTTAATTGGTTCATTTTAATTACATACAATACAATAAATATGGTATTCTTTCCATTTACTCTACAAAAAATAACTTAAGCTACTAATAAAAAAAGCAGATAATGTGTTTTGATTTTGTTGCTTTAGTAAATCCTAAGTGAGCAACTAATGTTTTTTTGTATTTCTTAAAAACCAAACATTTAATGTTACAATATGTAATGAGACAACATAAATGTGGCAATATTAATTCAACAGCAGATTTTTTTAAAAAAGCATATAGACAGTAATAAAGAATATTATATATAAATGTAAAGGAGGCTTTAAGTAGACCACAGTGGGGAAATGACTTTTCTAACAGCTCTCTCTCTCTCTCTCTATATATATATATATATATATATATATATATATATATATATATATATATATATCAGTGATGAAGCATGACTTTTTTAGGAATGAAAGCACACTACATATCTTTTTTTATAATGTTTTTATTTTACTTGCTGCAACAATTTTTACACAATAGCTCATATTGAAGTGGTATATTTTCTTCATTATATGTGTTTAAACTATTTACCCCTACACCTCTACCTGTGCCAGGTTTAACGCTTAAAGAGAACCCATTTAAAGACACTAACACGGTAGTATATGTGATGCTGCACACATATATGTGAATATAATATATGTAATATGACCGGTTTAGCTATATTGCAGCAGATATTTATTTCAAAATCATATATGTTTTAATTTATTGTTTATTTAAATTTAAAATATCAATTTATATTTTATACACTTAAAATCACATGTATAATGTGTAGTCCATGTACCACCATGGTAAATATGTAGCGTCATGTTGATTGATCATTTCATAAAATTTATAAGTTCGAGATAAAATAAGTTGTAAACAATAATCACCCATATTCATCTGTTTTACTATAGCATGAGGAAGAAGATTAAATTTTAGTTTTGACAATAATATATTTCTTAAAATTACATTTTTTTTGTAAACAAGATTTAGCCAACTGGAAGTATTGCTAAATCTTGGGGGGATAGAAATGATCAAACTTAGCCAAACACATCCTGTTAAAAGAATAAAACAAAGGATTGAAATTATTTTAGTAATTAAAAATATCAGAGTTCAATGGTGTTAATAGATTTACTCATAAAATATAGTTTATTTATTAAAATTATGAGTTGATCTCAGCCCAGTATAATAAATAGACTGGATTTTATATTATAAAAAATACACTATATAATTTTAAAAAGCATCACTACTATACTCCATGCCAGTTTTAATTTTATATGTTGGAGTAGGAAATGATGATCTTTAGTCCCATCTTACATAGTGTAACGATATATAAATATGTCGTTACATTAATTTAAAATAAAAACTTAAAAGTTCGCAAATAAAAGTAAAAAACTAAACGCTAAAATTAAAAATGTTTGTTATACGTATATACATTCGCACAGATGCTAAACTTTAAAAATATTTTTTTCATAAACAAAAAAAATAAGTATCTGAACGTATTTTTTTAAATAAAAAAATACAAGATTGAAATATAAAAATATTTTAATAAAAAAATAACGTAAGTTAAAATAAAAACAGGTATTAATTAATTCCTGTAATCTGTAAATGGAAATGATTGTTTATTAATTATCTAAAAGCTGTTTAATTAAAAAGTCAGATGAAAAGTTAGATAAGAGAAGAAAGAGATTTTAGCTTGACCAATGGAAGCACTAAGCCTTGGCTCGGACCCTAACGAAAGTGATAGATTAGTGACGTTTTGTTCATTGAATCCTTGTGGATAATATAAAAAGGGAAATACAGTTTTTTCTGACAGTTCCAGCGTTGTGTGTTTGAGAGGTGGTAGGACGCACATACCACACTCTCTATTTAAAAAGGAAAAATGAAAAGACTGTGATACCAGAACAGAACCAGCTAATGCTACCTCCAAAATATCAGACCGGTCTTCCAGGAAAGTCTCCGTGGGAATTGCCAATGGGAACAGGGACTCTTCTACCATAAGCTATATGAAATGAACAATTGTTAAAATCAATTAAGAACTTTCGTCAAGTTTTACAAATTGATAAACAAGCCAACTGAAATGTTAAAACGGACTCTTATCTGACTTTTGTAAGTTTTTAAATCAAATTAATAATGTTTAATTTTATATGTTTTCCGATTGATAAACATCATTTCCATTTTTTTTTTCTTATTGTAAAGATTATTTAAATGTATGAAATTTAAGTTGTTTATAGACGCTTGCATGGATTCGTTTGCGGTTAATTATATTTTGGTTTTCATATTTGATCAAAATATATAGACATTCGATAAATAATGATACCTTACGGTGAGTATCTAAAATGTATTTATTCGGATGTCTTTTAAGTTATTGGTGACAACGCAAGTATCTTATGGTGAATACTATTGGGTTACTTATAAGTTTCCCTCTGCGATTGTCGGTATCAATAATTTTGTATTTTGATCGTTTATGTTTATTTTGAAATGTTTTTGACCGTGGAATCTATGTAATCGATCTATACCCAACATTTTTAAACAAATCTGTGCGAACGTATTTAAATGTTAAATTTAAGTCGGGCGTGAATGGCTATATAGTTTTGTAAAGTTATATTAAGGGAGGGTAATCTTAGGTTATTCATTTCGTAGTTGAATTGGTTCAATGGATTGGATATATTTGTGTAGTTGTAGATGTAGTATGAGGTCCGCTACGGGCAGGATTATAGATATATGCCACACACCCTCTGTTTGCCTATGGATGGATTTGTAAGACGGCAAAGGACCGCAGTCCATTCCTATGGAGTTTTTTGTTTATTGTTCTACTTGCCAACAGATGTAACATTCCTGTTGGTGGAGAGTCAATGTCTTCTCTATTTCTACTTATTGTTCAGATGTACATTCCTGGCAGTATAGTATTTTGTGTTGTCGTATCATGCTACATTGAATACATGAATGTATCAGATGGATTGGCGCCAGTTGATTGCGAAATTTGTTGCCTAAGGTTAAATCAGGGAAGAATATTTTCTTTTCAAATGCAGATCTATGTAGTCTATTCATACTTGACCATCTAAATAAAATATTAAACTCATTATTTGCAATCTACTTAAATTTAGAATTAAAGATCAATAAAAAAATATAAACGTTAAATTTATTCCTCAAAATTTAAATATTATTTTATATGTGCGTAAATAAATATTTTTATGTGTTAATTTCTGGCAGTGGCTTTTATTCTTTTATATTTAAGATATAAAATTTATATTTTATTATCTCTGCTACTCCACTGAGCTAGTGACTTGGGCTAACGATCTGAATATTTAAATAAAGTGGAATCTTAACAGCGCGTATCTGCCTACTCTATAAATTTTTCTAGACTCAAATGCCTAGATGGCACCCTTGTAGAGCAGATATTGTGTTTGCGGTTAGATTCGATCTTCACTTGCATTTCGATCGGTATAATAGAGATGGGAGATGTTCATGCTAATGGCCTGCTGCAAAGAGATTGCAATTAAAACCATGCTGCCTATCTGGAGATCAATATTTTTTACCACCCACCATCCATAAATGCTGATGGACAAGCTACTGAGAAGTCAGGTTATAACTCCTCAAAACACCACAGAGAGCTCCAAATGTACTTTAAACCTTAGTCTTTAAAGCTATAGCTTATAATTTAAAATGAACATTCACAATTTAATTCTTTAATTTCTTGTCTAAAGTAAATATGAAACCTATTATAAATTTTGCTTAAGATTACATTTATAAATTTTAAATTTACTTATTCTAAAACAGAATAATTATAGCCATTTGTTTATTCTATACAGCAGTTGTGCCTATATTTTTATCTATTTTATTTCTCAAAATTTCATTTTATTATATTTAATTTTATAATTCTTTAGTGAAAATATTATAATACCTATTTTCAACTTAATAAACTTAGATAAGGCATATTTAGCTTATTTTTGCCACTGTTTTGAAATCCTATTGTATTAAGAATAATAATTGACTGCTCTGCACTCATTATTATGATATTTTTGATTTAGATTTCTATTAATTAAATATTGATTATGGTTTGCACAATTAGAATTATAAATTGAGTTTAAAAAATTCATCTTATCAAAGTAATAAATTAGCCATAGAGATACAGATGGAGATACATTTTGTAATGTATTATTAATTTGACCCTGCTAAATATACCTTTCCTCCCTAGTGAAATCTGACTCTAAATGCAGCTTAAGTACATATTAAACTAGATTAAGCCTAACACTATTATACTTATAATGTAATATAATCACATAATCTGGCCTTGTGGCATACAAAATAATAATAAAGCGATGACCTACATTACACTTTGGCACCTTCATTGGTGGAGATTTCTGGGTTATGAAATTTATCTAAAAGTACAGTGTGTTTTTATTTTACTTGCCACAACAATTTTTACATAATAGCTAATATATATGTATTACCTACATCTAGAAAAATCTGAAACTATTTTATCTGCTAATCAGACCATGATTAGTTTAAATATAGATAATACATAATCAGCACCAATAATGCATTGGTCAATCTCATTTTTTGCCATATATGAAGACAATTTCAACTGTCTTTAAAAAAAATTAAAAGTCAACAGAAATTCCATACAAAAAATAATGAGTTTAAATTGTTCATTCTTCTTTTTTTTTAATGTTAATCACACCATGATTACTTTAAATATAGATAATACATTATCAATATATTTTTAATCTTCAAATGCTTTTAACATCCTCAAGTTTTATCTGTAAATTAGATTTTAGCATTATTTGAACTTCTTATAATCAATCAATAATGCATTGGTCAAACTCATACTTTACCATATATAAAAACAATTCAATTGTCTTTAAAAAAAATTGAAAGTCAACAGAAATTCCATACAAAAAACAATGAGTTGAAATTATTCATTCTTCTTTTTTATATTAATCAGACCATGATTAGTTTAAATATAGATAATACATTGTCAATATATTTTTATCTTCAGATGCTTTTAACATTCTCAAGTTTTATTTGTAAATTAGATTTTAGCATTAATCAAACTTATTCTTTGTATATAAAAACAATTCAACTGTTGGTAAAAAATTTAAAGTGAATTTTTTAAATTGAATTTCAATTAAAACTATTGAAAGTTTTAGTGAATTTTTCTGCAGAAGCACTCATTCCATTCAATACATGGAGTGGTCAGAAAGAATTTACAACTTTCATCTAAATTTAAATCATAGATCATGAATGTGGTAAGCAAATGTAACAATTATTATTATGATTCTCAATATGTGTGTGTATATTATAATCCTAGTAGAAGCATAAATGCTACATAAATAGATTTCAAGAATAACACATGTGTGTGCACATTTATGCATATATGTATAAAATAGAGAAAAAGAAAATATGCAAAGGACATTTTAAGATTTTTTTAATTTCATCTTTCCTCAAATTGTACTGAAAATAAAATCTTACTGATTTTGACAGAAAATAGTAGAATTGATTGGAATCCAGGAAAAAGAATTTGGAATTAACAACATTTTTTTATTTACCATTTAAATTTATTTATTAAGTGTGTAGATCATATGAAATTAAAAAGAAGGGATTTCACCTTTTTAATATATGTGCCTTACTAATTTATAATAGCTCAACAATGCTGTGTTGAGTACAGAGGAAATTCTCAAACCCAAACACAAAAGAGACTTTATAAAGATAAGAGCAATCATCTTATCTTTTAATAGATGGTCTCTATCTTGTATTTGGATATGTTAAAAAAGTGAAATCATTTCTCTTTAATTTCATATGATCTATACACTATTAATTCATAATAATAACATGTAGTAAAAGGAAAGACTTTGAAAATGTTAATGTATGAAAGAAAGTAATGGATGTAAAAGTGAACAGAGTAACATTTTCACTCTCTCAAACCAAGACATTTCAGATGGCCTTAGATAAATTAGAATTTAGGATAAAGATAAGACAGCCACTCTTATCTTTATAAAGTTTCTATCTTGTGTTTGGGTTTGAGAGTGTCATCTGTACTCAACACAGCATTGAGTTATTAAAAATCAGTCAGTAAAGTACATATGTTAAAAAGGAGAAATTTTTTCTCTTTAATTTCATACAATCTATGTGCTTAATAAATAAATTTAAATGTAACATAATTTCTATTAATTCATAATATTAAAAGATAGTAAATCAAAGGACTTCATGAATGTTAATTTATGCAAGAAAGTAATGGATATAAAAGTGAACAGAGTAACATCTTCACTCTCTTAAACTAAGATGCTTCAGATTGGCCTAGATTAAAAATAAGATGGCTGCTCTTATCTTTATAAAGTCTCTATCTTGTGTTTAGGTTTGAGAGTTTCTTCTGTACTCAACACAGCATCATTGAGCTATTATAAATAAGTAAGGAATATATATTAAAAAAATGAAATCCTTCATCATTAATTTTTTTATTGTAAATAAAATAAGTAAAATCAGCAAAGAATTATCTCTTTGGTAATGCATAGAGAAAAAAAGCAAACCACTATTTATTTTATTTTTTTCTGGGGTACAAGATAGCAGGTTCTGTACATAACAAAGAATATAATCTACATTATGGTGTATGCAATGGCTAATAAAACAGACAGTAAATAGTTAGTCATTTAGCAGTCAATTTCATTCCAGTGTGGATTGATAGAATTCTAAACTGCAAAATGTGTTAAAACAATGGAAGTGAGCCAAGCACAGAAGAATATGCCTTACTGCTAATTGAAATTGCAAGCTTACAATAGAAGCTATAAAAATGTTTTACTATATTAGGAAATATTTTATCATGAAAAGCTAGGCAAGAACAAGTAGTACATCAGATGAAAACCCTGAACATAACAGACCAGTCCAGTAAATGATGACTATATGAAATTATATTACCACTTCTTATAATCTGCCAGAAAAAGGAAAAAAACTGCACAGCTAAATTGTCAAAAACTTATATGTATTTGATACATACTATACTAATGTGTGAAGGGAAGAAAGATACATTTACTGAAAAATTATAAAAAGACCAGATATAATTGTGGAAAAGAAAACATATTTAAAACCTAAAAGAGATGACATTAAAGATTGGTGGACTATAAGATATTCAAATATTAAGCTATTTCTTTTTATAATATGGTAAAAGATTTTAAATTTATGAAGATTAAAAGAAATTCAATATTGTGTAATGGAATCCCATATTTTATATGTGAATTATGAATATAAATTCAAATTGAAAGTATATTCGATGAGAAGTTGTGTTTCATTTTATATAGATAAACATATGAAGTTAAAAGAATTGAAATAGATTTGTTGAAAAAAATATTAATGATTGTTATATTTATACATAAAATTATTAAATGGAAAGAGAATAAAATAAATGAACTATTTATTAAAAAGATCTTAATAATTTTATGTACAATTGGAAATTTACATTTGAAATGTGCATTATCTAATTACAATTAAACCACCTTTATTTTGTTTTGTTGATAAATGGTTATTTCATACGATTAAATGTTATAACCTTGACACACACATATGATAGTTTATAAAAATATTCACAGCTCTGAGAACATGTGAACCACTTAAAGATGTGTAGGGTGTTACTGTAAAGACTGGTAAATGATGGTGATTGTTATCTTAAATAATTCCAAGTAAACAGTCTCTTTTTATTGGTGATTTGGCATCTGGAGTTTCTTCAAATAGAAACCTAAAACAAACAAAATACTTTAGAATGATTGTGATAATAAAAACAATCACCATCATTCCTGTTGTTTAATTTATTTATGCTGATTTAAATCAAGAGTAATAAGATTTACCAATATATGTAGTGGGATATTACTCAATTTTATATATTTGTGAAAGGCATTTATTTTAGCTAGTAGTCTTTCCTTCAGAAGTAAGATATGATGATAATTAATAACAAGTGTTACAATTGGAATCTGCTTATATTAAATTTATTTTTAAGCAATAAATTGAGTTACTGAAAATGATGCAAATATTGTAACAACAAGCTTTCTACCTATTTTCTGACACAGTGAAATAGATTACATGCTACATAATAAAATTAGCAATAACATAGACTAATAAAGTAGTAAATAAAATCTGACAAACTTTTTTATCTGCAACATATCCCCATGCAGGAGCTGTGAAAGCATAAATACCAGCTGATGTCAAAAACACAGAACCAACTTGCACAGCACTTAAGTCAAACTAAAAAAAAAAAAACATTATTGATCTATAATTATAATGAGGCTCCATGCTCTAAACCAAAAATCACATATGTATTTTATTTGAATTTTGAATGTGAAATTTTTTTCTCTTTACTCTGATTTACTGATTACTTCTGCATACAAGAGATGACTCCAAAAAGAAGGCAAAGATATATCTGTTATTAAATAAAGATTGAATGCTGATTGATATTCAATGTGTCATTACTCAAAGCACTCATGAATATATATATATTATAACTTTTTGGGCTGTACAGTGTATTATTTTCCATTAAACACCGATATTTCGATGGATTAGCATCAGCCATTATCAAGGTTAACTTTTGAAAGAAAAGTTATAATTTATCTACATCATATAACCGTGAAAACATTAAATATAATATATACATACTATTTTTTAATATTTTTGATCGGTTAAATAAGTAATAAATTATTGTATAAATGAAAACTTCATTTTGAAATAAAGTTAAATCTATAGCCAGGTGTTTC
Organism: Epiperipatus broadwayi; assembly: GCA_028023455.1. Taxonomy (NCBI): domain Eukaryota; kingdom Metazoa; phylum Onychophora; class Udeonychophora; order Euonychophora; family Peripatidae; genus Epiperipatus; species Epiperipatus broadwayi. Next base: position 452,142 of record JAQFVV010000195.1, on the reverse strand, counting down.
AAAGTGCAGTAATCAATCAGATCAGTTCTGTAGTCTGAAAAGAAAATAATATTAATTAAACTGTCACTCCTAATCAAAAGATGACCATTTTTGATTAGTATTCAAGCTGGACATTATTATAGGTGTTAAGAAACAAAGTATCACGGCTTTTTTTACTTTCCAACTGAAACAAAGATTCCTCGACAATGAGTCATATATTAAAATTTAATATTTTTAATGCAATAAGTAGTAATCTAGTGCTTCAAAATGCAGTAACTAATCAGACTGGTACTGCTGGCTGAAAAAATAATAGAAAACTGTCAAAGCTATTCCTAATCAAAAAATAGCCACTTTTGATTAATACTCAAGACCTTATGTATGAATTAGTAAGCAAAGTATCACAAATTTTCTTTCTTTCCAATTGAAACGTGGAATCTGCTAGCAGTGAATCATGCATTATAATTTAATATTTTTGGCCGAGTAAATAGTTGGTAAATTATTTTATAAATAGAATTACAAACAACTAATCAGATTGATATTCAGACTGAAAGAAAACAGTACTAAACTATCTGAGCTACTCCTAATCAAAAGATGACTGCTTTAAATTGGTACTTCATTAAAAACATTAAATTATAATACATTACTACACTCTTGGGAGAATATTTATTTCAATTGGGAGGTAAGAAAAGTTGTGATATTTTGCTACTCAACAATTATAGCTATAATGGCAGCCAGTAACTCATACATAAGAAGTATTCATTTTTGTTTAGGAATAGCCTGAATAGTTTAGGTCGGTTTTCTTTCAGACTGTAGAACTTGACTAACTGCTTATTATACTATGAAATACCTAACTATAGATTTAATTTCATTTAAAATTAGAGTTCCTATTTATAAAATAATGTAGAAACTGTTTACTCACTGTCATGGAGTCTTTGTTTAAGTTGGGAAGTAACAATAATAATGATTCTTTGGTTCTTAACATATAACTATAATGTCCAGCTACTAACTCATACATAATCAGAAGGAGTGTCTTTTGATTAGGATTACCTCAACAGTTTACTGTTATTTTCTTTCAGTCTGCAGAACCAGTCTCATTGATTATTTCACTTTAAAACACATGACTAGATTTAACTTCATTTAAAAATAAAGTTTTCATTTATAAAATAATTTATTATAATGTCAAAAGTTATTTCACACAACATTAATACTTAAATAACTAATTACAGTAACTGCCTTTACAACAGGTTGTTGTTATTCTATTGGTTTATTTAATCATGAAGGCTAAGTGATATTATTTATAGATGTGATGGTAAACTTCCTCATATAACTTATTTGTTAAAAAAAAAAAACCCCACCAAGTATAAAATGATTACTGACAATTGCTGTCCCAGAATTTTGAGAAGTGAGCAATCAAATAAATAACATTAACAAAAGTCAAATTTAACCAAACATACAGAAAACTTACATATAGTTTGAACGTTCTATATTTATTAATATATACATATTTAATTTATTGTTATTTACCCATTTTAAGAGTGTTATAGTTCTACTTTATGCTTCATTATTTATTGGCTGAATTGAATAAAATTGTTAACATCTGATGTGATTTTAAATGTGCTCCTTGTTAATGTTAACTTGCTGCATAGCCCTTCTGTTCTGAAATAGAAGGTATAAATGATCATTTTATACTTGGTTATTTAACATTGATAAAATACAAAATTAGTTGTATATATTCAAGAATATTCAAGAATATATAAGGCTGCAATGTATTGTTCAAAAAAAGAAGTCTATAAACACTAACTTAAAAAAGAGTAATTTCCCTGTACATATAATTAAAAGAAGTATTGAAAAAGTAAAGTACAGAATAAAAAATGAAAAGAGTGAAGGAAAAAAAAAGTGAAAATAGATATATAGAAATAAAAATAAATAATTATATTATAATGAATATCTTTAATAAAATTATAAAGAAGATTAATAAAAAATGCAAAAGAATAATTAATACAAAAATATTTAATAAAAAAGAGAAAACCTATTAAATTTAATGGACAACAAATACATAAGATATAATAAATATAATGAGAAAATAATTAATGGAGTATATATGATAAAATGCAAGCAATGTTTGGATAGTGGGATTGATAACATATATGTGGAAAAAACTAAAAATTATATAAAAACAAGATTAAAACAATATATATTAGATAATAATTCACTTATATATATATATGAAAGAAGCAGGACATGAATTTATACAAAGTTCAATAAAAATAATGTTACTTACAGACAATACTAAAGAAAAGAAAATAAAAGAAGCAATACTAATAAAACCAAAATTTAATAGGAATTCTGAGATTAAAATGGCATTGGTATAAATATAGTTCTTAAAAAAAGATATAGAGAGAAAAATAATAATGTGCCACTACATTTTGACTCTGTCTGCAATTTTACAGAGATTACAAAAATACAGTGTCCGGACTATGGCACCACTGGGCATATAGCCTAGAACCAGATTGTGAAGAACATTCAGAAATCATGGTGTTTATTTATTTATGTTTGGCAATCACCAAATATATTTTAAGATGTAATCTTCCACAGACTTTACTTGAATCAAATATATATTAAATTAGTAAACTAATAACTAAATTAAAACAAAGATATTCAAATATGGCTTTATAACTTTTATTATATTCACTTTCCTTTAAAATACTTATCCAATTCCCTTTTAAAAGCAATCAAAACTGACTCAATCTCAGTTTTACGACAAAATACAAGTTCAATTTTAATTCCATTCATTTTAAATACTATTCATTATTAATGTTTTATAGCTTTCCTGAAGTAACATGCAATGCACAACTCCTGTGAATGACAGGACCCAGGTTTATTCTGGAGACTTCTCCAAATAGGTGTGCCTTAGTCAACTTACAGTTAATAATAGGTCTTTATTAAGCACCAATTTAAATCCTCAATCCTCTACATTACATAATTAAATTCTAACCTTAAGTGATGGTAAAAGTATCCATTGTTTTCTTATAGCTATCAGGGCATCCTTTTTACATACACCAGGTTCCAACATAAGGTTTCTATGTTAGCTTATCATCAGAACATTTAACTGAATTAAACCCCCTATCCCCTCCCATTTGGGTGCTGATATAGTACATTTATCGCTTGCATGTGCCAGCAGTGTTTTTGGATGTTTTCAAATTCAAAATGGCCACTGAGCACGTACTATATCAGCACCGAAAATTCATTCTATAACAGATACATTTTAAACTATTATTCACATTAAAACACAATGCAGATGCTATATCTATGATTTTAAATATACGTTTTTAAAAGTTTTATTCCATACACGTATATTGTATAATTAATGTAGTTTTATTGTTTGAGTTACAGAAAGGAATTATCTTTTTTTGTTTTATTTTTTCATTATTCCAAATATGTTTATATGTATGCAAATTTTTTTAAAAAAAAATTGTATAATCTTTTTTTCATTCTGTTACAATGAGATTAAAATTTAAAATTACATAGGCTTTAATAAATAATATTTCTGGAGTTATGCTATTATTCATTACTGGATAATCTCTAGCCTAATGAATGACTAATAAAAATTATTAATATACTGTATATGTTTTCTTTGTTGTGATATTAAATATGCATGTTTTAATTTCCATTGATGTATCTTGTAAAATTAATACAGATTTATTCTTTGAGTTACAGAAGTGAATTACTTTTTAGCTATTATAACTTGTTTTGTTTGTTCATTAATTCAAATTTCTTCATATATATGAAAATATTTTTTTAAAAAAATTCTATAATGCTCTACTCATTCGATTACTTTTTTTTCATAATATTATACAAATTGGAATTAGGTGCTTTCATTATTATTATTTGATAGCACAAGTATCTAACCATCCATCATTACCTAATTTCTTTCAAAGGTTTGTTCTTTGAATTAGCTCAGCCATAGATAGAGTTCCATAATTAATTAACTTCAATCAATCAATCCATCATTGATTATGCTTATGTATATACAAATAGATGTTATTGAGATTATAATGTAATATACATGATTTGATAATTACTATGATATTACCCAACACAATGCTCTTTGAAACATTTTCACAGATGAATGATATCTCACTGACTTGTTGGAAGGCAAATCAAGCTACCTATTAACTATAAAAATGGCATTACAAGAGCCCTGTAGCTTTATAAGTTATCTATTTAATGTTACATTATATGTATGTGTATGCATGTGCAAGTGCTTAATACAGCTTTTATAGAGCTCATTGCAGAATAAAGAACTCTCCAATTGGGTTTTTATAGTAAACCAATGATGAAAAATGCATTCCTTAACATGTTTGGAGATTTGAGAGTTTTTCATTATTATTTTACTTTTTGGCTAAAACTAGATAGGTGCCACTTTCTGATCAATATTAGACAAATAGCTAGATTAGCTATAGGTCGGCTTTCTAAAAAAAAAAAAATCCTATACTTATTTGGAAAATTTTTCCAATTGTTTTCAGTCCAGATTTACAATTAGGTGATAGGCATGTCAAGTTAGATATAGGCAATTCACTATAAGACCTTTTTTCAATTGTTGCTGGTCCACAAGCACTGTGTCATTGCAGCACCCCAGAAAAAATTTATTAAATTTGTGCTTGAAAATATCAATAATATAATAATCATTTAATATTTTGTATAATTATTATGTAAATACAACTAATTATCTATTTTTTAAAAGATATATTTTAAATGATGCTTGAGATTCTACTCAAGGGTGCTATTAATTAAGGCAGTGCCAGAAACATTATATTCAGCCAAGATTTATTTGCTTTTATCAATGCACAATAGCAGTGCTATTGAGACTCACCATTGCTGTAGCATCACTAGTTATTTAAGTGTGGTATGTTTATCTATTCTGGTTTCTTTTCAGAGTAAATAAATTTGTATTTTTTTTATTTAGGATGAACAATGAAATATTCTGGGTTTCTTCTTGTATTTAACATTTATAAATTAACACAAATTTTTAAATATTTATCATGACATGTGTTAGCCTTGAATACATTAAGAAAATTATATTTTCCCAAATGTCATTATCTGAAAAAAGTGAAATAAAAAATAAAGATCAAATTATTCCAGATATTTTATTTTTTAAACGGTAGTTAGTAAAAAAAATACATTAGATATTTAAATAATGATTGGTATGAAAAAAAATGAATTTATGGTTACAAAATTAGAAATGCTCCATTTTATTTTCCTTGCTTATTTTTTGATGATGATATTGTAATAAAGCACCCTTCTTAAAAATTTCAAGAACCACCACTGTCCTTTATATATATAACATATATTCATATCTTGTTAAGAAGCATAAATTGTAATCTACATAACAAACACAAATATAATCTACTAAAACCTATAAAAGAAATTACCTGTCTAATGTGTGGTTCAAGTGTGGGTTCAATAAATCCAATTGATAGTGCCCCCAATGTTATGACAACTGCATCAATTAATATAGATGGAATTTTTAAAAATTTCCAAAAGCTCTTTGTCATCTTCTTATTTTCATCTGAATATATGTATATGAATGCATGTTTTGAATAAAGCATACAACAAACCACAACCTTATATATATATATATATATATATATATATATATATATATAGAGGTATATATGGTGTTTAATGATATATATATATATATATATATATATCATTAAACACCAAACAATTCTTAGACAATTCCAATATAAATAAGAATCAAGAATTTCAAACTGTTATCAAGGCAACCTTTTTTTAACAATAAAGTTGGAATCTCTAAAAATGGAATCCCATCTTATTAATGACCAATATAATTATACAGACATTAAATATTGCAACTTGACCAAAGAGATTGAAATTAATATACAAAGAAATTTGAATAAAACTCTTTAAACAGGTAAATATAACCTGTCCTGAGTACAGACTAATAAATAATCAATTATAACATTACAAACTGCAATTATAATTTTCAAATTGCATCCAAAGTATTATTTAAATAATAAGTGTAATAATGTTCAAGGTTAAATGAGTTTGTAAGTAATTATCAAACACCATCCAACACTTAGACAATCCCAATATCAATAAAAATTAAGACTTTCAAACTATTGTCAAGGCAACCTCCTTTGTCACATTAAAGTTTGAAGATTTTCTATCTTAATATAAATGTGTGGGAGATGATCTAAACCAACTGATGAGTGCTGGTTCAGCATGAAATATTTATATTAAAGATCACTTATGTTTTTCACATGTATATGGTTATGTGTTTTGGTTCTATAAGATAGAATGGGCAGATGAAGGATGCTTGAAAGCCTGAGTTCAAATTCTTTTTAATTACAGGCAGGCAGGCAAGCAGACTGACAGACAGAAAGACAGGTAGGTAGGTAGGTAGGTAGGTAGGTAAGTAGGTCAGTCAGTGGGTGGGTGAGTGGATGGGTGAGGGTGGCAGGGTGGGGTGGGTGAGTGGTTGGGGGTGGGAGTAGGTAGGTAGGTAGATAGACAGATATAAAGTTGAAGTGAAAAATAGAAATACAGATAAATTTTTTGTAGATATTGTCTACATTACACTGAAATAACTGTTAAGAATTAATAAATTTTGAATTTAAAATGTTTATTATAAATTAAACATTTAAAAATGTCTAATTAATATTTTAACAATTCAGATTTTAAAATTAAAACAAGCATGTTTTTATGTTAACATAGATATATTGGTAATTATAAAATTCCACAATCTATTTTGATCAAAGAAATTTTTTAATTAAAGCTTGTATAACATATTTTGCTAAAATTCCATTAAAGTGAATTAAAAAGAATCATTAACTTTTTTCAATCAAAATAAGGAAAAAACTTGTTTTTAATTAGTGTATTTTTCTCCCCATTATGACTATAAACAGGTTGAAAAAAGACGAGAGAGTTCTTAGAGTTTTATAGATTAGGACAAAACTATGATAAAGTTATAATTGAAGTCAAGATAGTGGATCCAGCTGTTGCCTCTAATTTATTATGGTCGAGTTTTGATTCCTCACATTGAAACAAGACCCAGCTTTTCTGTGTTTTCCTTAGGCCATATTGTACTAGATGGTAGACATGAAATCCATCAAATGAAAGACTGAAGGGAGATCACTACAGACTAGCAGTTACCTTTCCCAATGATGATAAGAAGCTAGTCTATTGTTTAGAAAAAGCCAAATTACCCAGAGAGGCCATCAGCTTGCTGAAGAATTAGTTATACATATGCTGTTTTATCTATATACAAAAAACCACAAATATATATATATATAGTTCCAAGATCGTAGTTGGCACATAATAATTGTATCTAAAAAATTAGTAAAACAAAAATCTTTTGTTAAAAGAGAAATAATAGGTATAAGTTTAAGAGTTTTATTGCAGTTTGTTTTCGTAAAAATAAGATTAAAAGTCAAATAGTTTTCTATTATTAGCTTTTGAAATAAAAGTTACAATTAATTAATTAAAAGAGGGGAGGGGGGTTGGTTAGAAAAGTGAAACTAAAAGTTTTATAAAAAGAAGTAAAGAGTTTATTATTATTAGTTAAAAGTTGATTTTCAAGTTAAAATATAAATCTCTTTTTAGTTAAGCTAGAGAAAAGGTAATCTTAAAACTAGTATTGAGTCTAGATGAATTATATATGTGCGTAAATGATTAATATAAGTTTGTTAGTAAAATATATATGTGCGATGGTAAATAATGTATGCATAATAAATATTAAAAAAATAAATGAAAATCAAAAATATAAAACAACAAGTTCAGCGGTGGCTACTAATTAAAAATATAAAACAACATGTTTGCATGGCTACTACTAATTAAATGATCTCAAAAACACATAGTCAAAGGATTATCAAAGGAATTTCAACAACAGATATTGCCAGAGGATATCAAAATGAAAATATGCATCATGTATAAATAGTAAAATTTTATTGGACAGGAGTCAGTTGAGTTCAGAAAACAGTTCAGTTCATTCAGATAACAGTTCAGTTTATTATGAATCAATCAAGAATGCAGTGTTAAAACCACAGGAAACATGTGGCGGTCTCTATCCTTAAGTCCAGTAAAACAGCAAGATCTGCCTGTGAAAATGGTGTCTGTGTAACAGCTTGAAGAATCTCCATCAATATTAATTGTCTCCAGGAATAATACCAACTAATAATCTCAAATCTTCACATGAAAACTTCAAACCTAACTGGTTAGAAATACTTCATCAGAAGCAGCAAACAGCAAGAAGTATCAACATTCAAAACCCTAGGTAAAACATTTTTCTTATATTCATTCTAAAGTAGCCATTGCATTCATAAACATTCATGTGAATTCTCTAAGAGTCAAGGATATGAACTCTATAGCACATAAAAAATGAACTATTAATTTGTGTGTTCTAAATGTCAAATACTATTTAATGCTTTATTATATATATCAGTGTGTGAATTAAGTATGTGCATGATAAAAAAATACCAATATTATGTTAGTTAAAATATTATAAAAATATTTAGATTTATTATAATTAGTGTTAATTAAATAAATTGTCTTTAAACTTAAAACTTTATTTGTCGGGCAATTCTTTTATCAATTCTTTTTAACCACTACTTGAAACTATATTTTCTTATTGATTAAAAAATAGACTGAGGTAGTTAAGGGTTTTTTCAAGCACTGGATTATGAACCTACTGTCTGAACATGTTAATGTGAGACTAGCTGGCACCTGGGGTATACTCCAAAACAAATAAAGGATTTGGATAGTAGGGGTTTGAATCTAGAAGCCAAGGTGGGCCATGATATGATTGTGGGTATTGTTGATAGTTAAAGCTATCAATAATATTTTCCACTTTGCTCAAACGTGCTGGTTCGTTCATGTAATATTTATAATAAGATTATAAATGTATTATAACGAAGTTTGTAACCAGCCAAAACATTTGCAGTGTAAGTAAGATCTCTCATATTCAAACCTGGTACAAATGTCTCCCAAAGTGGTCACTTCAAACCTAAGAAACAATAGTAATTAAATACTTTGTTTCTTGTTTAAAAATAAAAATCATAAAGAAAAGCTAAATTACATATTTAAACTGGTTTAATTTTAAAAAAAGAATTGACCGAAACTTTTTTTCTTTAAATGAAAAGAGATTTATGCTATTTACATTAATTAAAATAAATCATTCTATCAAATCAAAGACAGTTGGATATTCTGGGTGGAGTTAAGGCATTAGAACGGGTAGAGAAAAGGACAAAAAGGGTGTTGTTGACCATATGTTTCCATCTTAGTAAGAAAAATAAATAAACAATAATAATATTTGATTTGTTAATGCAAATAATAATTTTAAAAAATAAAAAGTAATATCATAACTATGTATAAAGAAATGGAGCCAGAAGAAAGCCCAATATATTTTAAAAATCCCCAGTCAGTAGAGAAACAGAAAGAAATATCTGAGATGCAGATGATGATGAATATGATGCAAAAATTTGAGCAAAGTCAACAAGAACTCAAAGCAGAAATATGAGAAATCAAACAAAGCCAGCTAGAAGTTAAAGGAGAAATTAAAGAACTTAGAATGGAAATTAGAGAAATGAAGGAAATGAGGAGTGAAATAATGGAGGAAGTAGAAACAAATCATATAGCCATAGAAGCTGTAGAGAAAGATTTGAATGAAGAAAGTCAGGAAAGAGCGATAGTAGAAGAAAGCATAAAGGAAGTGAAAGCTGAATTAGAGCAAGGTAGTGTTAGGGATAATAATTTAGAAATGAAAATAACACAGATAGAAGAGACATGCCAGGAATGGAGAAGTGTATCTAGAACAATGCAGGAAGAATTAAGTTTATTAAAAAATTAAGGCATTCAGAGTGAAGTAGAATGTAGAAATGACAAAGCAGTGAAAAAAATAGAAAGGGCATCTTTTGATATAGCGGAAAGCAGTGATAGTTTGAAGTCGGAAGTAAAAAAAATATGTATAGATATAACTAAGGGTTTAGAGTATAAGCTAGACCAAATGGAGCACAAATATAAGAGTTGTGATAGGGAGAATAAGCCGGAGGGACCGACCAAGAGATTCTTGGAGGAAAAATTTATTATCGAGACATTCAAGGCCGAAGCAAGAGAGAGTCCATTAAAACATTTGGAGAGCCTAACTGGTTTGTTTCAAATACAGGAGTGGCAAGAAGAGGATAAAGTTACACTTGCTAGCAGTCACCTTCAAGGAACAGCCTTGAATTAGTGGTACACCCAGTATGCTAAACCACGCACATTTGAGGAGTATAGGCATGCCATCTTAAGGACTTTTTGGAGTGAAGCACAACAGGATGGCATACTCTGTAAGGTATCTAAAGAAAGATATCCCAGTGGCCATGGAGAGGTGGCAAAACTCAAGGCGTTAACGGTGTTTCCATTATCGGACGATCAAATTATAAAGAACAGTTTTGCACAACATGCCAACTGCCTGTGCAGCAAATGATGCTAAGTAGTAATGGTTGGACAGTGAAAGAAATGGTAGAATTTCTGACCCAAGTAGATTGTAAAAATTTGATTAGGAAGCCTATAGATCAATATAGGAAAATAGATCAGTGTAATGATCAAAATGTACGTAAATGGGAGCCACCTGACCGAGCATAATTGTCAATTAATCGGGCGGAATAATAAAATAAACAAAAGAAACAAAAAGGACTGAAAATGGACTATGAGTTTAATATAATTATTTTGATGTAGGTGAAAAGCCTGAATTAGAATTTCGCTATTTAAAATGGTGGATTGTGTTGTCAAATAATAATAAGGGAGGCTTTGTAAAATAAAAGATTTTTTTTCTGTCATGCACATATTAATGAAGAAGAAATGCTCGTAAATAAATAAGTAGGTCAAATAGTTAAAATAAAATCGATAAAATCAAGTTAAATAAATAAGCGTAATATATCTGTAGTAAATAATAATAAAGAATGACTCGTAATAAACTAATAGATTTTTTGGAATACACGCACGGTAATAAAAGAAAGTAAATAAATGATTTAAAGTCAAGTCAAAGAAATATATCTGTGAAATAAAGTAGCGTAATAAAATAAAAGTTTTTTTTCTGAATACATGCAAGTTAAATAAAGAAGTTGAGTAATGGTTTAAAAAATAATATCGTAATATAAATAAATATGTAAACTAATGTCCATGATAGTTTAGAATAGTATTGTAAGATTAAATAAATATGTAAAATAATGTTCATAATGGTTTAATAATAATATTGTAAAATTAGATTAATATAAATAAATGGTTTCAGATAGTGTCCATGTGAATTTAAAAATAATATGGTAAGATTAAAATAATAAAAATGAAAGTCGATATAAGTTATATTAGAAAAGTATAAGGGTTCAAAATTAAAGGGAATGAAAGTAGTATAGAAATAAGTTTAGTTAATGATAAATTAAAGCTGTTGACTGGATAAAATTTAGTACCCATAACAGACTTATCAGGGATCATTCTTCTTTTAAAATGCACACTGGGGACATCCAGCATAAGTCATAAGTCATTTTTCCAGGGGAGAATCCCATACCTCATACCTTGTTACCAAAGTGTAAGTCAAAATGGACAGTTGATAATTCCTGCCATTCACAGCAACCTTTTCCTAGTCAAAGTCCGGTCAAGAGAATCGGCACCCGAAGCTTTGGTTTTCATACTGTAAGACAGTATGAGCCAGTGAATCTGCCTCCGCCTCATTTCCAAAAGATCCCTGTGCCACAAAGTTAATTTATCCTCGTGGTCACTATCCAGGACTTTGACCATTGTAAGCAATGTTGCTAGCATAAAAAGGAGTAAAATATAATTGAAGATTGCTCTTAGTATGTAAAGTAAAAGATATTAAAAAGCAAACTTAGAAAATTAATAAATATTTAGAATTAAGAATTAAAGTTGTCAGAGATAAAATGGTCAGAAATGATGCATTTTATTCTCAAATGGAGGGTGGTGTAAGGTACCAAGATCGTAGTTGGCACTAATAATTTTATCTAAAAAATTAGTAAAACAAAAATCTTTCGTTAAAAGAGAAATAATAGGTAAAAGTTTAAGAGTTTTATTGCACTTTGTTTTTGTAAAAATAAGATTAAAATTCAAATAGTTTTCTATTATTAATTTTTGAAATAAAAGTTACAATTAATTAATTAAAAGAGGGGAGGGGGGTTTTGGTTAGAAAAGTGAAACTAAAAGTTTTATAAAAAGAAGTAAAGAGTTTATTATTTATTTATTAGTTGAAAGTTGATTTTCAAGTTAAAATATAAATCTCTTTTTATTTAAGCTAGAGAAAAGGTAATCTTAAAACTAGTCTTGAGTCTAGATGAATTATATATGTGCATAAATGATTAATATAAGTTTGTTAGTAAAATATATATGTGCGATGGTAAATAATGTATGCGTAATAAATATTAAAAAAATAAATGAAAATCAAAAATATAAAACAAGTTCAGTGGTGGATACTAATTAAAAATATAAAACAACATGTTTGCATGGCTACTACTAATTAAACAATCTCAAAAACATATAATCAAAGGATTATCAGAGAAATTTCGACAACAGATATTGCCAGAAGATATCAAAATGAAAACACGTCATGTATAAATAGTAAAATTTTATTGGACAGGAGTCAGTTGAGTTCAGAAAACACTTCAGTTTGTTCAGATAACAGTTCAGTTTATTATCAATCAATCAAGAATGCAGTGTTAAAATCATGAAAAACATGCGGCGATCTCTATCCTTAAGTCTGGTAAAACAGCAAGATCTGCCCATGAAAATAGTGTCTGCATAACAGCTTGAAGAATCTCTGTCAATATCTAATTGTCTCCAGGAATAATACCAACTAATAATCATCAAATCTCTGCAGGAAAACTTCAAATCTAACTGGTTAGAAATACTTCATCAGAAGCAGCAAACAGCAAGAAGTATCAACGTTCAAAATCCTAGGTAAAACATTTTTCTTATATTCATTCTAAAGTAGCCATTGCATTCATAAAAATTCATGTGAATTCTCCAAGAGTCAAGGATATGAACTCTATAGCACATAAAAAATGAACTATTAATTTGTGTGTTCTAAATGTCAAATACTATTTAATGCTTTATTATATATATCAGTGTGTGAATTAAGTATGTGCATGATAAAAAAAATACCAATATTATGTTAGTTAAAATATTATAAAAGAATTTAAATTTAGTATAATTTGTGTTAATTAAATAAATTGTCTTTAAACTTAAAACTTTGTTTGTTAGTCAATTCTTTTATCAATTCTTTTTAACCACTACTTGAAACTATATTTTGTTATTGATTAAAAAATAGACTGAGCTAGTTAAGGGACTTTTCGAGTGCTGGATTATGAGCCTACTAGCAGAACATGTTAGTCTTAGACTAGCTGGCACCTGGGGTTTATTCCGAAACAAATAGTGTTTGGATAGTAGGGGTGTAAATCTAGCAGCCAAGGTGGGCCACGAACTGATCATGGGTATTGTTGATAGTTAAAGCTATCAATAATATTTTTCACTTTGTTCAAACGTGCCGGTTCATTCATGTAATATTTGTAATTAAATAAGATTATAAATGTATTATAACAAAGTTTGTAACCAGCCTAAACATTTGCAGTGTAAGTAAGATCTTCTGTGGATCAAACCCGGTACAATATATATAAACTAACCAAAGTAAATACATATAAAAAACCAAAAAAAAAGACTTATAAATACAAAAAATAATATTATATATATATAAAATACAATACCCGTTATAAAATATATATATATATGTAAAAAAAAAATAATAGTAAATACAATATTATAGTCTAAATTCTTTTGTAGCACTTTCGATTATGTGGTAATCCTCTTCAGCTTTAAATGAATTTCAAATTTTAAACTTAATGTTACTTATATTTCCATAAGCTGTGTATGGCCGTATTTACCGTTAATTTTTTTTCTTTATATATATATATAATACAGCTTGTGAGTAGTGTTGTATATGTGTAGAAAGAGAATAATATTATTTTAAATAATTTATTGAAAAAATGACATTTAAATATAGTTTAAAAATAAAACAAGTAAATAATTTTTGCTTGAATTAAAAATCTAAAAATAAAGAATTAATTCATGATAGTTTTATATTAAAAAAAAAAGACTCCAAAAGTATTTTTAAGTTGGAAAGCAAACGAACTTGCTTGGAGTATTTTTTTAAAAACACTTTTATAATTGATCAACAATAACTAATCAAGATATGGTATTACTTTAAAAAACTTTTACAAAAGACCATCAAAGAATTTAATAACTGATTCATATTATTTATATATATACTATACCGGTCAAGTTTGTACATTTGCATAACAGAATCTAGAATCCAGGCAAAGAGACCAAAGCTGAACATACCAGGAGTGTGACACCCTGAATCTGACCATGCTTCAACTCATCTGCCAGAACTCCAAGATTCAAGACTCTATGAATGATCACACTTGAAGACACACATAGTATACAATTTCATTCGCAGCCAACATAGGTCAGGGAGACGCAATAAACTCTGATACATAAAAAAAGGCTCTTAAATTGACTAAATATATTACTAATTTAAATGATTATTAATACATAGTTTTATAAATGAATAGGATCAATAATTAGAATTGGACTGACTTGGATCAACAACGAGACTGAGAACGAAATACACTAAATTAGTTATACATTTATTTACAAGTATAATAAAATTGATAATATAATTACATAACTTCAGCACAGAATGCACATAGGCATTGGGTAGATAAAAAGATAACACCTTCTCTTCTTACATCTGAATTTAAGGATGAGTTTATACAAACAATCATTTACATTTTAGAATAGATGAGTTTAACAGATGCTCATCCTATGAAATTACTTACAAATAATTAAATAATCACTATGTTATGTTTATAAGTATAATTATGCCAAATCCTATTAGCTTGTAGCTATTATATTAAATCATCATATTCAGCCTTGATCAAAACTCATAATTAATTTATTATTACAAATATTATATTAAAGATGAGCATACAAACCAGCTCAAGTAACATTAGATCAAACCTGCTTTCAAGAGAATTTCAGATTAATGCTGAAGGTGATCTGTTAAGGAGGGAGAGTTGACTGCATGAGATTTTACCAATGCACTTGGCACAGGTAAATGACAATAAGAAAAGTTGCTTTGTGGATGGATGATTAACTCTAGGGTTCTTGCACAAACACTGGTACCCCCAGGATCGATCGTCATGCTGTGAATAAAAGAACATTTTAGTTCAGAAGTAGCAGGAGACTTATTGCTAATTTTGCCTCAGCTCAGGCTTCACTACTGCATTACCCTATAAGAGAAGATGTGCTGGCTTCACTGTCGCTCCCATCTTAATATATGTAATTATATGTAGTAGCAAAACAAAAAAATATCTAATAAAATAATGGATCTCATCTGCCAAGCAAATAATATATTTCATACTATGAAATATGAGAACAATGGCATATCAGCTCTATCAATCAAAACCAATCCTTGTGTAGCACAATAAATATACACTACTGATGGGAATATTTATAACTACTTTATTTTAACATGCTCGATCTATTTGGCTACTCTACGATTACTTAAGATTTAAGGAGGGAAAGTATATTTCCATGGACTTAGAAATAACTAATTAGCAAATATAGTTATAAATATTCAAGGCTAGTTTAATGTCTGATGAGGAAAAAAATATCAATTTAAATTTGAAAGTTATAAATTAAAACTAGCAGCATTTCACATTTTAAATTAAAATAAATAAAAATAATGAGTGCAAGGGAGTTTATTATTATTTATGAAATTAAGATTTTGAAACAGTGCACAGAAAGGTGATGCTATAAAACAAATTACGTTAAGATGTTTAAATAATATCTTCTTAAAAATATTAAATTAATTGCTCACTGTTTCGAAGTATTGGCATATGAAATATATTAAACATTTAACTAAAATAAGCAAAGAAATATAGACATAACTGCAGTGATATAACTTTAAATTAGACAATAGTAATTTACTTTCAAGTGAAAGAAATTATAAATAGGCAAGTCATTATATCTTTTTAGAAATACAAACTTTGATAATACTTTACACACTATTTTAATATTAAAATGGATTTTTAAATTATAGTTTCATTTGGTTATATTTACTTAGGATATGTTTAATTATTTTAAGGAGATTTAGCTAACTTGGATTAGGTTATAACTTATATAAGAAATTACACATAGCTCTGCCATTTTGAAAATAAAACTACTGATATTATTTATCTGGACTGCAAGTTTTTGGCTGTAGGTTTGGTGAGCTTGACTGGGCAGCTGGTGGCATCATCTTCTTTCCTGATCTGTTAGGCTTGAATCTGCTAGTGGCAAGATGGTTAAGGCATTGCAATGAGAGAAACCTCCATTCTCCATGTGGAGTAACAGCAAAGAAATGTTCATTTTTAGCTGGTCATATTAGAAATTAATCTGACATGGAGAGTGGCTGCAACTGCTCTCTAAAAAATGGCTATCCTCTCTGGGTTTAAAACATGAGGTATTTATGTGTTTGGTCTCAAGTACTTACATTATCGGAATCTATATTGCCTCAGGACTCATTAACTCAAGATTTAATTAAAATATTATAAACTTTATATAATCCAGATTTGAAATCTTAGATAACTTCTGGAATGTTAGAACCGTTCTCTAAGCCATTATATGTTAAGATTTTTCATTGTAAAAAATTTCTAATTTAGTTTTAAAAATAACTTTCAATCTTATCTAAGGCAATTTTAATTAGTGAGATTTTGAACTAATTTTACTTTTACCGAATGCAAGTGTTGCGTTAATGACATTCTTATTTACAACCAAAAATCTGTTTTAATTAAGAACCAAAACTTTTTATTTTTAATTATACATAAAATAATCTTTTAACATTTTGTTTTTAAAGAAAACTCTTTTCTTAAACATACTTTTTTTATTTTATATATCTCAAAATAAAACCTTTTTTCTTTTTAAACATGTTTTCAAGAAACTTTTGCCCTGAAATATATAAAACAAGAAAATCTGTTAACAGATTTTTAAAGAAACACTTAAGATATTTTATTCATGCTTCCCCTATATATATTATAATATGGGTTAGATTATCTATCTACATACGAATTTACAATATTAACAACAAAATTAATAATTTAACTTCTAACTTTAATAATATAATAAACAATTTTATAAATATTATGTGAACTTTGTAATCTATAATTTTACTAATCCTATCTAATTATAGTGTTCTTTCATATGCAAATAAATAATGCCATTTAGACAGCCATGATAGTGGGTTTTATGAGCTAATTTTAAGAGTATTAACATTAAAATAAGGTTCGAACTTAGCACAGATGAGTGTGTCATTAGGTTGATGGTGAAACGATAAGGGCTTAGAAGGTTATTGCTTCAATACACATGTATGTGTAAATTTTATGCATACTTTCAACATGGAATTAATTGTGAAAAATATATTTTTAATAATTTTATTATTTTGACAAATTAAAATATATGGTATAAATGTCAGTGTGCACACACATATATGTTAAATCTGTTATTAATTATGTATCATAAAAAATAAATTTTATTTACAGGTTTATGACAATTCAGATATGTTCATAAATTATTGTACCACATGTGTGCTAATATATATATATTTTTATATAAACCCATTATGTGGTATTTGTAAATCACAATGGAATAATTTATTTTATTATTATTATTATTATTATTATATGACAATCTCATGTGTTACTGCATAATTATGTGCTTATAACAATGCATGTTAAGTAGACACATATATGTTAAGATTAATCATTTTATTATTATTATTGAAATATTTATAAAACACAAAGTAATAGCTAATTGTATATTAATCAAAATCAGAATGCCAAATTTATATTTATGGCATATTCAACAGACCGTAATTTCACTTTAATTTTTCTTAATAAATTGTTATTTCATTGTTAAAATTATTCCAGTAAATTTACTCAAACCTAAATAGTTTTAGAATATTATAAGTTGTATTATATCTTGTTCATAGTAACAGTTATAGAGCTTTTTTTCTTTGAGCTAGATTCATGCATAATGGTCTATTATATAAAAAGGATTTACATTTAGGGTTTATGGGCATCTAGTTGATCATAATCCTGGATTGAGGCAAAGAGGATATTCTTTAAAGTCCATGCACTACATCTTATTTAGTTTAATATTTATTAGAAATTATGTTTATAGTTGGCCAGTACATTAATGGTACTATGTGGCCTGAGCATTGATGATGATCAGCACATTTTAGTATTTCAGCATTATTTTTGTTGTACTCTGATGGACTAGCTCTAATGTTTGTGCATACAAATCAAAGTGTAAATAATCTGTCCCAAACTGGCAAGGGCTAAATAATTAGCCTGGTCTATAATAGACCTATTTCAAATCCAGTCACAAGATTAACTGTTAATTTATTTTATTGATGATAATCCATGATGATGAATGATTATTACTTTTGTGTAATTCTGGTGAACTTATAATTATATTCATAGTTACCCTAGTTAGTTAGCTGAGCTGATCTCTCAGAGTGATATCTCATTATATCCATGCTTATTCCTTTTATATTTAACATTTTAAATTTTGAGTTAGTAACTGGGGTTCATGGTGATAAGTTCTATTTCACTGGGTTCACTCTCTTAAATATGTACTATTACAATATAGGTATATATTTAATTTTATAATTATTTTAGCACTTATGCATATGCCTGCAGATGCCATATATTGATGATTGCTTTTATAATATGCCCTAAGTTTGGTATTGGCTAGATGATTATTAATCTAAGATTTTATATTATATCTTTTTAAAATCCAATCACAAAGATTTACTATTGATTAACTTGGTAATTTTGTATCATTATAATGCATAATTAAAGATCACTCCACTGCATATGCATTTTATAGTTTAAATACTTAATCAATACTCTCTTTTCCAAAACACAAGGTAAAAAAGTTTGAAAAAATAGAATGAATCTAAGCATATATGTATAGACAAATCTTAAGACATTTGGAAATGAGAGCATGAAAATATTGAATAATCACTTTCGATTCCTTTTACTATGTTCTAATGCATGACTTTTGCTTTTTAAAAAG
This sequence comes from Epiperipatus broadwayi, assembly GCA_028023455.1. NCBI lineage: Eukaryota > Metazoa > Onychophora > Udeonychophora > Euonychophora > Peripatidae > Epiperipatus > Epiperipatus broadwayi. Next base: position 432,978 of record JAQFVV010000195.1, on the reverse strand, counting down.
ATATAATTGTGATTCAAGAAATTGAAAAAAACTTATTTTGAAAAAAAAATTGTATTTGAATATAGGTGTATCATAAAATGGTTACCATCAAATATTTATACTGCAAACAGTAAGATATTGATCATTAATTAGAATCAAAAATATGTCAATAATAATTATATTTTTATTCCCAAGAGAATATTCTTTAACAAAATAACTTGATTTTATATTAGCTTTCTAATTATTTGTATAAAATAACATAAATGTATAATATTGGAATCACAACAATCATATAGATGTTTAGCAAATGTTTACATTCCTAGAATAGTTTGAATATTTACATAAAAATTTATCTTTTTATTTTTTATCATTATTATAGTAGAATGACAAAAGGATTTTGGAAATACATATTCTATGGATTTCTTTTTAATGAAGATTTTTTGGAATTATTATATAACATATAATGTATTAAAAATTGTATTAATTATATAGAAAAATATTTTTATTTTAAAATAAGTAATCTAAGATTAGTAACCAATTTACAAGCAATCTTGTTTTAAAAACAATAGTAGCAGGTCACTTCTGCCACAAATATTTTGATAGTTATAGTAGAAACAATCAAATAATATCAATAGTGTATTTGAAAATGCATTTAAAATGAAGGTATATTTTATTCAGTGTGTAAATATACAGTACTGAAAATTGGAAGATTTTTAGAAAACCAAAATAACTTCTAGAAAAACTTAGTATATTTGATGAATCAAATACCAAACTATATATCAGCTATTAAACAGAATTTTTAAAATCGAATATTTGTAAACATGCTATTACCTTAATCTTATAATATATATGATTATAAAAATTATCAAAATGATTTAGAAACATGTAAAAAAATATGTTTATGCTTGTAAAGGTTTATTAAACATGAGAAACTCCATACTGAAGATAAAGGAAAATACTGTTATGAAATCTAAGTTTGTGACAAAGTTTTTGTAAAGAAAAGAGGTAAATGAGACTTTTAATTGTTTGAAGTGTTTTAATTTTAGTCAGTCAAAGGGCTATAAAGAGTGGCATATTCTCAAAAATCAGAATTGCCATTATTCTAACCTTTGCAATCTGGTTATCCAGATGCAAGTGTATATTTGAAAATGCTAATCATGGTTTCTGCAACATCTATATCAAATTACTCAAGCAGCTCAGGAACAGAGATAGATTGCTGGCTCAGGACTGGCTTTTTCATGAAACCTGGGCTAGGGTCATTCTCCTGGAAGAGTGAAGGAGAGCAATGGCTCCAGTCTCAGACCACAGCAAGTTCTACAGAATGAATACCTTGCAACAGTGTAAAAAGAATATAGCTATGTATAGATAAACATGTTCAATTGTATCTAATAAATTTTAATTTATTTTAATAAAAAAAAAAAATTATAGAATTATATGTCTATATGTATTGTATATTTTGAAAAGACAAAAATAATAGAGTAGTGATTAGAGGGTCTTAAACAGAAGTAAATGGATTTGTCATGTTATATATAACAGGATATCTATTTCTTAGCATTTATCTTAACAAACATTGAGGGAAATAAGCATTACTTCTATATGGTTTATCCTACTAAATAAAATCTAATAGTCTAAAACCATGAAAGTTATTTTATAATATTTATTTTTCTTTTCTTTTTAAGAAAGATGTTATTACCAATGAATGTAAAAGTTGATATCAGTAAATACCAAGAAGAGTAAAGAAAATATTGATGCTGCTGAATTTAGTAGTATTAGAAATTACTTTTGAAAAGAGCCATGAACAGAGAAAGAAATGAATACTCAATCTGGGTTTGATCATATGTATTAATTTAATTTATTAGAAATTTCCATAATGCTTGAAAAAGTTAAAAGAGAAGGAAGAATAGAATGATCAGCACTGAGATAAAGCACCATTTTTATAAACAGCATCATTTAATATAGACTTTATGAAACTAAAACGTTTTTTAATAATTATAATATTAACATTAAATAATATTAAAATATCTTACCTAATTGCTGAGGTAATATGAAAATTGTTATAATGGATGCTAAAAGAAGAATGCCTCCCATGACAGCAAAAGGCAAAGTGTAACCACCAATCTAAAATAAAATGGATATCAGATTTTTTTTAAAAAAATATACATTTATAATTTTAAAAAAATGTATTATTAAATCTATTTGACTTATAACACATATATATGTGTGTGTGTGTGGGTGTATGTATATATATATATATATATATATATATATATATATATATATATATCATGGCATTTTTTAAATGGATATCACCTACAATCATATAGATAGTAAGTGTGAATTTGATAACTTGCTAAAGATTATGATATACATAATATTTACAGATCAACCATTATATGGTTTACCAATGGGGATGGTGGTAGGTGGCTAATTTGATGCTTTTTATTTTTATTTAATAAAATTTCTGCATATGAGTAAAAGCTTTGCAGTTTATTCATATTTTTTAAGTGAGATGAGATCCTGATAGCATTAAGAAATGCAATGAAATAGTGAAGATTCTATCCATATAAAACATTTCATAAAGCTTATTGATCGAAAGCAAAAAATTTTAATTTATTCTTTTACTATCAACATCTTTTTTAATCTTACTTTAAATTTTTTTATTTACAAAGTAATCAATAGTTAATTGGCAAAACAGTTTTTCTAATACCAACAACAATAGTAATAATTATTGATATACTTTTACTAACATGATGGTGATAATTGAAACATCAGTACTATTTTATGATTAAACAGCATCCACTCATACAAATGAGTTCAAAAACTTACATTTTCTCCCATAAAATCTTCACACACACACACACATATATATAATGTAATAATGATCAGTTTGGCTTGAGAGATTAAAAGATTTAAGAATGTTTATAAATATACATATATAAATAGTTTACAATGAAACATCAATTATGCTTAATGGATGGGTTAAGAGAAATCAAAAGTAGCCTCTAGAGAAAATCATACTAGTCCATAAAGTATATATACCTCAATATATTTTTATTAGCACAGTGGCAGTGCCAATTATTAAGAGGAAGAATGTTAATGTTAGTAAAAACATGATGCATACTTCAATCATGTATTAATCAATGATTCAAATTTTTTTTTTTTTTTAAGTGTCATAGCATCGACCGGGACGCGAACCCGCAACCCGGGCAACCGCCCGCAAGTGCAAGACAGTCGCGCTGACCTCTCGACCACCAATGCAAGACTGAATCAAATTATTTGTCATACTAAATAGTAATTAAAACTAATTAAATAAAATGTTGCACCACTTCTAGTAATAATGATTATTCTTATGTTAGGGTTTCAAATTAAATACTAACCACTGTTTTCCATAGTGTAGATAACTGCATGTAACTATTTATCTAAATGTCAATCATCACTTACAATGATCTTAACCCAATAATAGTTTGTTTAAATATCTCACAGGAAGCAATTTTATTTATATACTTACCTTATCTCTCTTAATTAATCAATCTTTAATTGCATTTGTTTTAATACTCTATTTTTCAAAAGACAAGAAAAAAAGAAACATAATGTTGTTTTTAAAATTTTGAATTCATCTTTTAAAAACAGATTGCCTTTAATATTAATTTGATGACTTAATAATCTTCTATTTCATATTTTAATTTAGTAATTCCGATTTTTTTTCTCTTTTAAAATTAAGTGATTGTTACTTAGGTATTATGATTAGATTTTCATCTTTACCCCAAAAGAAATAAAATAACTATAAAAGAGTGTGTCATATCTCACCTGGTCTTTAAATAATGGACTGCAGATCCCATTTTATCTAGATTAGATCGAGCATTCATTGTCCGTAACCAATGCATATATAAAGACATAATGCATAGCCAATGGCAAGAAGGATGTTGATGCTTCATGGAATTTAAATGTTTTCATTACAGACGGGGATCTATTAATATATAATCAAGTTTTTTTAATGTTGGATCAGAGCACTACTGTCACAGAGCTGAAATATGGAATCTACAGTCTCTGGACAACAGCTGTTAAGCAAAATGGTTGATGCAGCAAGGTAAGTCTGTGTTCAGGTCTGGAATCTGCTAGAAGCAAGTAGTAAAATCTATAAGGGCATATGCAGTTATTTCTTCCATAGTTCCCCTAGAACTAGGAATTATATCTTGCCAATGGTAGCAGGCAATGTATAAGCAATGTAATTCATGTATTATTAATAAATATATTATAAAACATTTATACATGTGTCGTGTGTATATTAATTTCTATAAACACACAGTTTGGCACAGTTGACAGAATAACAAAAAAATTATATATATTATAAATAAATAATATAAAAATTCTGTCAGATAATGAAAATTATTCTGCATGAATAAAGCGTGATAAACAGAGCAGCCAAAATGCAAAAAACATTAATTATAAACAACAATTTGCCAAGGGCTTTCAGTACTGTATACTAGAATCATTGTGACATATTGGAACTGAATGGTTAATATTCCAGTGCATGCTCAGTAGAACACTAGTGTTACACTGATTGATAATGTTTTTAGATTTCACAATAAACCAAGCCTCTTTCTAATTCCTTTTCCGATCATTTGACTCATTGCACACACTAGTAATGATTTTGAGGATAACACTCATGACCACAATTACTTTCATGATTTGAAAAAACAGAATTAATCTGTAAATCACTTTTAAATTTTTTGTACTGATAAATATGCTGTTGTAATCGTGTTAAAACATTCGCCTTCGTGTCACCGTAATAAATAGCATTACAACCATTTTTTTTTTTTGCAAGCAATGGAATAAATCACTTCATACTTATTCATTTCTTCCACATTATCCTTTGAATTATTTATTAATCTATTTAAACACAAAATGGAATGGAATCCTATATTATAATCTTCACCGATAATATTTTTTAATTTCTTACATATAGATGGCACATAAGGTAAAGAAAACCACTTTTTGACCGTTTTATTATTTACATCCACTTTATGTTTAAACTTTAAATTCTGACAAAACAAACACAATTGTCTGTGTAATATAGTTTGTTTATATCCCATTCCTATCAAATCATCCATATATTTCTCAATATTACTTTTCCTATATAATTCTATAATTAAAACCACTTCTTTTCTTTTCAAAAACTTTATTTGATGTATATATATATCCACTCATTTCCAACGTTTTGACTATCTTTACTCTATAGTCATTTTCAAGGATCTAGAAAAAACATTACATTATAAACAAACTTCACATAATAAAAATAAAAAACAAAAAAACAAAAATAATCAAAAACAATATAAAATATATAAACCCCATAAAATTTAAAAATAAATAAAATACATTAAAATCAATTAAATTAAAAACACAAAACATACACCACACTTACTTGACTCCCTTCTCAAAAAACTTTTTCTTTTTACATTTTCTTTTATCCAAAAAACCAAATGTTACAATAAAAAACTTATTTCCTTTTTCTTTCTTATATACTTCAAAAATTAATTTATTTCCAAAAATAATTCTTTATTCATGTCTTATCCAATTCTATTTAAAACAGGTTTATATCTTTTTATATATAAACTCTCTTTTACCATTCTTTCTTATCTGCTTCAAATTTACAAAGATGCAAATTTCGATACAAAAAACACTTAAATCCAGCCATTTTATAATTCAAAGGAACATTCAATGATGGGTGTATAAAACCTCTTACATTCAATGGTTTAACAAACATTTAATACACAAACATATTATAACATTTATATACATTTACATCTAAATACTTTAAAATACCATCATTTTCAAACTCAATAGTCCATGACAAACCAGAATTCTCATTTAATTAATTGAACATATTCACTATCACATCTTTTGAACCATACACAAAAACATCATCCACATATCTTCTATATATTTCTGAAACATATAAACTACACACAATATCACTCACTACCGACCCCATCAGCCAACCATTCTTCATTTAATAATGATTCTTTCCATATCTTGCAGTAATATCACCGTTAATTTATTCCAATATTCCCATAATAAATCTGGCTTTACAAAAGTCTACACTATAATCCAACAAAAGTTTATTAATTACACTTATCAATTTATTACAATCCACCAATCCATATAACACATACATCCAATGAAGCCATATAATCATCATCAACCACCTTGGCAGACTCCAAAATCTGGACAAATTCAAACATAGAATTAATTGTATATTCACCAAAATCCACCAACTCTTGTAACCATTTTGCAAACAACTGCGATGCTTTCTGATAATAACAACCCCCAAAATCCATCATCAACCTTAACAAAACATTTTCCTTATGAACTTTAATATTTGCAAACAAAGAGGAAACATAGAATGTTCCTTTAAATTATAAAATGGCTAGATTTAAGTGTTTTTTGTATCGAAATTTGCATCTTTGTAAATATGAAGCAGATAGGAAAAGTAATATTGAGAAATATATGGATGATTTGATAGGAGTGGAATACAAAAAGAACTATATCACACAGACAAATGTGTTTGTTTTATCAGAATTTAAAGTTTAAACATAAAGTGGATGTAAATAATAAAACAGTCAAAAAGTTGTTTTCTTTAGCTTATGTGCCATCTATAAGTAAGAAATTAAAAAATATTATTAGTGAAGATTATAATATAGGATTCCATTGTCCTTTGTGTTTAAATAGATTAATAAACAATTCAAAGGATAATGTGGAAGAAATGAATAAGTATGAAGTGGTTTATTTCATTGCTTGCAAAAAAATTGGTTGTAATGCTATTTATTATGGTAAAACGAAGGTGAATGTTTTAACGCAATTACAATAGCATATTTATCAGTACAAAAAATCTAAAAGTGATTTACAGATTAATTCTGTTTTTTCAAGTCATGAAAGTAATTGTGGTCATGAGTTTTAGCCTCAAAATATTACTACTGTATGCAATGAGTCAAATGATCAGAAAAGGGAAGTTGAAAGAGGCTTGGTTTATTGCGAAGTCTAAAAACATCAATCAGTGTAACATTCCACTGAGCATGCACTGGAATATTAACCATTCAGTTCCAACATGTCACCATGATTCTGATATACAGTACTGAAAGCGCTTGGCAAATTGTTGTTTATAATCAATGTTTTTTGCATTTTGGCTGCTCTGTTTATCACGCTTTTTTCGTGTAGAATAATTTTTATATTATACATATATTTACATACATTTGTGTTTATATATATTGTGACATGTGTATGTATGTATATATATATATGTGTGTGTTACATAAAACATTTTAAAATAATATTCAAGAAAAAAAAAGAAAAAAAAATAGATAAAAGCAAAAATTTTGTTAATAAATCAAAAGTCTGATTAAAGCCTATTGTAATGGAGAAATGTTTAGAGTTACTATTTTAATGAAACACTTATCTATTCTTTTGATTAAAAAAAATTCTGATGGATTATGAAAACAAAGAAATTAAATTGATTTTAAATATGTAAAAATAACAAAGTTATTTATTGAAAAGAATTTAATTAAAGATCAAAGTATTTTATAAATTAGCAACAGTTTCAACTGATTAGATAATAATAGCAATCAAGATGTCATTAAAAAAAAGAGAGAATTAAGTAATTAATTAAAAAAAAATTTGAAAAACTAATTAATAATGTGAGTAGACAATGATTGGCAAGAATATAAAAGCTACAAAATTTCTATTGTATTGATTCTTCCGAGTTTTTCTGTTAGGAATCTGTTATTTAGTTTTTTGTCAATTCAGTAATGTTCTATACTCATTCTACTGCTGGCTTGTTATAAAAAAAATTATGATTTCTTCATTGAGAACCAGTTCATCCATCAAAAATATTATAGCTATATATGTGGACATCGTATCTAGCTATCAGGAAAGTGCTCCTTTGATGTTCACCACCCAGTTCTTTTATTTGAGTGCCTGAAATGTAGTAAATATCTTAGACAACCATTGTTGAGACACCTATACATCATCAAAGAAGATTAATGACAAACAAGATCAAAGATATATTCTGACCTGGAAAGGAGAAGTGACCAGCTGCTAAAAGAAGCCAGGAATTACAGTTATGAACTCAATCAACATTAAAGAGGACAGACTATAATAAAACCTAGGTATATTAATATAGAGATATATGATAAATCTAAAATCTGCATAAATTTTTATTTACAAACTTTATAAAACTAAAAAGAATTGAATTTGTACCCTTATTTATAACTAAAATAAACCACAGTAAAAGATTCTATAATTAATGTAATTTAAGTTACTTTTTATTTTGATTTTTGTGCTTTTTTTTGTAAATAAATGTTGTTTTAAGTTGTTAATTTGGCTTCATTCTCTCTCTTCATATCTTACCATATAATATTAATTAAGATCAAATTGTGTCAAATTATATATGTGTTTAATACACATTGTCTTGTAGTTTGAATCATGATAGTTTCTTGCTCTTTTTATCAAAAATCAAATGATTAAAGTGCTTTAAAATCTTTTGTTGCCATTCAGATTTAACTGGATGGTGCCCAGAGGTTTATCTGCAGTATAAATAAAAGTATCCACAAAAGAGGCATTTTGCTTTTTGCAGTCATTGGAAAGTACAATGGTCGTGAAACATGACTGTGCCATCTCAGTCTAACCATTAGTATGGCTAATATATAAAAGTATTAACTACATTAACTCCTCTGCTTGTATAATAGTACTGTGAACATATATAAAGCATTGTTATTAAAGTTTAAAATATTACATAAAACAGTAATAGGTTATATAAATATCAATTTAAATTGGTTATAGTGAGTTGCCATTATAATGTAGATTCATATGTAAATGCAACAGTTGGAAACAATTGATCAAAATCACAAAAAACAATTAAAAGAATTACCTGACAGCTTGAAAAAAAAAATTTAAATAAAAAAGACTTGCCTCCATGGGTTGTTAGATTTTGTCATTAATCAAAAAAATGACCACTAATATTATTGGTGCATCAATAAAAAATTTAAAAATCAACACAAGTCGTTTTTTGGATATCATTAAAAGTATAATTATTTTTTCTTTCATAACTTAAAGAGAGATAAAAATAATGATGAAAATTGTCTCAACTGAAGAATTCAATCCAGCCTGCCCAGAAAATTGGCCAAGCTATAAGGATTGAGTTCTATTTATAGGCTAATAAAATTAAAAAGCCGGACTTAAAATAGCCATACTCATCTATGATATAGGACCTCAGACTTTTAAGGTTCCTCAAGCTCAAGCAGGTGCCATATTATATTGATTTTGATGAAGAATTGTCTCTACTAAATAACTTTTTCTCTCCAAAACCCTTAGTGACAATGCAGAAATACCATTTCAATCACTGTACACAAGGGAAAGGGGGAAACATTAGCAATTTTGCTATTAGAAAAAGACTAGCTTTAAAATAGTGATTTCAAAGACTTCATCAACAAAGCTCTGTAAGATTGTTTTATTTATGGTGTGAAAGGCCACAATCCTAGGATCAAGCTCCTAATGGATCCTGATATAACATTTAATTCTGCTGTCTCTCAAGTGACTTGGGTGGAATCAACAGCTAGACAAGTATCCACTGAAAAAAATGGACTACAGTATTCAAATTGTTGAGCAGAAAACTGGGTTGACTAAGTGTCCAGATAACAGTAAAAATCACTGCTCATGTAAGTTGGCAATAAGTAAACAATGTTATATATGTGAACAACCAATACATGCACATATTGAATGTTCACACCTGTGTACAGAGTGTATATATTGTGAGCACATTGTGCACATAAAATCTGATTGTTTTACAATGAAACAAGTTTCTAATGATGGAATGAAAGAGTCCATTCTGAAAATCCAGAAGGACAACTTAAAATCTAATAAACTAAATCCTTGTATAAACTATCTGAGAGGCATTGATGCTACATTTAGATGCAGAATTATTATTAAAATGCCTGTAACATTGGAACTGCAAACTGGGTCTGCAGTATCCATTGTATCAAAAAAATTTATGGGTTATCATTAATAGGAAAAAAAATCAGCTGCATCCTAGCATCAAAACAATTATTGATAACCAAATTAGACAGAATTATATGTGCAGCAGATGGCTGCATAAAAGAACAAGATCTGTATCACCAACAAAAAATCAAACTCTTCAGTGTGTCTTATTTCTAATGCTTTGCAATTAAGAATTATATCAGGTAAGTAATGCTAAATACCTTTTTAAAAAAATTTTCATAAGGAATCTGATTAAGTTATCTAGAAAAGTGTCAGATTAAAAATTTAGAATTTGTAAACCTATAACAAAGTAAGCATTTTTAAGTGTTAAAAAATTATTTTTTTAATATTTTTTTAGGGTAATAACTTTTTTTTTTGAATTATTACATTCCCTAGTATTTTCTTCTTTTAACCATATACAGTACTTCACATTTAATGCATTACTTCTGAAGATATTGTATAAATTAGTATCTCAAGCCAATTGTTTAAAATTCAAAATGGTATTCAATCTGAAAGGGATATACCATACTACATGCACATAAAATAGTAAGTAGATTTCTACTACCTTAATCTTTGCAGCCCTTGAGGTTTACTAAAGCATAATAAGATCAAGGTGATATATTTCAAACTCCCTAGTCAGCTTGTTAACCTACAGGAGCTGAGATCATGGGAAAATATGTCCCCCATTATTTTCTTCTGCTGCTTCAACTGATTTCCAAATAAAGAAAAAAAAGTGTTTCTGTTCTGCTACAGGTTTTATCTTTTTCACTTCTGTTGTTATTTCTGAAGTATTTCAGCCAATGAGAGGGTTACAGGTGGTGCGTTTATTCTCAACCTGATTAGTTTTGTTTCAACTCAGTAAATTTAATTATAGTTCACATTAAATTTCTTTTGATAACAGAAAATTTTCATTTACTTTTAATATACATTTAAAATAAACTGCAATTATTTCAATTATATATATATGAGTCCTCATTTTACTCCATAAATAGGTTACTTTATGTTATAAATATATATACTAATTTATTTGCCTTTGGGGTCTGTGATATATGCTCTATCTGTGACTGAGTGTTGGTTCTGTGAATACTTCTTGCTGGGTTTTCACAATTTCATCAGATTCCATCTCCTCTGGTTCACTATGATTTTCATTTAAAGTATTTTTCTGGCACTAATTTGACTATTGCTTGTTTATCACCAGAGTTATTTGTTTCACCGCATTTGTTTTTATTTTTTGGCCATTCTATTTCTTCTGTTTCATGATAGCAAACATGGTTCAAGTATCTTGGATACTCTGTGCCATTATCTGTTTGCACTGTAATTATTTGCTTGGATAATTTACCTGTAATTATCCCTTCTATTTATTTTTTAAGCAAATCCCATATCCAAACTTTCACACCAATTTCATATCTTTTTCCAAATGTTCATCCAGTTTTAGAATTAGCATCAATAGATTAGTTTGCAATTTTCTGCCCATCAGTAAGTCCAAAAGAAATTTTCCTGCTGATACAACATTGCAATGTAGAAAACTTCCTGCATATTGGCATTATTAATATTCTTAATAGACCTTTTTAGTGAATGTTTTCTGCTAACCTGTTTGATTCAAGATAAAAAACTATGCAGACATGTTTAATGCTGCTAATTACAAAATAGTCCTCCATTCTTTGTGCAGTAAAACTTGTGTCATTATCACAAACAATTACTTCCAGTAATCCATGATATGAAAAAGTTTCATTCAGGTTGTGAATTGTTTCTCTCATACTTGTATTTTTTATGATGCAATATTTTGTCCATTTAGAGTAGGTATTTATGAGTATAAATAATAACTTTCCATTGATGCATCCTGCATGGTCTAAATGGAGTTTTTGACAGGACTTAGTTATTTTAGGACATGCTACATATGTTTTAACTTGCATATTTATTTCTGATTGCACTGTGCATTTCTATTATATATTTCTCTATGTCTACTGTTATATTAGGCCACAAGACATAACTATGTTGCTAACACTTGTGCATGTACAATACCTGAATATCTTTCATGCAAAAAATTTAAGATATTTTGTCTACCATAGGATGATATTACAATTCTATCTGCCATCAAAACACAATCTTTGTCAGTGGATAGGTTTTTCTGACTTGTCCAAAAAGCAGGGCACTGTATTGAGGTTTCTTAGTTGGTCAGCCTTTGTTTATCCTATTTATAAGTAGTTTGATAACATTTATCAACCTTTGTCCATTTTGCAACTGTATTGCTATTCAGATTTCTGAATCTAAAACATCTATATAATTTACTTCTGTTTCACTGTTATGAGATTTATCTTTATCTGAATTTCTAGACAAATCATCTGCATATATCAGCTGATAATTGTATGCTGATAGTATGTTTCTCTATCTCAACATATGTGGGCTCAAATTGTCTGGAGCTAACTTATCATTCACTAATACTCCTAACAAGAATTTGTGGTCAGTCACTATTTGAAAAGTCCAACCAAAAATATACTGGTAAACCTTTTTAAACCAAACATAGTAGCCAAAGTCTCTATTGATCTGGCTATAGTTTCTCTTGGGTTTTTGAATGTAAAATATAGGTCATTTGCCATTGTAACAGGGATGTCATATAACAGCTCCCACTCTCAATTTTGATACATCAGTCATTAACCATACTTCCAGTTTATTATTGAAATGAACTAGCAACTTTTCAGATGACAGAAGAGCTTTTGTTTGTATAAATGTTTCTTTGTGAATTTGTAACCAATTCCATTTCTTATTTTTCTTAACAATTCGTATAATAGTTTTGGTATTTTCATCTTATTCTGTAAAAAGTGCTCAAAATAATTTATCAGACCTGAATATACCTAGAATACTTTAACATTTCTGGGTTTGATCACATTTTTCATAGCTCACACTTTCTCAGGCAGTGGACATTTACTCTTGTTTGAGATTACATGCCCTAGGAAATGTAATTCCATTGTGTTCCATGTGCTTTTTTGCATATTTAATTTGACCTAAATTTCACTAATTTTTTACATACTTTACATAGTTTTTGATGTAAATTTCTTTGGAACCAGCTGAAATAAAAATGTCATCAAAATAAGGTATTATGCCCTCTAATAAAAACAATGTAACTAAATGTGATAATAAATAGTTAAAAGTTTAATATAAAAGTTTAGAGTTTTTAAAAATAAAGAAAGAAGAAAATACTGTTAGCCTGGGGGAGAATTAATCCCCTGCATCATTCATAAAGTGTTACAAATTAATTTAAAAGTAATTTGGGGGAGAAAATTTGGCTTAGAAAAGGTTAAAACTATAGCGGTTTAAATGAATCTTTTACATGAAATAAAAAATATCTCTCTCCCTTCATTTAGAATGTTAAAGAAAAACAAGTAGTTATTTTCAAATAATTAAAAATATCTCTTTTCCATTTAAGTTAATAAAAAAAGAAAATAAGCTTAAAACTAAATAGTGAGTTGACTGTAAAATATATATGTGTGTTAATTGCAAATGATTGTAAACATAGCATTAATACGTGCGTGTTAAAATAAAATAAATGAAAGTTAAAAAATTAAAAACACTCAGCAATGGCTACTAAGTTAAAAACCTATAAAACAACAAGTTTTGTGACAGCTATTAAGTTAAGCAAAAAACAACAACAATAAGTTTTTCAATGGCTGCTAATTAACATCTCCAACAACAGGATTAAAAGCTTATCTCGAGGAATGCAATTAAAGGCAAAAAAGGAATTTCGACAACAGACATAGCTGGAGGATATCAAAATGACAACAGGTCTTATTAATAAATAGTCCATTTTTCATCGGACAATCAGTTGAGGTTGAGTTGAGATAACAGTTAAGAAAGAGTGCAGTTCAGCAAGATCACATCAGATTAAATCAGTCAATCGATCAGTTGACAATGCAGTGTTAGAAACCTCAGAAACCTACAACTTTCACTAGCCTGAGTCCAGTAAAACAGCAAAACCTGCCCAAGAAAATAATGCTTGCTTAACAATTTGCAAATCTGCTTTCAATATCTAAAGGTCTTAAAGAAAATGCCTTAGAATAATAAGCATCAAATCTCCACAAGAAAACTTCAAATCTAACTAGGTAGGAATATTTCATTAGAAGCAGCAAACAACAAGAAGTCCACATTCTAAAAGCCTAGGTAATAACATTTTTCTTATTCTCATTTTTAAAGTAGCCATCACATTAGTTTGAAGCCTTCCAGAGTCAAGTAATAATGAACTCTATAGCATACATAACCGAACTATTGATGAGTGTGTTTTTAAATGTCAAATATTATTTAATGCTTTGTTATATGATATTCTAGTGTGTGTGCAAATTAGAAATGTGCATGATCATTAGATAAAATACCAGTGTTAGGTTAGTTACAATTTATAAAAGTATTTAAAATTACTATAATAAATGTTAATTAAAATAAATTGTCTTTTAAACTTAAAGCTTAATTTGTCAGTCAATTCTTTTTTACCACTAATTAAAGCAATAATTTGTGAATGTATTACAATAGACTGAGCTAGTCATGGGTATATCTTAGGCATTGGATTAGTGGCTATTGCTCAAAGTGTGTTATTTGTCTTCTCAGTAAGTAACTGGCACCCATGTTTCTACAAAACAAAAAAGTGCTTTGAACGTGGTGTTAAATTCAACAGTTGAGAAGAAAGCTGTTTCCTTCAAATGTGGTCAGTTATGTATATTCCACAGATATATCTGCTTGCTTGGATACAGGTGCTCTTTAGTACTCTCTTCTCTGCCTAAGAAGCCATGGTGGAGCAATACATAAATTGCAAGGAATTAATAATAAATATTGTATCATATTTTGTGCAAAAGTTAATAAATTATATTTCAAGTTATAATTTTATTAAAGAGCAAAAGTATATAGATTGTGCTTACTCCAACAGCGGAATGGTAAATCATCCACCCAGTACAATATATTTCCAAATATAGATAAATATACTATATACTAAATTGTAATTTCAGATTTTTCTTCACTATTAATAATTATGTAAGGTTTAATACGCTTGACGTATATAGTGAAATTATGCAAACACAGCAAAATTAATAAATTCATGGTTAATAGACTTGATAGGATTTGGCAATTATACTATAAAATCTTCATTTGAGTTTGTTGATTTAATCAAAGATGCAGCCATTGAGGACAATTTCAAAACAGCTGCCATAGATATATCTGAACTCTATGGATCGATAAATAGAAAAGGTTCAATTAGGATAATTAAAGAAGAGCTTCAAAATAATCACTGTCCTGAACAAAAGATAGAATTTATTATTGACTTTATGGAATGGTTAGATGAGAATATACTGGCTACATTTGAATATAAGTGGTATAGGATGAATAATGGATGGCCCATGGGACTCCCCATGAGTGGCATTGTATCTAGTATTGTTATCAGTTATTTTGAAAAACAGGTTATATCGAAGTTCCAAGAACAAGTACATGGAATAATTTATTGTAGGTATGTAGATGACATATTCATCGCAGCGCCTAAAATAATAATAACAGCCATTCTGGATGAAATGCAGACACACACCAACTTGATATTTAACTGCATTGAAGAGAATGAGTTGAATACAATTACTTACTTGGACTTAATAATTAAGAGAAGGCACAAATGTTTTAATTACAATATGAAAGTAAAATGACTAAACATTAGAGGATACATCCATACTAACTCCAAAACTCCCAAAGCCCATAAATTGGCAGGGCTTTCTGCCTTCTTGTTCAGGAATTACCATTTATGCAAATATGAAGAGGATAGAAGGATAAATATTAACAAGTATATTAGTGATCTAATGAAGGTTGTTTACAATTTTGTAATCATCAATAAAAGAATCAAAACATTTTATGAAAACATAAATAAACCAAGAAAGGACAAAAAACAACTTATATGTCTGCCATATATACCTAATATTGCAAAAGAACTAGTCAAAAAATTACAGACTGAATTCACAGTAGGTTTTCGAACCCCTCCTAACACTAATAGAATTATTAACAACTCTAAGAATAAGATTGATATACAAACTACTCCACATGTGGTGTTCAAAATGAAATGCCCTCAGGCTAACTGCGGAGCAGTATACTACAGTGAGACCCGGGCCACTATGAACAATAGAGTAGCTCAACACAAATACTTATACAAAAGAGTATTAAACAGAAATGAAGGCAGCTCAGTAATTGTAGACCACCAAAAAGAGGCTAATCATGAATTTGAACCTGCATGTGCTGAAATAGTTTCCACTGAGAGAAATGACATCAAAAGGAAGGTGAAAGAAGCATGGTATATAGCAAGAGACTTGAAGGCAATAAACAGGAAGGATACATGCTTTTCTATATCAAAGAGATGGACAATATAAATGAGCTTGCATAGATTTTCATAAATTATTAGATTTGGAGGCTATGAATATGGAGTCGAATGCTCTGAAAGCACTTAGCCTTAAGAAATATTAGTGTAAATTTTTTTTATGAATTTAATTTCACTATATACGTCAAGCGTATTAAACCTTATACTAAATTATAATATACCACATATATAATACCTATTAAAATTCAAAATGATAAATATAAAACATTAAATGTAAATTTCTCTACTAAATATAACAATTCCAAAAAAATGAAATTAATAAAAGTTAATTTTCTTTTACCAAAACACATCCTGAAACTTAAGCTTAAACAGAAGTTTGAACAGTCAATGCATTTATCAAAACTTTTTTTTCCTAGGGCCTTATGATATTGGAAATACTTCTGCTCAAGATGATGTGAAAACAAAAAACTAGAAATGACAAATATCTTTTTTCCCCCCAAATAAAGTTACTGAACTGTCTGAGTGTATTTCTGTCATCTCTTTTTTTAGTAATAATTCCATCTTTTTTTCATATTGCAGATATAAATTTCCTACCAATACCAAAATGTTGTTTAACATTCTTGTGATTTTTATTTTCTTCTACAGCTTTCCTTGCTAGTTCACAGTTATACTTTCTTATATCATTTTAAATTCTTTTTCACACCATTTTACAAAATTTGAGATATTCAATTCTTTTTAATACATCATTTTTGTATATCATCATATTCCTTCTTTTCTTCATAAATTCTCTAGTGTCAGTAGAAATTTTATTAGTCAATTGCTGCTTTTTTCTACCAGCTATCTTGGTTGCAGCTTTTAAAAGTGTATCAGTTATTTTCACATTAATTTCATTCAAATCTGAATCATGTTCAAAATCTACTAATACTTGAAACCGATTTGTACTTAAATTCATTAGAATGTTTTTTTTTTGTTTTTTTGTTTTTGTTTTTTGAAGAATGTTTCTGAAGATTAGGAATATCAACTGTAAATATTGTTTTTCTTAATAATTTTTGTCTCTAATTTTACATTAACACATATCTTACACCTTACTAATCGATGATCAGTTCCTGTGTTAAATTTATTAGAACATTACAATCTTGAAATATGTATTTCCTGTTAGTCAAAATATAATCCAATTCTGCTGTACCTTCATTTGAATGCTTCCATGTCCATTTCCTTTTAACATTTTTCTCAAAAAAAATTCATAATATAAAGTTTTACTTTTTCTGCAAACTCCACAAGTCTATGTCCTCTCTCATTTCTATTATCATAACCAAAATTACCTACAGCACTTTCATCTTTCATTTGTTTATCAATTTTAGCATTAAAGGGTGCTTTTCTCACCTATTGGATGAGCCACCAGGTGACACTGCAGAACCACCAAGAAGCCTGCAATTGATTTTTTTTTTAATATTTGCTAAAAATCTCTTAATTTTAGAAATAGTAGACACACACACCCCACCGCCACACGAGCAGGTGACACTGCAGAACCACCAAGAAGCCTGAAATTGATAATTTTTTTTTAAAATAGTCGCTAAAAATCTCTTAATTTTAGAAATGGTAGACCCCCCACCCCGCATCATGAGAAATCGGTCAAAATCGCTGAAATTGAAATGTAAAAAAAAAAATCGCTAGAAATCGCTAAATTTGACAAATGGTAGACTCCCACACACAAGAAATCTGTCAAAATCGCTGAAATTGAAATGTATAATTGAAAAAAAAAACTATAATAAAAGCCTACAAAATTAAACAAAAACATACTAAATGTCAAAACGATTTAAAAAAGAATCACTCTTCAGTTATCTAACTAACAGATAATAATTCAAACCTCGTATTAACCTGTAATAGCATCATTAGAGTTTAAATTCAGTTAATATGTTACTGTATTATTAGTTTATATCAAAAATTATTGCAAATACTCGGTTTAAATCGCACATATATAAAATCAACAAAACAGAAATAAAATAATCAGAATATAAAATTGAAATTTAAAACAAAAGTTGATTAGAACATCTGAGGCGAGTAATATTTAGAAACCCCCCTCCCGCACGAAGAGTTCAATGAAAAATAAGTAAAGTGCAAATTATGAATGCTATTTTAAAAATCCTATGAAATAAATGGAAAAAAAACTATAATAAAAGCCTACGAAATTAAACAAACACATACTAAATCTCAAAGTGATTTAAAAAATAAAAGTAGTTATAAAATGCAAAAACAACAGCAGGAAAAATGGCGGGAAATATATTAAAAAAGAATCACTTTCAGTTATCTAACTAACAGATATAATAATAATTCAAGCTTTAATAACAGACTAATACATATTAAGTAATCAATGTTTGTATTAACTTATAATAGCATCATTAGAGTTTAAATTCAGTTAATATGTTACTGTATTACTAGTTTATATCAAAAATTATTGCAAATACTCGGTATAAATCGCACATATATAAAATCAACAAAATAGAAATAAAATAATCAGAATAGCCGAGATGGCCATTGCAACAAGGTCTTAGTTTTTTGTTTTGTTTATATCAAGGTCTTAGTTTAACTCGAATTTATGTTTTTTTTTATTTATTTATTATAAATAAACACATAACCTAAAGAAATCACTAGTCTTTTGCCTTCATTTGTTTGTGTGTCAATTTTTGATTAAATGTCTGTTTACTAGTTGTTTTAATTCTATTTTGTTATGCACATGTGTGTCCATAAAAAGCTGTATAAACTTTAAAACTTATGGAATGGAATGTGTACAGTAGTTTTCATTCCAACTTTTTGAAATGCCGCATTTCAAACAATAAATAAAAAGTATTACATCTTAGGGTTAAGTTTTGTCTTCATTAAAGCACAAACTATATAGAACAGTAATGTTTTCGTTTTACTTTTTTTCATCCCAAAGCCAAATAAAAAGTAATAATGGAGGAAACCCCTCCCAAAAACCTCAGAAAGCTTAATGGATTAATATTTTGAGAAAATGCATATATATAAATTATTTGATTTATAATCATATATTATAACATAGCAAATGTACAATCACTTTTTCTTTTAATATATATATATATGTTCTCCAATAATATCAACAAATTAAAAATCCTTCTTTTCAAAAACTTTATTTTCTTATATCAATACTGAACATATTTATAAAATACAAAACTCCAAAAATAACTGTAAGAAGATAAAAACAGTTGAAACATTGGACTTTTGTATTATATAAATTCTTACATTTACCGGTATACCCATTTACCATTATCGAATTCCCTCCACTCACAACTTATAAATATATGTTCAGTATTGATACAAGAAAATAAAGTTTTTGAAAAGAAAAAGGATTTTTAATTTGTTGATATTATTGATTTATAATTTAAAACGAGAAAAAGTATTATTTTCCATTTTTAAAAAAAATAGTTTCACTTTCTAAATAAAAATACACTTGTTGATTTTAAAAACGTAGAGATTAATTTCCCTTTGACAAGACTTGCAAGATCAATCAGTCACTTGACCCAAGTTCTGGAAATTTCTTTATACTACATATAATACCAAAGATGTTTACGCTATTTTATCAGTTTCTATCTACATTTCAAAATTGTGCATAAGCTATTTTAAAAGTAACAAACTGTAAGTGAAAGAAAATGTGATCAATAGATGGGGAAAATATAATATATAAACCATATTTTGTCACTAATGGAGAGATCTAGAATGTCCAAGTTTCATTTTGCAAGGGTGAAAAAATTCAACGACATTCTGAATGATGAACTCACTCTCGAGGGAAATTGGTAATCTATTTTAATTACTTTCAAATTTTATTTTCTATTCTGATTATTTTATTTCTATTTTGTTGATTTTATATATGTGTGATTTATACCAAGTATTTGCAATAATTTTTGATATAAACTAGTAATACAGTAACATATTAACTGAATTTAAACTCTAATGACGCTATTATAAGTTAATACGAACATTGATTACTTAATATGTATTAGTCTGTTATTAAAGTTTGAATTATTATTATATCTGTTAGTTAGATAACTGAAAGTGATTCTTTTTTAATATATTTACCAACATTTTTCCTGTTGTTGTTTTTGCATTTTATAACTACTTTTATTTTCTAAATCGCTTTGAGATTTATTTTGTTTTTGTTTAATTTCATAGGCTTTTATTATAATTTTTTTTTTCATTTATTTCATGGGATTTTTAAAATAGCATTCATAATTTGCACTTTACGTATTTTTCATTGAACTCTTCATGCGGGAGGGGAGGTTTCTAAATATTACTCACCTCAGATGTTCTAATAAACTTTTGTTTTAAATTTCAATTTTCTATTCTGATTATTTTATTTCTATTTTGTTGATTTTATATATGTGCGATTTAAACTGAGTATTTGCAATAATTTTT
Organism: Epiperipatus broadwayi; assembly: GCA_028023455.1. Taxonomy (NCBI): domain Eukaryota; kingdom Metazoa; phylum Onychophora; class Udeonychophora; order Euonychophora; family Peripatidae; genus Epiperipatus; species Epiperipatus broadwayi. The sequence goes on along the minus strand of JAQFVV010000195.1, from coordinate 412,214 downwards.
GAATAAACTAGTAATACAGTAACATATTAACTGAATTTAAACTCTAATGATGCTATTATAGGTTAATACAGGGTTGAATTATTATCTGTTAGTTAGATAACTGAAGAGTGATTTTTTTTTAAATCGCTTTGACATTTAGTATGTTTTTGTTTAATTTCATAGGCTTTTATTATAGTTTTTTTTTTCAATTATACATTTCAATTTCAGCGATTTTGACAGATTTCTCATGTGTGTGGGGGGGGTCTACCATTTTTCAAATTTAGCGATTTCTAGCGATTTTTTTTTTTACATTTCAATTTCAGCAATTTTGACCGATTTCTCGTGCGGTGGGAGGGGGTCTACCATTTCTAAAATTAAGAGATTTTTAGCAAATATTTTAAAAATTTTTATCAATTGCAGGCTTCTTGGTGGTTCTGCAGCGTCACCTGGTGGCTCATCCAGTAGGTGAGAAAAGCACCCATTAAAGTCTCCCATAACAATTTTAAAATGTTGTTTACTCTGATCAAAAGCCTTTTATACATCCATATAAAAATCTTCTACTACTTCATCACTATAACTTGTTGGGGCATAAACCTGAATTATCTGCATTTGGTATCTGCTATTAAGTTGTATAACTAATCTTGCCACTCTGTCCAATACACCATCAATCTCCACAATATTGTTCTTCCACTTTTTATTTATAATGAATCCTACTCCACTTGTATTTCCAATATTTGTGCCTTTATAATAGAGTATATGTCCACTTTTTAAATCAATTGTCTCTTCACCTTTTCTTCTAACTTCACAAAGTCCAATAATGCCCCATTTAATATAAGACAGTTCTTCTAATTCTTGCAATCTTCCTTCACTTGAAAGTGATCTGCAATTGTAAGTACCTAAATAAAAAGTCATCATCAAATGGCAGCCTGGGTCCACAATCAGGGAATTCTTAGCATCCTCCACCTTTGGCCACCAACCACTGCCTTGGTTGGTGCCTTTACAGCCTCCTGGGAATAAGGGCCATGCTTTACTTTTGTCTGTCATAATTGTATATATGTATTGAAAAATATTTATCATTTACACAAACATTCATTCTGCCTTATCAGGCACTGAGAAGAAAGAACATGGTGTTTCTTGATCTTAAACTCAGAGGTAAAAAGCCAATAAACTCACCAAGCTGGCTAATGTGTGTTGGTGAGCAGCCCATCCATGTTCGTATACTATATGAATAATCACATAGTAATAACAGCTGCAACAACAAGAACGTATGAGGTGGACATTAGGAATTTGCCCTGCTTGGTTCCTTCAAGGCCTCCAAGAGAAATCAAAGGGTCTCCTTTCAGTTAATAGCAAACACCTTTCTGCAGCCATTCCTAAATAATAAATTCCATTAAAAAACCAAAAATCAAATTTATTATCTAAGTAATAATATATGTGTGTGTGAAATGTACATTTAGATATTATGTGCTGGACGAAATCTTTTAATTTCATCTGTCAATCTATTCTGATACAGAGGGCGCCACCAGACCACTATGTGTCTGGAAAATTTGTTTACTGTGATCAGAATAGATGATGATGATGGTTTGTGCCGACTAGACTCGGGGAGAAACAAGAGATCTTAAATTGTTTAGACAATTGAGACAAAAGCACAAAGACAAACGTCAGCCAAATTAAGTTTAAACATATTTCATAAATTTTATTATGAGAAAATAAATTATTAAATATAAGTTTATGACACCAGAGATAGGGATTAACTCAGGCATGTACCAGACATACTAAAGGCAAAGCTATGACAGACTGACTGATCTTCTAATAAACAAATTTAAAAGGGAGGAAGCAAATTTCATTCAGCAGAGGATTCACCTAAACATTGGTCTTCACCTTCAGATATTTAAACCATATGCCCCTGAAATAGATCAAAGAACCCAGTGCCAATGAGCTTTCCGAGATCTAAGCATGGTCAGATCTCGAATGTCCTTATATCGGTATGAACTGCACCAATTACTACGTTTAAAATAACGGTGATTGATCCACCTCAAGAACAATCGAAAAATATCATTGAAACGAAGAAACAATTAAACCTGGTGAATGCCAGCCAAACGACTGGCAAAAATTACTTTAAAATTAATAATTAATGGTCCCAATAAGAGACAAGTAAATGATTAGAAAACAGTTACGTCTGCCCCAGCAAATAAAGAAAAGAAAATAAACTTACAAACAAATTCTGAGTACACGCTCTGATAAATTTAAAGCACACATAATAACTACAAAAAGAAATCTATCGGAGAGTGCACATGAGTACGAAATATCAAAAGTTTAAATACTCTAGCAGAATGAAAGTATTGCTCACCTGTAATTTAAGAAAGGATAAAATTTATCTTTCTGCTGACGACTTATAAAATTACAAAGAAAAACACAATTCTAATTTCCGCTTTTAGAGATATTAGAAATGAAATCTCCACCTGCGGAAAATTAGACAATAAAGTCGTCAGCCAAAAGATTTTTGGAGGTTTAGCAAGAGGGCAAACATAGAGTATAAAATTAATTATTGAATACTAAATAATTACAGGTAAGCATAAAAAAAATATATATACAAGACTGCTAAAGTATTTACAAAAGCGAGTCATAAAATATAAAGCTCATTCATCACTCTCCAATAAACAAAACTGAAAGCAAATTGGAATCTTAAAACTAAGATTCCAAGACACACTACAAAATATTGGAAATTAGAGCAAATATTAACTATGAGGCTATATTGATTTAAGAATACATATTTATGATTAGATTGAGTGGAGATTTAATGAGAATTAATTTACCCTGGGAAGAATAAAAACGAAAATAGTTACCTTTCGGTAAAAGCAATGTTCACGTAGAGTGTGCACTTTTACTTAAGTTCATTTTCAGGTTCTTTAGGCAGCAAGGTAGATGTAAAGAGGTTCCGTCTTCTTTTAGGTGTTCAAGGCATTACTGGAGCAAACTTGGAAGTCAGGGATCCGTCTTTTGTGGAGTTAGCAAGCCATTCGTGTGGTGGTAACAAGTATAGAATTTTTCATTTTGTTGCAGGCAAAAGTATTTAATCACAGCTGATGTCCTTTAAGAAATTAAATGTCCACGCTGATACAAATTTTTACTTTAGAAACAGCTTGTCTATTTACGAATAATGAATTAACTGACACTCCAAATTTTCAGGGCTATTTATACATTGCTCCATTTCCCGCGAAACACTTTCCTTGTTGTTCAATTTCTTCACCTTAGGCAGGGCAAATATTAATCTCCCGCTCAATCTATCTAAGAATTCTACCCAGGGTTTATTGAAATGAAAACAACAACATAAAAATCAAATCTCCACTATAAAAATTGTTTGCAATAATCAAAATAAAAGCAACAGGAATGTAATTAGCTAGCCAGGCTGTTTTTAAATCAAATGGATTTAAAAACAGGCGGTATATGAAAACTATTTTAAAATAAATCGAAAAACATTTTTTTAAAAATCTGTTTTACATATAAATGCTTGTGTTTTGATACACGCATTCTTTTTAAATAATAATGAAAATTTAAACCCTAAACGTTTAATTAAAATTAAAAGCTTAATAAATTTCTTTTTTTTTTGTTTAATAACAACACCATTGAACCGGATTTCAATCAGGTTCAATATTAATGTTAAACTTAGCTGATATATACAATTTCATTCCAGGATTTAAATTCAGATGAAACTTGGAAATTTTTTCAGTTACCTGAAGATTTCCAAATATGAACAAAAATTTTTTTGAGATTGCTAACTCATAACAACTCAACTGTCAAACAAATACATTTCATATTTGTCTGTGTATACATCTACTTGCTGGTAAAATATTAATCCAGTTCCAATAATGTTTTATATTGTACCGGTCAAAATTGTATGTTAACTCAACACAATTCACAGCCTGGGTAAAAGTACCTCGAATCCAACTGTATGCGAGATCAAAGATAAAAAATACTTATGGATTCTGTCCTGTTCACCCACTCTCTAAATCTGCCAACTAATTAACAAAATTTTTGAGGTAAGCAATAAATCTTTTCCACACTCCGACCCACTAGCATCAACAGTGAAGCATGAGCTTCAACTAATTCTAACGTCTAATTCTAATATTGATTCTAATTAGACCTATTCATTAACTTAAATATAGGAATGGTATGTATGTCACCTTGAGTCATCAAATCGCAGCACAATAATTAATTAGAAATGCTAATTTTAGAATGAAATGGAGATGAACCACAGGTAGCTTAAATTCACATATATATTTAATAAAATATTTGTATAACTTTACTAAAGGCTCTCTGTTTTATTTCATAAATTTGTTAACATAAATTTTGGTCTGCCATTAATTATGCCTCAAGTAAGGGAGCGGTATAGTTCACATGCCAATTTATCAAATGACATGTCTAGAGTTTTATAGTAGACGCCCGCTCAAGTCCGAGATGTATGAGACATATATTTTAAATAACCCTATTTTAAACATAACTTTATTATAACTGAAATTATTTAAGAGAGAAATAATTGAATCATATTTTAGCAATTGGTTTCGAAGAGAGTGGCACGTTTCAAATATAAATGGATCACGGTATTCGCAAATAAGTATTTTAAGATTGTAAAACAAATAAATTAATTAGACCATAGCCAATCTGCCATGATGTGCTCAGAACAAAAGAAATTGGACAGACCCAGCATTTGATATTACATTACCAGCATAGATTTAATTCCCCTGCTTCATTCTAGTGACAACAAGAAATAAAACTAATGGTCTGTGCCATTAGCAAACCTCGAGATATTTCAGGTGAAAGGATGGGAATCGCCAAGGCTAGCTAAGCTCAGCTTACCCTGGGTCTTCCCAAATTGTCTTTCATATCTTGATAAAAAAAATTCATAGCCAGTGAAATTATCATGTGGTCTAATTCTGATTTAACAATAACAAAGAACAAAAGACAAGTGATCAAGCAAAATGCTGGCAAGGCAAAATACAAGTACTGGAAAAATATATTTTTAGAATTTAATATAAAATTGTACTGAGCTATTAAAGATTACACAAATGTTATATGGATTGACCAAGATCAGACCAACAAAAATAAAATAAGCATTAATATTATTACAAATATCATTTCCTGGGTGACACATCTCTCCCTTCAAAACAAAATCCCTTTAATATTTTAAAGTTAAATATTTTACTCTCTCTTACAGTTTACGAGAAGAAATTTTTGAAAAACCCCCTCCCTTTCCTTCTTCTAATATGAAATACTATAATTAGATAAAATCTCATACTTGACCTAGTGTCTCCCCAAAACTAACCATATATGCATAAATATTTCAAAATACATAATAATATAAAATTATTTTATCTCAACAAAAAGGGGTGCTCCAAGTAGTAATCATTTAGAGCTAGAGAGTTATTTATTTATTTCCTGACAAACAGTGGTCGGAAAATAGGAAGCAAAATATTTAATTGTATAAAACTTTTGTCGAGATGGAACAAATTAACATACAGTGATTTCATTTTAAATAAGACATTTATCAGTCTTAAACAAATATATTCATGAGTAAATAATAATCTTTCTGAACCACATTAAGAGAAGAGTTTAGCATTAAGAGGCATAATTTTAAGATAGACAGAATGAGAGCAGAAACATTATATTTAAATTTATAGCAAGTCAAAGGTTACAGAATTTAGTTAAAAAGTTACATTAAATTAAGGAGATTTCATTTAAGAAGACACTAAAGGTAGTGAAATTACATTATCAGGTCAACTGGAATTTTGAGAATAAATCAGGTGATTAGAAATAACAAATTGGAAACATATTACCTAATTTGTTCTGAGTCTTTTGGAAATTTGGATCCCACAATGAAATATGAATTTCTGCATAGGCATAGCTAGCTATGAATTTAATTTGAGAATTCACCATTCAGAAGTCCAACAGTTACACCTCTTGATGACGTTTTGCCAACTTATGGTATTTTGGTGATCATACTTGGCACAAATGGGAGATGGGCAGGCTACAAGGCCATCTACTCCACTACCATGCTTCTAAACATTTTTATATTTATTTAAAATTTAACCGGCGTCGCCAGGCAATCACTAGACAAAAACTATGACTGGCTCACCTCTATTGTTCTCATGGGCTATTTATATGCTTTTTTGACTACTTTGGGGAAATTCCCTTTTTCATTTGCCCAAGGCTAAGTGGGTATGTTGAAATTCCGGTGACTGCAATTTTGACCTAAAATATTTTGCATTGTATTCTTGAGATCCACTCTCTTGATAAACCCAATGATTTTATTGTTTCAAATTATTTTTAATTTAATGTAGATTTGAAGAATTCATGTTTCAAATATCTTTTCCATTTTAATTTTACTTTAATTAGAAAATTCCATTACCATTTTGTTAATGGATTTTCTTTTGTTTGATGCTACGAAATGTTAGCAGGGTTTATCATGAAAGTAAATCTCCAAAATAAAATACTTTAAAAAAATAACATATTAAAATTTATTTATTGATTTTTATAAAAGTTTCTGTCTGTAATTATAAATCTGGGCCCCTCCAATATTTATAATAAAAACATTTTAAATAGAAAAATGATATTTTAATAACTTATTTGCTGGTCTAAAATTTAAATGTATAAAAAATGGCAGAAGGAAAGTTTTATAAACATCGTAACATGTATGGATCTGAATAGATCCTATTCTAGCAATCTAGAAAGACGTGAAGCATGGATCTGGCCTACAGATCCATCACTTCAATACGAGCCATTGATTAGGCAATAGTAATCATTGTTGCTGAAAGATGGCCTAAAGCAAAATCAGAAATTTTTTTAATTTAAAATGTCTTAAATATCTGGAGTTATTTTATAAATATTATTGACATATTTCATCCAATAAAATATAGAAACAAGATATAAGATGATGTATTCACAAAACAAATAAGAAGTTGAAATTGGATTTAATGACTTTTTTGATCAATGTGTTCTGTTTAAGTTTTTCAAAAATAAGACAATTATTGTCAAATAAAAACCAAAAATAGTTCAGAAACATAAAAAAAAAAAAAAGATAAATAATAAAATAGACTTTAAGTTTAATGATATTATTAGTCAATACATTTTATGAAATTTTTCCAAATAAAAAAGAATTTAAAATAAATTATCATGTTTATTGATGCAAAGTAATCAGTTAAGAATTTTGATTATCTGACTTTTTACAAAAAGTATCACACCACACAGAACTTTGGTGTTGGGAAAATCTATTTTATATCAATACCTAAAACATGTAGACACAATGTGGAGATGGGTGTTGTTTTACTGCATTGGCAGGTTCGTCTCTTTTACATGTTCAGAAATTCATTTCAGAATCTCACTGCACAGTAATAGTGTATTTATTTGATGTGACTGATGTAGGTTTGAACCATGGCGTAAATTTAAGTTCAAATCATGCTAAAAAAATTTATTTCAGCCAGTCAAAACATAGTTAATTATCAATATTGGTCAGTTAAAGAATATTCATATTTTTTAATCTAATTAATAAACCAGGATAAAAAAACCAGTCAAACTTTCCACCTGGAAAATTGCATGTCTTCTTTTTAATATGTTCTAATAAAAAAATTATTGAAAAGGCTTATGTACTGCTATGGATTATTCAAACAATTGTATTACTTTTTATAGTATACATGTATAAATTATGAAAAAATAAAAATATAATCCTGCCTAATCCTTACTGTATAAAAGCTGCCTCCAATAACTGGACCCAACATAATTCCAAGGCCAGTGAAGGTCTCAAGAAGCCCCTAAAAATAAAATTAACATTGCAATTAAAAGTTAGATTTTTTTTTTTTTTTTAATTTAGCCATTGGCGTATTTTTTTCAAAAAAAAATTGCTTTTCACTCTACTGATAGATAATTATGGAAACATATATAAAAATGCAAACACATTTATATATCTATGTGTACATATATTTCATTGTATGCAATATGCCTATTAATATTGCATGTTTAGGTTTAATTATCATAAAATTAAATATATCTTTTTAACATCAGGTACACTACTTACTAAAATAGTTCCAACATTCTCTGGAAAATTATTGGCAACAATTGAAAATGAAGCAGTAATAAAAGCTGCTGATCCAAGTGCTTCAACGCTTCGGACCACAAAAGCCAATGCAATAAATACTGATGGAGAACTTATTTTATCAAGAAACCTAAACAAATATATATATTTTTTGAAAATTTAAATATACATAATATCAGTGTATTTACGTATGTGCGTATAATAATTTTTTAACAATTGTTTTTTTTTCTTTGCTAACCTTGGAGATTTTTCAGTTTAGAAGATAAAGAAGAGGAAAAAATCAAAAATACATCACAGGCTAACAATCACTTTGTTCACTTAAACTGTCTTATTGATGTTTTTAAATACGTAATGGCTATAAAAGCTTTTGTTTTGCAATGAACTGTATAATGAAGTTGTTATATTATTTTTCATATAAAAATGTAAATAAAATAAAAGGTTTTTATGGAATGAATATTATAATAAAAATGAATTATAACGCTGATAATATATTTACAAAAACTATAATAAATCATTGAAATACTTACAGGTAATTTCTCAACAGAAAACTATTTAAATTCAAATATAGCAAAATTAAAAATCATCATGTCATATCTTATAATGATATAAAAAAAACTTCTTAGAGTTTATGATGTAGCTTTAACCATTAACAACGCTAAACAAATTGTATTAAAGAAGTCAAAGATCATCCCATACAAACATAATGTCTTCTTACCTCTATCTGTCTCACGATAAAGAAATTAATATACAAAGACACACATACATATATAATTTTAGAAAGTGATGAAAATCTCTCAATGTCTTCTATATTAAATTAACTGTCACACTTTGCAATGCGATACAACTATCTTAACAATTTAAAATGGCACCACTTGTAACTGCTTTTTGAGTCCTTAATAAGGAAAAAAGTACAGATAATAGCATTAGAAAGTTCAATACTTGTCCATATTTTCCATCTCAATAAATACTCAAGAAATAATGCCACTTTTATCCACTAAATTAAACGGATGATGATATAAGATGAAGTAATTAATTAAATTTAAAACATTTTATAGTATTAGATTTTTATCAGCTAAAATTATTTCATATTAATTAGCACTATTTATTTATATTATTTTACATATGTGTATATATATCATAATCTTTAATTATTATCTATTTTGCATAAAAAGTCTTCAAAATTAATCCAATTCCTGACCTGTAGCCTCTCTTTTCCATATTACGTCAACAACTTTATTTTGCCCATCTATTTCACGTGCAATATTTTTTGGCCTTTTATCATTTCTTACGTTTCAGTTTAATATTTCATCTCTTTGAACAATGTTTAGTTTTCCTTTACTTTTGTCTTTTAATCCAGTTAATGTTGTCAATAATACTATTTTGCTTTCAATCCCTTTTTGCTACTTCTAATATATTTCCCTTCACATTTCTTAAGGGTCCGGAAGTTTCTGTACTCTTCTGTTAAGGGTCCAAGTTTCAGATCCATAAATAAAAACTAACAAAACACTTTTTTTTCTTTTTACATACATAGGCATATTTCCTTTTAATATTAAATAATTTTTACAAAGAGCATTTCATCCAATTTTAATTCTATGATTAATTTTATCCATTATATTTTCATATGTATTAATAATCTTCCCAAGATATTAGTAGTTGTTAATTACTTTTAATTCATGATTATCACTCCTTATTTTTTTCTTTTAAGAAAATTCATTAAACTTAATTTTAATTTTTATAATATTAATCTTTAATTCTACTTTCTTACTTCTGCTAATTCTATGAATCTGTGATACCTGATTTTAAAAATGCTTCTGTTATTTCAATTTATAAAGTACATAAAAAATACTGCATTATCTACAATGAACTTATCATTATATTCTACTACAATGAAAGTACTTCCAAGGATTTTTTTTGAAGATTGATTTTAGTCATAGATGAATGATTACCATAGACTCAGTATGATTGTAGAGCACCAATAAACAATACAGACAGAAAAATTTTATCAGCTAATTGCAAAAAAAAATTAGAAGCAAAACTGTATATTTACTTGGTCAAAACATTTGATTCAATTAATGAAACAAATTTGTGGCAGGGTTTTTAATTAGTTGTCTTATGAAGTTTATATTATTTAACCTCACTATAATGAAATAAAAATACACATTATTATTTACTGCTAATGGAAAATCTGAAGTATTTAAGATAAAAACTGATGTATCTTTGGAACAGTTTATATGTGATTTAAGTTCATTCTAAAATACATTATCAATTTGATGAAGATGTACTTTTACAAATGTGAATTCTTTTGCATGATTTGGTTGTTTACTCTTAGCATGTTGAAACCGCTTGAGGGCATAATTTTTATGCAAATGCACAGAAATATGCCATTTAAATGGCTGTGCCACTATATAACATTCTATTTCAATGGTTAAGCATAGAAATAGTCAGTTTACTTGTCTGCAGCACCTATTTCTATGCTACAGCACAGAAATAGGATGTGTTATTCTGCTGTAGTTTATACGAACAATCCCATTATTAACATTTAGGCTATGGTATTTACAGCACAGAAGTAGAATGTTTATTCTGCCACAGTGGCCACCATCACTTACAGTGGACTTTGTATTATGCAGTTTATATGAACAATCCCATTTTAAATTTTGCTACGGTATTTTGTGAGGGTGTCTGTAATTGAGACTATCAAAAGTCTTCAAATTCGCATGCCCAAGTCATTATTTTTCAAATCCAATGATGTAGTATGAGGTAATAAAAATTGTGGAAACTTTGCCCCGCTTCTCTAGTCAAAGTTGACACTTTAATCAATTGTCAAAGGGGAGGTGCGAGACCAATCAAAAATACTGTTTTTATTTTTGGCCATGATGTTTTGAATAAATTCTTTCTTTTTATTCTTATTAAAATTACAAATTATATTTGTGTCACCATGATGTTGTTTTGGGGAAATTATTTCTTTTTATTCTTGTTAAAATTAACATTTTTATTTGTGTGGCCACAATGTTGTTTTGGATAAATTATTTATTTTTCATGTTAAAATTTGATTTGCGTCACTATGATATTGTTTTTATTCTTGTTAAAATTACAAATTTCATTTTAGAAAAATAAAAATTAAAAAAAAAAAGGTTTATCCAACATTTTTTATTTCTTTTAGATAAATTTCATGGTAAATCAAAAAAGCACTTTAAAGTTGAAAAAAAAAAGAACAACGGCCCAGTAACATTATAATTCTGTTTGTTTATATAGAAATTACGCCCTCAAGCGGTTTCAACATGCTAAGAGTAAACAATCCATGATTTTATCATGATTATCTTATGGTACATTTTTAAATGAAACTTTCTAATGCTCCTATATCATGTCAGAAAAAATAACAGTTGTTTATAAACTAATGTTACATGAAAGGATTATATCATTAAATAAATTATTCTCTCTTTCATTGTTACAGAAGAGGAAATTCTTATTTTGTTTTAAATCATTCAAATTAAAACTAACCTAAACTCATATTCCATCTTGATATATGCTTTATTAAACATAAATTCTATGGAAAAAAAACTTAACCTTATGATGTTAATAAAATCATTCACAATAATGCATTTTAATACACATGAAACGAGATTTATTTCATACTTCATAAATCATTATGAAGTTTTAAAACACAATAATGATTTTTTTTTTTTTTTTAAAAAGTTATTTTATTCACATTTCTATAGAAAAATATGAATTTGCTCAAATAATGAGAACTTTAATCATAAAAAAAATTGTTTATTAATATTATAAACAATATCTCAAAGATATTCTAAAGAAGTTAAAATTTATCATTTTCATTGCAAAGGTATAACTGATGAAATAATACAGTAGAAAGGTACCCACTTGTTGGTTTAACATCTTTCATGGGGTAAAGTTTATCAACAGAAAAAAATTAGTAAACAGCATACATTTGATATGTAGTCATTGGTGAAATAGCTTATACAATTATTGCAAAACTTATTTTTCATGTTTGAGTATCTATTTTTAATATTCTTTCCTTGTTCATTTCTTCCCACAATCTGAAGATAGAACAATCATACTTTTTTGCAAATAGTTTACTGATAGCTGAATTAGTGATTCTTTAAGCTGCAAAAGAAGTAAGGTTAAAAAAATGTGATAATATTTAATAATATGTATTATCTATATACAGAGATACAAAAGAATATCAAAATTTTAAAATATTCCCCTAAAATTAATTCTGATTATGATAATAAATTATTATTTTTAAAAAAATCACTTTGTTATAGCAACTAAGAATGGAAACTGAAAGGACAAGTAACATTATTAACATGTAATTTATTTAGTGTGTTGTGAGATTTCTTTGCATACATAAGAGTGCCACTGAACAGTTTCCAATTAATTAAAATAACTAAATTATAAATTTGATGCATGCTTCTGAATTAAGATTTTTTTGCAGATTTTGATTAAACAATAATCAGAAAGAAAGTGATCTTTTTTTCTTGTTCCTGCAAAAATTTCAAGTAGTTATTATTATTTGTTCATTGAAATAGTTTAAAGTTTTTACCAAGTGTTTCAATTAAAACACACTCATACAATTATTTTGGTTTATTAATTAATCAATAGACAAAAGAAATTGTTCATTTTTTTTCCACCCACCCCTTTTAAAAAATTCATTTACATATTATTAATTTATTATTTATTAATTTTTGCTTTCTATATAAAAAAAAATATTTGAAATTAATGAAATAATATTGTGTATAAAAGATTGAAGTGGAGTTGGGCTGGACATATTGCTAGAAGAGATGATAATAAATGGAAAATTGAAATTTTAAACTGGATTCCAAGAGATTGTAAAAGACCCAGAAAGAGACCACATGTGAGATGGATGGATGAAATAAGAAAGTGTGCAGGGGTGATGTGGAGAAGAGAAGCTAAAGATCGATGAAGATGGATTAAACTTGGAGACCTTCATCCTGCAGTGGATTGATAATGGTTGATAATGATGATGATGATGATGATCTACAAAAAAATTAAATATCTTGATTATTAATTTTTAATACATATTTTTAAAAATTATTACACAATTTAATTTTATACTACAATAATTTTAAAATAAACTTCACTAACCTATATATCTCAAAGTAAATGATTTTTTTAATTTAATAAAAGAAAAACATATATATATTAAATAACTTAAAATATAATACTGAAAATGATTTTAAACACCACGATTAAAATCAATATTTTATAACAAATATTTTATTAGTTGGTATTTAATTATAATTCTAATAATAAACGACTAAGATTATATTATTATTAAATTGTAAAGTTAAATAATGATCTTATTTTAAAAATTAGTAATATTTCCGATTTATTTTTATTGGTTAACTAACTGATTTTGTTGCACTTTTTTTCAGTTTTATTAAATTGAAACATTTTAGTCAAAAATATGTTCATTTTTTTTCATTAGCAATTTAGATTAATCATTGAAATATTCTCTGTTATTATTATAAAATAACGTGGAGTAAGTAACCCCCAGTATAGCGGCAAATGATTCTTTGCTATTATAAAAATTGATCGATTAAATAAATGTAAACAATTAAATGATGAATGATATTCTTCTAAGTTTTATTATCCTCTATCAGAAAATTAAATAAAAACTTATTAAAATTTTTACGTTTATCATTTATTTATGCTTATAACTTATTTATTTGTAATATAAAACTACTTTTAAAAATATATGTAAATATGGTAATCATGGGGAAACTACTGTACCATTACTGAAATACCAAATTGGGGGCTGTTTTTTTTTTTGTTGTTGTTTACAAACAAAAATAAAAAAATTAATGTATGTTGTGTAAACAAAATTAAATTTAAAAAAAACGTTTTCAGAAATGATACTATAATTGACAGACAGTTAATAAATTTAGAAATTTAATTAAATAAATAAATAAGAACAAAAATATGAATTTATTATGGAAATACAAATTTACATAAACAAGAAGTAAAAATATAAATTTAGTACAAAGGAATTAAACAAATGAACAGGAAGAAAAAATATGAAATGAGTTATACAAAGTAATTTTTAAAAAATAAAAAATAAAATATTTCTTGAAATCCTATAACATTGAACGGTAATGTTTTATTTTTCAGATATATCACCCTTTTCACATTAAAGTACATTTTGTTAAGTTTGTATACTGTTCATTAAAAAAAAAAAACATCTGTAGTATTAAGCTGATAAGAACAGATACTACACTTTGATCTTAGCCAAAAGGCTGAGAAGAGATACCATCTGTAGTATTATTTTAAGAAAACACACAAATAACATTATTATTTTAACTTCATTTGTTTGCAAAACATCACACCTAACTCTATTATCTATTTGTCTTTAAGCTTTTTTATTTCAAAAGATATTTTATTTATTTATAGAGCAAGGTACATAATGGTGTGCTCTTTTATAGACAAGAAAACTCCATTTGTCTCTTTAAAGGCATCTCTTCAATGTAGTATTGTTTCAATTAAAACACATACAGAAGATTATTTTTACTTTATTTTGTTCAAGAAAGAAATTGATCATTTTCTTTGTTTTTATTTTTCTCCCTCCCACTGTTAATTCAAGAAAGAAATGTAATGTATCAATTTTTAACACTAGTTATCTGTGAAGATTTAGTGCTAAGACCTTAAAAAGAAAAATCTAGCAGAAATTTATTTTGCCAAAAAAAGTAGTAGTGATAAACCTTTTAAAAAAAAATCAATTTTCCAAACTAACAAAATCTAGTTTGATGTAAAAATCTATAGTAACCTTTTATTTTTTTTTTAAAAAAATTACTTTATACAAGTCATTTAATTTTTTTCTTGTTGTTTATTTGTTTAATTATTTTGTAAACAACTAAATTCATTTTATTTCTTGTTTATTTGCAAACTTTATTTTTTGAAAAAAAAAATTAATTTATACAAGTAAATTCATATTGGCGTTACCTTAAAATTCAATAATCAAGGACCCAGGTTCGAATCCCATGCTAGTATTGTCACTGGACAGACCAGCAACATCTGAAGAAGAGGGGAGAAAAATATCTCTCGAAACGTTGTGTGTATACTAACTTGTTTGCTGTGATATTACTAACAGTTGTTTGCTGTGGTATTACTAACAGTTGGTTCATATACTAACCTGTTTTCTGTGATATTACTAACCGTTGAATGCATTTGGAATATTTACATAAAATTAAACTTTTCTAAAGACATTCAACACACATATTAGATGATGGAAATAGTCCAATATAAAAATACAACTATTTCATACTTATGGGTTTTTTTTGTTTAATTAAATTTCTAAAAAAAAAAATTACCATCTATCAATTATGGTGTCATTTCTGAAAAAAAAAAATATTTTTATTTTATTTATATAACACACATTACTTTTCTTTATTTTCATTTGTAAATAAAAGAAAATCATAGTTTCTCAAAGTCTCAATAAATGTCTCGCTGTATCTATTAAATGATTATTTACAAATACAGTTGGTCTTCGACTTTGAAATGCACAAAAGTAGAACAATATTTAAAAAAACATCAAAAAGTGTTTTTAAAATATTTATTTTTTAATGAGGTGTATTAGCATATACATAAATAACACTTTATTGATTAGTAACTGTTTTCTTATAAATTTATCAAGAAATAAAAAGTTCCATAACACACTGTCTTTTTCTACTGCTCTTCATATGAAATAGTGAATTGTACAAGTTGAGGACTACCTGTATATTATATACTGTCTATAAATAAAAGTTGATAACTCTGTTGTATGAAACTTTACTAACATTATTCTTATAAAACATTGTCACATGTTCAGCATCTTTTACTCTATTAATCATAAAAAAAATGGAAACTATATACATCTATGCATCCCTTGTGTATAAATTTATAATTAATGATCATACTGC
Organism: Epiperipatus broadwayi; assembly: GCA_028023455.1. Lineage (NCBI taxonomy): Eukaryota > Metazoa > Onychophora > Udeonychophora > Euonychophora > Peripatidae > Epiperipatus > Epiperipatus broadwayi. The sequence continues at coordinate 396,218 of JAQFVV010000195.1, read as the reverse complement.
AGAAAGAAATAATCAAGTCAAAATCCAAGTTATTTGTGTACACTTATCATACTATTCTCACATGAAGCCAATGATTACTATTAATTTTATAATACCTTGGGAATAATAATTAATGGCTGTAGTAAATTATTAGCAGCAGCTTTTAAAGATGATACCTGGTCATTGCAGCCCATCATTCTATTTTCAGCAATTTGTTTTATATTTGGATATGAAAAACATTCAATATCACTGATTACATTTTTAATATACTTTATTTTTGGTCTGCCTTTCATTCTTCTTCCTAAAATTTTGTCTTACAAAATATGTTGTAAAAACCTATCATGTCTTAAAATATGACCCAAAAAACTTAATCTTTCTGATTTTATTATATTCAGTACTTCTTTTTTTATTCTAAATTCTATTAATATTTGATTATTAGTCTTCTTTTTCATTCAACTCATTTTAGTTTATTGACAGGAGCATGTGTGTAATTTACTTCCACAATATTTTGCATGTGTTTATATGTAGATTTTGTTAATAAATAGATTTTGTTTTTATTTTAAATGATCTATTTATTTTTTTAGCAAAACTATGGTTGTGAAGAATTTTTTTTACAAACTTAGTAATTTAATAGTATCTTTATTATTATATGTTTATTCTATTTTGATATATGTTAATATCTTATGGTAATATGTACATCTTAAAATAACTTCACATTGGCGACATGGCGTTTACACCATTATCTTTAGGTATAAAATCACTACCATCACCTGAGAAAATAACTATGATATTATTGAAATATTGTCATGTAATTTTTGATTTTATATATATAGCCTTAATAGTGATCAGTCTCCTCTTTAAAACTACCAAATTACTGATATTTCTTTATATAAATGATTTCCTGTTTAAAATTACATCTGAGAAAACCCAAAATAACATCCAATATCTGTGTGTGTGTGCATGTGTAAAGAAACTATTAAAAAATTTTTTTGCAAAAGCTTTAAATGAACTTCCATGAATAGTATAAAAAATCAAATATAAATATTTTTAATGAAAATTAGCAATAACTTCAACATACCCAAACATAATGCTGGTGCATGAAGACACAAATATTCCAGCATTAAGTAAAAATTTAGATCCAATAACATTCACCTGTTGATAAGAAAAAGTAATTGCAATTATGTAGAAATATTAAATACAATTATTAAATTAATGCTACATAACCAAATTTTATGTGTCATGCTTATACAAAAGATTACTGTAAAGATATTTTACTTGTAATTATATTTGTGGCTACTTCTATCATCTAATTCAATTGTAAAATGTTTTAAGAAAAATTCAAACTTTATTTATACCTTTATATAATGTATTTGAAAGGTCTGTAATGGGAATAAATATAATAAATAAGTAAATAGAATAAAAAACTAATTTTACATTTTTATGTGAAATGGCTTTTTTCATGTTTTTAATCAAAGAGAACAGCGAATATATTTCATAAAAATATATTGTGCATAACTATTACTCTTTGCTTCTCTTTTTTTTACAATTCTGAGAAAGACCAGTACATTGACTAAACTATAGATATGCTATTGTCATTATTTCTTTTTATGGAAGTAATATAAATTTTCTTCTTCTTCCTTTTCTTATGTATTGTTTTCTACTTTTATATATCATACCATTTACAACTTTCTTTAACACTTTAACAATGCTATTTTTTATATCAAAACTTTATTCTATCAGTTTTGACTGTCCTGGATCATCATCAGAGCTACAATATCCAAATATATAATTATACAATTAATATATTTTATACACATAACCATATACATAATTAAATACATAAATAAAATATACATTTTAATCTAACCATTATAAATAATCATTTCCCTTTTAATTACTTTACTCTTAATTAATTCTATCCACATTTATTTTATATCATCTTATTTTACTTTTAAAAATTATTTATTATAATTTTAATTCTAAAAAACTTTAAGTTTTTATTCTACTATTTAATACATATTATTATCATTTTACTTATATTTTTAATCCACTTCTAACCTTTTCTTATTCTTATTAAATATTTTATAATTAACTATAAACTTTTTCCACATTACAAATTACTCTTTTTACATTACAAAAATTATTCACTTCTTTACAATCCTATTTCCAAAATATGGAAAAGGTTAAAAAAATAAAGTTGAAGAAAATGACAATAGAGAAAGGTGTTAAACAAGTGTAAAATTTTCGAAAATTTTGTCAGTTGGATTTTGGAAATAGGATTGTAAAGAAATATATTCTATTTATTATCACTGCAGTTAAAAACTTTTTAGAGAAGTGAGTAATTTTTGAAATGTAAAAAAAGTAATTTGTAATGTGAAAAAAGTTAATAGTTAATTATAAAATATTTAATAAGAATAAAAAAAGGTTAGAAGTGGATTAAAAATATAAGTAAAAAGCCAATAATATGTATTAAATAGTAAAATAAAAAGTTAAAGTTTTTTAGAATTAAAATCATAATAAATAATTTTTAAAAGTAAAATAAAGTGATATAAAATAAATGTGGATAGAATTAATTAAGAGTAAAGTAATAAAAAGGGAAATGATTATTTATAATGATTAGAAACCACAGAACATCACTGTATGGAGAGTTTTGCCTGTTTTAAAATGGTTAAGTTAAAATGTATATTTTATTTATGTATTTAATTGTGTATATAAAATGTATTAATTGTATAATTATATATTTGGATATTGTAGTTCTGATGATGACTGCAGGATAATCGAAACTGTTAGAATAAAGTTTTGATATAAAAAATAGTATTGTTAAAGTGGTAAAGGAAGTTGTAAGTGGTATGATTATTTCTTTTTTATGGCAGTTGATCAGTACACAGACTTTTTTTTTGTTTAATTTTTCATTAATTTTATTATTTACAATTTTAGATGATTATTATAAATATCTCCACGCCCACAACTCAGGCTTCAAATCTAGATGAGATAAAATTTAGAAGGAAAAACAATCACATTTTTAAATAATCTTAAGATTTCATGCAGCCAGTCCATAACAAATTCAGTTAGCTATAATTGCTAAATATTATATATATATATACAATAATTTGGTACTGTTGGGTATGGTAGCAGCCACAGTACACCACACCCAACAGTACCAATTCTTTAAAAAATAGAGCATTATTTCTTAACATTTGATTAAACGAGTAATATCATATTCTTTTTACTATTTTTTTATAGCGGATTTTGAACATATTTTTGAATAAAGGACATTTGAAGTTTATTTTATTATTCCATAAAATAATTTATGACTTTAAAAATGTGAAAATATTTGGCATTTTTAAGATTGTGTAATATATTACTTTTGTGGAAGTTTTTTTATTACAAGAAAGTTAACAAAATATATCTCTATTTGCTGGTGACTGATAATAATGATGATAACCAGGATAATCATACTACTTTGTTATTTAAACTCTGAAAAAAATTAAAACAATATACAGGAAGATTTTTCCTTCAGCTATATCAATCAGTAGTATTATTTTAGTGATTTTTTATGTAATAAATAAGGAAATAAAAAGGAAAGGATTAATAATAAAAACTGTAACTTTCAGATATATTTTTAAAAGACACCAAATTTAAATAATCATTTTTAATTGGTTCAAATAATAAAACTTATTACATCTATACTTCATTTATAAAAAGAAATACCTAAAATAATTTAAAATTTCTTTTTATTAATTTCTAATTCTTTTATTCATTACTCCTTAAATCATTAATAATTAAATAAATAAATAGTCAAGTGGTTTTATTGACCAGAAATTTATAAAATATTTGAGCATTGCAAAAGTCAAAAACTGGAATCAATTTGAGAATTTTATGTTCCTGAAACTGACACTATCATCAGCAGATATGGAATTTATTATTATAGGATCTGTTATCTTTCATTATCTTTTTTATGTTTACAAATGATAAAAAATAAAAGTTACCACTTAATTATTAAGCTTATGGTGTGTAAATAAATTTTGGTTATATGTAATGCAAGTCACTAAAATTATTTTACAATTTTTAATATACATCATATAAATAAATAATACCTATAAACTAATTTATACCATAATTTCCATCTCCAGTAAAACATTCAGTTACTGGCAATGGAAATTTTTGTTTGACAATGTTTTTCTTTTGTTTGTAGAAAATATGAGGGGAAAAAAATCAAAGAATTATATTTTATAAATATGTTCTATAACTTATTAAATAAACAATGCAAGTGTATAATGTATATAAATAGTGGAAAATTGGTCATTCATATGAAAACATTAATTTTGTGAGATTTTAATGAGATTTTGCTTTTTAAATTTTTGACTATAAATATTACTGGAGATGTTAGTCATGCCATAAGCTTGAGATAGTTATTATTTGTTTATTTATATACTGTTAAATTGAAAGTTACAGTTTTATTTCCAATATTTTATAATACCCAATATTATATATATGCATATTCTATAAAACAGGTGAGCTTATTTTATGATCTCAAAATAAGTATATTCATGTTGTATATTATTGAAATTATGTTATCCTTCTCAGTAAATAGTATTTAGAAATAAAAACTTTGAGAAAAACTGTTTTTATAGTAATTTTTAAATCAATTGTTTAGTACCAATATCCACATTTAATTTATGATATTTTTTTTAATCCAAGTCATTTTGACATTTTTAGAATTTATGTTAGAATAACTGGATAGTCATTTTCTGAACAATAATAGATGGCTACATAGGTTGATCTAGGACCAGTTAGATGAAAAAATTCTAATCTTGCATAACTTATCCTTGTCTTTTAGAAAAATTTCCAAGCTCCAATAAAATTTTAGCAATGATAGTGATAAGAAATGTGTTGATCATTACACTAAAAATTGGATCCTGATATGATTATGCATGTTATTTTTAATATAATATTTATGTTATTATTTATTTTTATGTTATCATTTTTTATACACTTACATATCTTCCATATATAGGCGATGTAATAAATACCACCAATTCAAACACTCCAAACACAAAACCATATGTAGCTTGATTAACACCTTTTTTAGCAGCCTAAAAAATTCAAAAGGAGATATAAATTATTAAGCTATATATTGTAACTTAATTTAAGTTATTCAAAGAAATATTTAAAGGAGTCCAAATATTATAGATTTCTCAAAATATAACACTATCAATAATTATAAGCAAATTATTAATAACAAGTATTATAACTCAGGTATATGAAATCACGTGAAGTGAGTACACTAGTAATTCAATAAAATATAACTCAGATATACAGGCAGTAGATCTTATCCACTTTCATTTCTTGGTTTGATGTTAAGTGCATGTTTAAACAAATACTAAGTGAATATGGTCTAGCAGGGCGCCACTAGATTATCTGAATCTAGACACGGTTATATCTAATAACCTTTTCACATGTACAGGGTTTGAATCCCCTTTTGGTACTTTATTTCTAATAAAATGGAAGATTTTGCTTTTTGAGCCATATCACTATAAGCACTAATATTTAGGTAAAAGTAAAACATCTATAAACCAAAGTGGAGTATATTAGACATAAATCACTTCTTAGATCTTAGCATAACAAATGTGTTTCAATATTTTTATACGTTTACTAGCTCAGATTATATATAACTAATTTAGGATGGCAATTCACTCATCCTTGCATGAAATAGATGACGGAATGTGGTTATAATAATACTAAGAAATCACTAAATATTATAAAATTAATATTTATTTATGGCCTTTAAACAGTTAAACAGCTCATTAATTAAAACGTTGATGACGATGATGATGATGATAATAATAACGATAATGACAATGGTTTCAACTACAGCTCTAGGACTAAGCCTAAACATAAAACTAATTTTTTTATAAAGAAATTCATAATTATTACTTAATTTTAGCATACTAATATTCAACCATTGATGATGATGAATAATCACACTTAACAAAGACTACACTTAATGAAATATATACGCCTCGTTTAATAAAACAAACTAATATTTATTACTACATTTCTAACATATACATAAAATTTCTAGATAAATATGAAAAATTGACATGAATAATAATAATAATAATAATTGATTATATTACAATCCTCAGATTAATTTCAAGTTCTTCCCTCTTTCCCTTCAAATGTATTTTGTATTAAGTTGGACGTCACATTGACCATGATTTTCACTCCATGAGAAAAGTATTTCAAGAGAAAAATATTATCTGCTCATTAGCACACATACTTTATAAATCTAACATGTAAGTAGAATGTAAAAGAAAATGTTAATAGAATTGAAAGAGCAAGTTTTAGAAAAGAGTTTTAAATCATTATCTCCCCCTCCCTTCCAAGCACTGAAATCTATACTTTCTCAAGACAAAATAATTTAATATTTTAACACCACTCATTATTTCACATTCACTCGCAATTATACACATATAAAATATTACTATGTATGTGCATGTTTATCCCAAAACAATAAATATATATTAGTGAAAACTAAAATCATAATACCATAAAAAAAATTGTTTTACACATTAATATTTTTCATAACTGTAAAATTAATAAACAAATAATTTTGATACATTCAAGATCATTTATGAAGCTCAAAGTTATTATTAGTAAGACATTCTTGTTTTTAATCGATCTGAATAGTCTTTAAAAGTTCTTTAAATAAAATATACCACTTTATTGCTAAAATGTTTATTAAGACTGATATCATAAAGAAAATAGATATAAAAAGTCATATTACCGATCTTTTGTTTGTGGTGAATTTCCAAAGGTTCAAACTTGTCTTGTATAATGTCTATATTTCTGCAGCTACCATTTCCGTTTTACATGGGAACAATCTCTTTCTTGAGGTGTATAACTATTTGATGATGATGACTCTATTGAGGTTATTTGCTTTAGTGGACAATTTGGAAATCATTATATTAATTTTTCTTCTCTTCCTGTCAAGCATGTGGATGAAATACAGCAGTTGTTTTCACATTTATAAATTTTCTTGAGTTTAAAATCAGTTGTTGTAACAATTAATTGGACTTGATGATTAATATTTATCAGTAGATTAATTCATCTTCTTTGAATGCAGGTGAATGCTTTCTTCCTTCTATTAAAAACAACATCTTATTTCTCTGGTCAGTTGAAAGGTGTAGAATATTATTTTAGACACAACATCTTTTCTTTCCTATGTGATGTTCAGCTTCCCCCAGATGGTCCGGAAAAGATGGGACATACATATAATTTTTCTAGCCAGCCATTTCTTATATTTTCAACATTCAATTTAATAGTTTAATAATCTGAATCATAATCACAACAATAATAATAATTCCAGACAGCTTTTTATATCCAATTTTTAGCTAACTTAACCAATCAGAGATAGAGGCACTTGCTATTTTTGGACAAATTCATTTTAATTAGATCTCTAATTTATTTTCAACTAAATTATTTCTCAACTGAAAAGTTTAATCCTTTTTCCAGACACTTTTGTTTTAAAAAAAAAATAGACTTAATCCTTATTTCCTTTCTTTTTTACATTTAGGTAACATTTCAAATCTTTGAGCTTCCTTCTTTAGATCTTAAGATAAGACAATTTCAAAATTAGAGCTCTCACCCATTATAAGCTCCCAAAGTGAAAAACAATCATTTACAAAAAAAATTGCTACAAAGATAAATATCTGATTAAACCGATTTCCTCTTTCAACATAAAATTGTACAAAAAAAAATAATTTGACAGATTTAATCCTTCCTTTTCTTTCAATATTTAGTAAATGTAAATTTCTGTATGTAATGTACACACATCCTTCATTCTTTCAAATCATTCATAAACTAACATTAAATAATATAATTGCTAGCTTAGTAATTATAACCCTATTATTTAATTAAATCTGTAACTTTAAATCCCAATTACAATTATAGAAAGAAAAATAGAAGTATAGAATAAGACATTAAAATTGATCAAGCATAGGTTAGTTTTAAAGAAAGTTAAAATGTTGTATATTTGAAATATAAAACAATTAAATAGTTTACACATACATTGCCTATACGTATGCATTATAACTTTGCTTTTTAAAGAAAAATTAAAATATTAAATAGTTTAAATGTGTGTATTACCTTTCTATCAACACACAAACAAGTAAAGCATATAATTGTTGACCCACTCTCTCTCTCTCTGTTTAAAGCTTTTAAGATTTTGATCTGGTAGGGTTTGAACTTGGATGCCCTACAGCTTCTTTTATGGTTCTATAAAAATGTGATGATGATTTTGGTTTACCTTTTCTACATGCACATTACTATAAATTTAGCTAGTGACTAAATTGTAATGGCATAATATATATACAAGGATATGTTTATTTAATGTTTAAAGAGGTTTATTTAAACTTCAGTGTATCAATATTTCATTCTCTGTGGTCAAGTTGCAATCTTTAAGTATCCATATATATTTAATGGACCATTAGTAAGAGTGGATTTTCAATCTTGCTATTAAAAGGTGAGAAGGTTGTTTTGACAACAGTGAAAAATATTAATTACTATCTTTATTGTGAATATTTAGGTGGTTACTGGTTGGTTTCTAATGGTTATATATATATATTGTAATGCTATTGAGAGCGCTCATTGAAATTTTTGTCTAAAAAAATTATTAAAATAAAATTATCATAAATAATGTGAAGGTTTCAGTTTGGGAGATGGTTGTTTATAAAAATCTAAAGAGTTTTAGTAGTCTAAATAAAATACAGTTCGATAAAAGAAAATAGTCAGAATAAAAGTCTAAAGAGTTTTTTTCTATTATTAGTAGTTTGAAATAAAACTTACAATTAATTAATTGGAAGGGGGTAGAAAATATAAATTAAAAGAAAACTAAAAGCTTAAGATATAAATCTTTTATATACATTAAAAAAATCTCTTGTCATTCAAATTAAAGAAAAAAAGGTTTTTCCCATAATTTAGAGAATATATGTGTATTAATAGCAATTGTAAACATAGCAAAATATGTGCATGTTCAAGATTAAGGAAAAAATGAAAGTTAAAAAATATTGTATAATCATAAAATATATAAACATAGAATTTGCAATGGCTACGAATTAAAAATCCACAAAACAACAAATCTGCAATGGCTACCAAATGAAAACACATAATCAAAAGCTTATCTAAGAAATGTATTCAAAAACAGTGGAGAAATTTCAACAACAAATATATCTGGCAGACATAAAAACCAATTACCAAAGTGACAACAGGTCATCATATAAATAGTCTGGATTTTTCATCACAAGCTGTTGAGTTGAATTCAATCTATCAGTTGAGACCAATTGGATTAAATCTGTTCTTCAGTTCAGTTCAGTCAATCAGTTCTCAGTCAGGCTTCTCATGTTCTTGTTAATAAAGATCATGCAGTGTTGAACAGCCTTTAGGAGCATATGATGAGCTCCAAGCCTGTCATAAATGCCAGTAGCCTGACCAAGATGGAAGTAATGCATACCTAATAAGCTAAAGCCATCCGATGTCTAATTGTCTTAAAGAATAATGCCATGGAATACTAAGCATTAAACATCCACAAGAAAAAACCTCAAATCCAACTGGTTGGAAAGATTTTCATGTGAAGCAGCAAACAGCAAGAAGTATCCACATTTTAAAATTCTAGGTAACAAATAACATTTTCTTATTTCCATTTATAATTAATGTAACCATTGCAATAATTTGAAGCCTCTCAGAGTCAGTTAATAAATAAACTCTATAGCATGAATAAAGAACTATGGATGTGTGTGTTTTGAAATGTCATGTATGTTAATTGCTTTAGGATATTTTATATTGATTTCATGTATTTTAAAATGTCTTGTATTATTTAATATTCTTTGTTATATTATATTGCTATTATATATGTGTGAGCCTGACTTTATGATAAGTCATTGTTTCATTTAATTAAGTTTCATATAAGTAATTAAAATTAGAATAATAAATGTTTAGTTAAAATAAATTATCTTGAAACGTAATATTTGTCAGTCAATTTTTTACCACTAAATAAAGTAACCGCATATTATATGTTACTTTTCGATTGAGCTAGTCATGGGATATTTTGGGCACTGGATTATGAGCCTACTATCCCGGCACATTAGTTGCTTCATGTAATTAGCTGGCACTGGAGGTTTCTCTCAAAACAAATAGTGCTTGGATAGTAGGAGTTTGAATCTAGCAGTCGAGGTGGGCCATGGTCTGGAAATGTGATCGTGTTATGCATTGAATAGCTTAGTCTGATCATGGGTATTATTGATAACTCTGCTATTGATGGTATTCTCCTCTCTGCTCAAAGGGCAGTTCGTTCATGTAATATTCATATTATAAAAATACAAAATTATGATAAATAAGGTTTAAACCCAGTTAAACCTAGCAAATAGTGTGTTCTAAATTATCATCTGAATGGACCAGGTATATATATATATATATATATATATATATATATATATACACACACATCCTGAAGTAAAAACTTTTATGACTAAAAAATGTAAATATGTAATTGGGTTTGTCCATAAATATTTGCTTGTACTTAATTTCAATCCTATACTAATATTTTGTTTGGATTATACTGGACATTGTCCAAGTAACAGAGACACTCAAATAATTGTTTCAGAAACCATAAAAAGATAAAATTGTTAATATTAATGTGGTATTGATGTTTCAGTTGAATTCAACCTATTAACATCCACAGAGTAACAATCACCCCAAAAAAAGATATTTAAGATACACTACAAATGTCAATACATTGTTGATATTAATAAAATAAATATCAAAATTATGAATACTTTTTACTTAATAATTTTTTTTCAAAAAAAAAAATATGTTCAAAAACATCATCACCATCATTATAATTATTTCCTTTATTCTATTCCTGGTTTGCTTGTCTTTTTAATGTAGCTATTTATTAGCTTCATCTCATATATACTCATTTCTTAAAACCATACAATTTTTTTATTCATGTTTTATTTATAACAGTGTCATGTATGCCATTAATATACATTATTTCATTGATTATCAAACTGCCAAATATTTCTGGTGTTATTTATAAGTTTTTGGTTTTTTAGAATGTTCTTTTTAATTTCTTGAGCTAAATTAAAATGTTTCAAATTAAACATTATCATCTTTGAAATATGACACTATTATCTGGAATTATTACATAAGTTGTTTCTTGAAATGTTTAATTGTTTATAGCTGTTATAGACAGGCAAAGTAATGAATATCATGGCATTGCTTCCTAAATCAATAGCTTCACAACTATATTCATAGTTAGAAGAAATTGATAATTTACTTTTAAAGATTTCTAGGTCTAAACTTTTCTAGTCATTGGGAAAATATTGTTAATGATTTATTTGACCAGATAACATGCTTTCAGATAACCATTACTCTATGTTTTCTCCTCATGGCATTACTAAGTCCACATTATGAATCAGAAGATTTGAAATAGCAGCTTAGCTATAACTATTCTAATTATGAAACTCATAATGAATTAATTTGGTTGTCCCTGGAATAATAAGATGTATGTTAACTTCAGAAATGATTTATTCTACTATGTTTTTAGTAAGAATGATGGTAATTTTTCAAAATATCTAACAATCTCTGATGATAAAAACTGATTTTGGAACATCTTTGCTGCATGCAGTAACCATAATTGAATCTATCAAGCTTGAAACATTAATTAAGCATTGATATGTGTATGCTTAAATGCACATACATATATAGGTATAAACTTATAAAGAAAAAAAGTAAGAAGTTTCATAAATTAAAGAATTTTAAAAGACTTATTCTTTTAAAATTAATAAGTAAAACATTTATAACTTTAAGATTATAAAAAGATTATATTCAAAAATGAATACCAGTCTAATTAATGAGAGTACAATACATCGTTAATGAAATAAAACAATTAAAGAAATTCGAGTTAGATTTCCTTTATAAGATAAATGACAAACTATAAAAATTACTTATTAATTAAAGTGACAAAGATAATGATGTAAATTCTTGTATGTAGATTAAAATGAAGAATCACCTGAGTGGATGGACAGGAGTACTAACCAATCAACTTTAGGGATTGAACAATGAATGCCTCAGTACTAATTTGATTAACAAAAAGACACTTGATTCTTGGAGCTTCACCTGTGCACATAAACATATACATTGGAGTAGATCATATCCCATGGCACGGTGACTTCAAGTGTGGAGAGCTGGCCTCTGAATGTGGAAACAGTCATACTGATCTAAATTATTATTTATGTATGCCTTTGGGCCTTATTATGTTAAATGATTATATATATTTAAATAGTTAAAACACTATTAAGGATCGTATGTTAAATTATCTAAATATTAACTGTTAGTAGTGATTTGTGCTCGTTGGAAGTGCACTCTTAAATCAGCTAGATATAGCAAGCCTTAATAATTTGATATCATTTAAATCTATACAATTGTAACTTTCCCCATAAACTTATTAAGCTCTTATAAACTTCTTGATAGAAATTCTATACCAATTTTTTAAATTTATATTTTATTTGGAAAAAAAGACATGATATTTTCATTTCTATACATATAATATCAAAAATTTTGTGTGAATATGCAAATGTTTCTATTATTTTCTTTAATTTTAATATTTTTAATGATTTAAATGATAATTGAAAAACTTTTTTTAAATCCATTCAAAAATAATTTCAAACATTATCATTAATAAAAATAAAAAAATTATGATACAAAATGAAATCATGTGATTTATGATAATTTTTTTAAAAAAGCATATTTAAATGATCAGTAAAGATTGCAGCAGGAGAAAAAAAAAAAGTAATTTTGGTAAGATTTCAGCTCATCAAACTAAAGTCAATATTAAAGAAAAAAGTGGCCCTAATGGGCCTACAAAATTTAGTTTAATGAAAACATACACATATTCCGATATTTCTATTAAGGATGAAACTAAATACAATGATTCCACCTCTCTAAAACAATGGATCCATATAATTTCTTATGTAATACAGAAAAATAAAGTATGCAACTGTCAGAAAGTTTTATGTTTTAAATTAAGTAATGAATTATCATAAAAAGTCTGAAAACTCAATTAGAAAAATTTAACAGTCACTATACCAAATTGAGATAGTAAATGTTTGATATCCAAAATGAATACTTTAACAGAGATTTAAAGTTTTTGTTATGGCCCGTAATAAACATAAAATTAAAGCCACTTTAAATAGAGTGAAAAGCATCTCCAGTTTTTCTCCAAAAAAAATCTATAAAAGAAAAGATAGTATCTACCAAATTAATCATAAGCAGACTAATGAAAGTTTAGCATTTGTTCTTTGTTTTACTCTCTATCTCAAAACAATCAGATATTCATATAGTATTCAGTAGCTGAGTGTTTAATTGTATTGACTATGAATTGATTATCTAAAGAGATATGCGTGTTTAAAATCCTCAGCAACATAAAAAAAATTAAATTTCACCTATATTAGCAAATATCTGTAAATAATAGAGTTAAACAAAACATATATAAAGATAAAAATCAATAAATAGAAAGAAAAATGAATCATGTGACACCATATTTTGAAAGAGCCTCATAGGAACTGGGACATTAAAATGAAGAATGAAAAAATCTTGCAAAATTGATTGTTTCCATTAATTATTATTTTTATTTTTAATAAGTAACCTCTAAAAACAGTATTTATTTATATAAGAAATGGCTATCAAGAATGTTATAAAATGTATGTGAACACTTATAGCTGCACATGGCCATTGAAGATTGTTTTAAATAATAACCCCTAACACTAAAAATGCAGATTTTTCTTTATTAATTTAATCTATTTATATTTCAAAAGAGAACTATGATGAAAATTCTACTTCCTTACATCATTTGAGAAGAAAATATTCCTCAATTATTAACATGAGAAAGAAAATTAAAGAAATTTATTATCCTATAAAAAATGTCCTTAAATATATTTCTTTAAATGATAAACATATTAATATCATATTTTACATAGTAATACAATATCGAAAGCAAACTTTTCCACTTAATTCTACTTTTTTTAAAAAAAAAAGTTAATTTCATTATTTTAATCATAAAAAAACATTGGTTTTCCTGCCATTAATGTCTTAATATGCTTAAAGATTCTTAAATCAGTAACAATTATGAATAAATAAATGTTTCAATAAATAATCTAACATTAAAATAGTAAGTACTAAAAACAATTATAATTTTTAAAAATGTCCAATCTAATAATGCGAAAAAAATGTATTCTTTGATTTTAAGTTTAAAAAAGTGATAGATACCATAGATGATAGGAATAAAGTAAAACATTTCAAGTTGATTTTTTCATTGGTAATCAAATAGTCATCATGTGATGTTTGAGCAATGGAAATGAAAATTGAACTTCAATCCATAAATCTTTATCTTCACACTTTACCACTGTGTTATACAACACTTAAAAATAATAATATGGTAAAGTTTTCCATATGTTCTTATCAAATATGGACAGTTTATATATTAAATGTTCTGTATCTGAAGTATACTTTGATATGTTAGTATTTTTTTACAAAATGTAATAATACAAAAAAGATTTTTGTTGAATTTTTATTGCATAAAAGTAAAGGAATTGCATGTACCATTGATCTAATCCCTGAATGTTTTCCTGCTTCTATTTAATCTCTATATTTCAGAGTTTCAATTGTATTTTCTCTGTGATGGGTAATCTCTGGCTCATTTGCTATGTTCAGCCCTTGAAGGCTCTCAATCCAGCCCCAGACATTTTCACAAAATTATATAAAATGAACCTATATAAAACTTCTATTAAAACATATATATAATGAAGTGTTAATATATATGTGCAAATATCTTTTTCTCTCTTCAAACATTATTATAATTAGTCTTCATTCTATCAGAAATGTAGTATTCCAACAAATTATCTATATTGTGTGGTCTATCTGATTACAAATTTAGTCTACAATGCTGATTTTAAAATAAACTTGAATTTTATTAGTATTATTTTTGAATTTTTTTTTTTTTTATTAGGATAGCACAGAAAATCACTCATTTGAAAAGAAATGGCTTAATAAATATTTTTTTTATAGAAAGGAATAGTAAATCAATGCCTGATATGTCTGGAAAAAAAATAAGATAAAAAGAACACATTATTAAAAGACAGTATTTATTAAAATATTCTGACAACAAAGTTATTGGGGAAGAAAGAAATATTAAAATAGAAAACTTGAAAAGGAGCTTCATCAAGTAACTGACATGTTTATATAAAAAAAAAAGTACAAACAAGTCAGAAAATTCTGTAAGAGCAAGTTATTTTTTTAAAAAAGCAGAAAATTTAAAACCATTTTCTGAAGGAGGATTTACAAAAGACTGCATCCTATCTGTTGCAGAAAAAAGTGCCATTAAATGTGGAACAATCATTAATAATCATAAATATTACTTTATTTTTAATTCATAAAAAAATGACGGGCCTTGTTTAAAAGGAGAAAGTTAAAATTGGATTGTTAATTGAAAAAGTTGCCCATACATAATGATTAGAGATAAATTAATTATCTATAGGTTTATTTTTGAATTGATCATTTTGTGCAGCCCACGAATGAGATTATAAATATCCAAATGGCTCTTTACAACCCCTCCCCTCTGCATTATCCCATGCAATCAGTAATGTGCACCGTCACATTATGTGTATTCGTATAAAATCTGCCACATTAGAGATTGATTTAATTTTATTAATACTTAAAACAATCCATGATATCAGTAAAGTCATTTTAATAAAGAATTACAAATTGAATGTAAATTTCTAAAATTAGAATCAAAGAATAAAAGAGAATGCCCCTGTATTTTGTTCTTTACATAACATAAATTTTCTTTTGAATTTGGAGTTTTGAATAAAATTGATAAACACGTAGTCACTTCAAAGGCTGTAAGATCAGGTAATATTAGGAAAATTAATTCTCAATGCTTAACAAAAACATAATCCATAACTAATAATAATGTATATAAACAAGGCAAAACTCTCCATACAGTAGTGCCACCCTGTGCCAACCAGAGTAATCAATGGATGCCAGAAGGCTTGTGCATAAAATCCCTATTTAGCGCCTACTCATCCAATATCCCCAGACTAGTTTCTGGCTTGTGGCCATCATCAGCAAAGAGCCTTGGATCTGAGAGCACTGCATCTAGATCTTAGGATCTAATGCAACCCTCCAGCAATCACCTTTTATCTCCACTTAACTACAAAACTATGAGAATAAAATTGAAAACATAATATTTTCAATCTAAGCTCAATAGCTTATATAGTCATATGGGTCTGAACTGAATTCAATACCCATACATTTTGGTGGCTTTGGCTCTTTAACAACTCTGATTGGCACAGGGTGGCACTACTGTATGGAGTTTTGCCTTGTTTAATAACAATTACGTGCTAGTATGAGATAGTGATCATGTGATGTTTAATGGTTTAACACCAATCCTGCCTAATAGGATAGTGGAGAATATGGTTGTTAAAAAGTCAAAGCCACCAAAATGTATGGGAATTGAGTTCAGACCCATATGACTATATAAGCTATTTAGTTTAGATTAAAAATATTATTATGTTTTCAATTTCATTCTCATAGTTTTGTAGTTAAGTGGAGATAAAACGTGGTTGCTGTAGGGTTGCATTAGATCCTAAGATCTAGATGCAGTGCGCTCAGATCCAAGGCTCCTCACTGATGATGGCCACAAGCCAGAAACTAGTCTGGGGATATTGGATGAGTAGGCATTAGATAGGGATTTTATGCACAAGCCTTCTGGCATCCATTGATTACTCTGATTGGCACAGGATAGCACTACTGTATGGAGAGTTTTGCCTTGTTTAATAATTATGTGCTAGTATGAGATAGTGATCATGTGATGTTTAGTGGTTTACCTAAATAATCCTGCATGAGTGATTAGTGTTAAAATTTCTGAAGCTTCATTTGTCACAGGCATTGGTGAAATGCTGAGTTAACATCTAAGTTTGCAAAAAAAATAATACATTTTTGCAATAAAGCAATTATTTCTCTAGAATTAGGCAACATGATACATATGTTTTTCTAACAGTTTTATTTACAGATATGTAATGATCACCACACAAACAGATTTGGCCATTTGATTTAGTAATTATTTATAATGATATAGCCCAATCTGATTTCTCTATAGGTTCTAACAATCTGTTTTAATTAATTCATTAATTTCCTTTTCAACTTTTTCTCTCTGAACAAATGAGATCTTCCTCAGTTTTCAAATTATAGGTACTGCCTCAGGGATAACTCTAGCAACACAGGAATGATTTTTATTTTTCCAGATTCCTCTTTAAATGGTTTAGAAAATTTTTTCCTCATCAGGATCTTGATGTCAATCTTTGCACAATTTTTTGAACCAATCTTGACCAATTAGTGAGTTTATTGAAGCATAAACTACATATAGAGGTAAATGAAAGTTTTTTACCATTCATTTTTTTTTCTTTGATTTTAATTGCATTACCATTAATATGTAAAGCTCTTAACTCATTTTTCTCAATTGTCGATGGCTTTTTACAATTGGGAATTTTAGAACTCCATTTGCATACTGAAATCAAAGATACAACACTTGCTGCATAATTTAACTGAATCATAATTTTATCAGATTCTGTTGTTAATATATTTTTTATATTGGCCGAATGATTTTCCATCTTATTAAATACAACTTTATGGCTATCTTTACCAAGTTCACCTATTCTTTTTTTACACTTTATTTCCAAGTATCTTTTTTTTTTTTGTTATAGATTTTGCAATATTCATTTTTGTGAAAACAATAGCTGGTTTTATGATCAGCTTTTCCACAACAAAAACAAATAAATATAGTATTATTACTACTATTATTATTTTTTTAATTTCTTAATCCCTTTTTTCACTGGTTTATATGTTGTACAAATGTCTATTTGTAAATTCTCTCTGACTTTTATCTCTGTGAATTCTCTTATTTGTTCAAGAACCAATTCATGTGCTATGCTATATTTTATAACTTCACTATATTTAATTTTACTTTTTGCTAACAACTGTTGTTTTAAATTGTCATTACTCATCCCCCACAGAAATTGCTCAAGGAGTGCCTCATCTATAAATGAGCCATATATGCAATTTTTTGGCAATTCTTGAAATGAAATTTGATAAGTTGTCTAAAGGGATATGGACTAAAATAATTCACCAAGTGATCCTTTATTTGATCAAAAGGATAATCCTCAGGAATATCAGGTTCACACAGCCTATTAGCAATCTGTATTACTCCTTTTCCTGCAAAGCACAGCAGTGATGATATTTTAATTTTCTCAGCTCCAACTCTATTTATGAAGAGATATTTCTCTACCTGCTACATGTAAAAAAAGCCAGTTACTGGCATCACCGACATCAAATTCACCAATTGATAATTGCATTTTAGAAGATCATTTGGTACTTATTACTCTAATAAAAGTTTATCCCTTTTTTGCTTGTTATCAGGTTTGAATTGACTGTGCTAATTGCTACATCTGGGAGCAATCCCTATACTATCAAACAGACATAGATTTATAAAATTTCATTTGGTAAAAATAATAATACTTCAACAACTTTGGATTATAGTTTAAAACATTAAAAATATAACATAAAAATATTAAAATTATATATACATATTGTACCAGTCAATACATATTGATCTATTTAACATGAACTGGAACACAAGAAATGTACTTCAACCCAGTCAAACCTGAGATTTAGGTCAGGGACCAATATGGATTCGAACCCATTCCCTAAGCCTCAGATCAAATACCTAATGAATAACATATAATGATGGCACATGAGAATTTATTCTAAAATCTGGCCCATTAGCAGAATGAAGAAGACAATGAGACATATATTAACCACATTATAACTAAACTAAAACAGATATACACATGGTTGTACATGTGGAAGTGGAGAAAAGGGAATTCAAACGACTCAAATAAGTTAGACAATAAAAAATAGTTTAATATAATGAATTAATTATATACATTAATGTGTGTGTGAATGAGCGATCTACCAAATTGTAGATAATTACATATTGGAATTCACACGAAGGGTTCTCATATGCTCTTTTATTAACTAAATAGTATATATACATTAACACACATCTTTGATAGATATGATATTAAGATGCCAATCAATTATTAAAATGATTACATAAGATTGCTATTAACACTTTGGTTTACGGTTCTAAAATGTGGTGACTAACATTATTTCAGGGAGCATTCCGGGATTCATTACATCTATAAGAAAAACTATTTTCGTGACATGTTGGTCATGAAAATGAGTAAAATACATTTAATAATTATTATGAAAATTCTTTTAATTAACATTTAGAAGACAGAACGCTTGATTTTTCCTTAAGGCATATACTCTTAAACACAAAAATAATAGATTACAAATTAATAAAATTAGTAATACTCGGCATTTACATATATTTTTGAGCAGAGCACAATTTTTAAAATTATAGCATTAAAATCAAGTTATAAAGCAAAAGAAATAATCTTAGAAATGGTAGTACTGACATAATAGTGAAGAAGTCAAGATAAGGTCATGCTTCTGGATGAAAAACAAAATCTAAAACTCCCTTCTTAGGGCAGTGCTTAGAGAAAAGTGGTTAGGCATGACATGGGCCAGGCATGATCACCAATGTGCAGAGGCCTTTTTATATAAAAAAAGTCATGGGAAACACAACTATCTGCAGGACAGGATATAAGGAGAATTCTATGGGTTCGATCCTGTCACAACCCCCAGATTAGAATGTCAGTGACACAGTATGGATAAATGTCACTAATGACATTTAATAGGATTTAGTGCTCTAAAATAAATGACCCCTTGTTTTAATGCTATAACTTATACAAATAATACACTATGCCACTATAATATATCTATAGAGAAGATTTCCTTTAATAAAAAATACATTAAGATTTTACCCCCTTCTTTTCTGCTATTTAAAATAATTCAATCCCACCTTCATGAATTTTGATAATAACTAGAATATTTAAATATTTGATATTTTAAGAGTATGAAAAACAAAAGAAAACTAGCAATTGTATAGAAAACAATTAATAGGTCATCCTTTCAGAATTTAAATAAATAACATTTTAAAAGATTTCAAAGTGTTAATTAAATTGAGTGGTGGATTTACCCCATGTACAATTGCTTCATTCTATTTGGAGTTGAACAAATAACAATTTTTATAATAAAAACACAACATAGCATGTTGACTTGTAAAAATAATCTGATGAGCATATTAATTAATCATACATCATGTTTTGAGGGGACGTTAATAACCTTAATTCATGGAGGTTTAATTAAAAGGAGGAAAGAAAAAATTTTGAGAGATTTGACTTATCAGGATGCTTGGCATATTAATAATAACAAAAATATATGTATAAAATCAAGTAATAAATACATATAAATAATTGACTGCACCAAAGTTAAAAAAAAGTTAGAGCATATGAGATAGGATTAGATTTAAAAAATCATTTGAGAGCAATTTACATTTTACATATTAGAAAGAGACAAAGTTAAATAATACATTAAAAGAAATCTTGATAGTGGGTTCAAGATTAGTTAGGCTAGCTTTACTTTCAGGTTGTGGCATGAAAATAATTAGTTACCTTGCACAATTCTAAGAGTCTATTTTAAAAAGTCCGGCTCATGCATGGCAGTTCAAGGATCCATGCGAGTTCTTATGTGACAGTAGTTCTTAGGTCAGGCTTTTCCTTTATTCTAAGGCAGCAGGATGGTATAGCAGTGGAAGATGACCCCCAAGGGTCAGGAAGGGTGATTGGCTTTCTACTCGATCATCATTTTAAACCTCAAAGAAGCGTGGAATATGTTAACAACACAGTTCTCTCAATAGTAGCTTTCCTTTGGTTTTTAAAATCAACCCATTTTATATCCTGCTCAGGTATTTGTGGAATGCTTTTAAATTTTTATTTCTGGCTCAAAATCTAATCTTCGATCTGGCAAAATCTTACATTTTCTTTATCCATTGTTCTTGAAGATGCAATCATTAGATAATCTTTCAAAAATCTATTCAAATCTATTCCCAGATTGGAAATAGATTTGACAAAAATGTTTAGAACAAAAATAAAATCCATTAGTTTTTATTCCCCATTTTATTTCTAGTAAAGCTTTAATTTAAAATTCCTTTCCAAGATTAAAATAATATTATACTCCTCCACCCTTTAATTATTTTTGGACAATTAACGGTAGCATCTTTCATCTTGGATTTTACAAAAACATACAGTTTAATTTAAAAAAAAAAAGTTTAAAAGAAAAAGTTTTATAAACGACAGTATAGCTGAAATACACAGGCTTATATATACCTGTGTCTATATATGTAATAGACTGGGTATGAGCACAGACTTTCACTTGACCCACCACTCTCCACACTATTGTTAGTATGTTTGCTTCTGCAATATATATATATATGAGACGCACCTATATATTTTAATGTGAAGGAAAAAAATTAATAGTAAAAAAAATATTGAAAAGCTAAAATTTATAATTTTGAGGTGCGCTTCTCAGAAATATATACATGAAATATACACATAAATAGAGGAGTGGGATGGGACATAGGGTTTGAATATTGGTTAGTAGTTGGCAAGTGGATAAAACCATAAAGCTCAATCTTGAGCTAAGACTGACTGCTTCAATATTAACAAATTATACAGCATAAATACTTATAGACCTAAAGGCATACTGAAATGATAATAAAAGCCAATGCGAGTTTTTGAAGTCCCTAGACTTGCTTTGGCACATCCAGAAGTCTCTATACAATATCATCTATCAAAGCAAACTTGCAATGATGTCCAGACTGTGTTGTTGCAAGCAATCTGCACACCTGTAGTTTCCATGAGCAAATGTCCCTTAGTTTCCCCTTTAGACTAATTCTACAATTATAATTAATTGGTTGAGCCACTTAGATCCTGCTGACATTGGCTAATATTATTTATCTGTAGATGCATCTGATTACTAGTAAAATATTTTTAATTGTTACCAATTAATTAGTTAGATGGATGAGTAGGCACTAGATGGAGATTTTATGCACAAGCCTTCTGGCACTCATTGATTACTCTGGCTTGCATTTAGTGGCAATTACATATAGAGAGTTTTACCTGTTTTAATTAGATTATTTTTCTGATGGAATTCTGTTATCTCTTTTGCACTTTAAGAATTTAATTGAGATTGTTTCCTGGATTTATAATTAATCTTTTAGTAAAAACTAATTCTTTTATCTACTGCTTCAGTATGTTTTAATTTTACTTTTCACTTAAATTTATTACTCTTATTTTATTTTTTTTTAACTTTAAATGTGTATGTATTTCAACATACACGCATATATATAACCCATAATTGTTTATAACAGTTTTCTAGCTATATATGTACAGTATATGTATTTTAACCTATATATATATAAACATAACATCGACATTAATGTTATATGATGAATGAACTCTCAATGTATTATCTATTATTATGTCGATATGCTTATTCACAATCAGTAATTCTAATAACTCTAACAATTTCCACTATACTAAGTAAAAATCTTGATATGGATTTTGAGTTCATCTACTGTATTCCAAAAAGATAAAATTGTAAATGGATTTGATTGCTTTCGAATTTCTTATCATAATATGAATATGGAACATTTCTTCAATAAATAGTTTAGATATTTACATATTATTTATTTGCTTTTCATTTATTTTAACTGTAAACAAATTGCTTTATAATTAAAATAAGTAAACATTTTATAAAAGTTATCCTAAAAAAAACGTTCATAAATATAATCTCAAAAATCAATTTACATACATTCTGTAAAAACATATATGATTTTAGTATAATAAACATTTTTAAATAACTAAATGAACACGAAAATATTAAGCTATATAAATGAGTAAATTTACCTCTTTAGGAAAAAATGGTGCAATTATTGAATAATTTAAAGTTTCACAAAAATTTATAAAAGCAAGTGCGATTATTAAACTTTTTTGACTAAACGTAAGACGTTGGGATGGGATTGGAGAATGTTTACCGGTCGATAAACAAACGCTTTGCTTTCTAAATATTAAGAGGGCTGACGAAGATCTGCTAGGCATTTCTTTCAATTTACAACTTTTTTTATAAAAAAAAAAAATACAAACAAATGTAATATTTAGTATTCTATCCCTGGTCAACTTGCGAATACAGTACTGTATTTTTTTTATTGGTGTTAGATAAGAAAATTGTTTATCTTAGATTAATCTTGATTGGCTTACTTTTATTTACATTTCCAAACTGATTTTCATGTGGAAATAGTGCGCAAATCTGTTGTTGATTTACGATTTTTCAAAATATTAACTAGGCAATGAACACTAAAAAAATAAAAATTGAATCGAAAACGTATTTACATTCAAGAATTTCATTTATTAAAAGTCATAAACAACTTTAAACGGTGGGATGATTTTATTATTTTAAAATCAATAACATTTTAATAAACACCTAAGATTTAGAATTTAGTAACCTTGTGTTTAGCCAATTAATTTAAATAATTTAGAGAATTTATTTATAATTATTTTTAATGCAAAAATACCCCCCCCCCACGCTGTCATCTGCTCAGGAAATTATGTAGCAGATTATTAATCTTTAACTCAGTTTAAAGTTTATATCTAGGCTAGAGATAATCTTTAGTTTAATAAATAATTAATAATAATCATTATTTTATTTATCCAGAATAGATTGTGTCAAAGTTGGAATGGAGTAAGCTTGAAACGTGTAAATCAAATTTTTTTTTTTTAACTTTACTTAATATATAGGGTATATGAGCACAGACTTTCACATAACCCACCATTCTCCATACTATCTCATAACACTGATACACTTGAACACATATATGTTGAAAAGATAAATAATCACCAATACACGTATTTCATGCTAAACCAGCAATCATCAGTTGGTCCAGATTACCATCTCTACACATATATGCTATAGTGCTCAGATATATATTAAGATAGCCAAACCTCATACTTTAATGGACAGGCTTCAATCTACTCCACACTCCAACTCTTTAACCATCCATCCAATTGAAAATCTGATGATGGAATGCTCGAAGGCCACCCTGAGGCCAAAATTCTTACGTGGGTGTGACAAGAATCTCGGCCTCAGGGTGGCCTTCGAGCATTCCATCATCAGATTTTCAATTGGATGGATGGTTGAAGAGTTGGAGTGTGGAGTAGATTGAAGCCTGTCCATTAAAGTATGAGGTTTGGCTATCTTAATATATATCTGAGCACTTATAGCATATATGTGTAGAGATGGTAATCTGGACCAACTGATGATTGCTGGTTTAGCATGAAATACGTATATTGGTGATTATTTATCTTTTCAACTTATGTATTCAAGTGTATCAGTGTTATGAGATAGTATGGAGAGTGATGGGTCATGTGAAAGTCTGTGCTCATTTACCCTATATATTAACATATATAGACACAGGTATATAATAAGCCTGTGTGTTTCAGTTATAACTTTACTTAACTAAGTTAAGGGGGGGGGTCACCAATTAATACTGCAGTATTTTGCATTGGACAGTAATGAAATATTATTGATTAAAATGCAAATTTATATAAAGATTCTTATGCGACTATTCCCTTTTGTAGTAGAAGAGTTACTACTTATTTGCAGTAAATGTTGGCTGCTAAATCTGTCGTGAATAATCTTTTAAACTAGCGGGATACAACTGACTTAAAAGTCGTATGAGAAAGATAAAATTTTAGTAAAATTATATTTAAATAATTTATTCAAATAATGAAAAACTGTTATTAAAAAAAAACTATATCTCTATTACATCGATTATTGCTTTGTGTGTGCTCTTTATTGTTTGTTTTTTTTATGTTATAATTTTGAAAATGCTAGTAATATTTTGTCTCTAAATGAATTTTTTAACTTTTATTATGGTGATTATGTTGTGGTTAAACAAAAATATATATTTTACATTAGTCTATTTTTTTATTTTGATGCTGAAATTTTTTAATAAAGGGTGCTGGTGCAGGCAAAATTTTGATATTGTTTGAATGGTATGTGGAACTCAAAAGTTGATTGCTGCTATCATGGATAATATCTACTATTGATTTGAGTCTAATTTATCAGAAATGAAAGTATCTAATTAGAAATGTCAACGATGTTTAAATAGCATGGATGACTGATTGTGCTGTTGAATGATCAGGCAGTGATTATTTTTATTTG
Source organism: Epiperipatus broadwayi (assembly GCA_028023455.1). Classification (NCBI taxonomy): domain Eukaryota; kingdom Metazoa; phylum Onychophora; class Udeonychophora; order Euonychophora; family Peripatidae; genus Epiperipatus; species Epiperipatus broadwayi. The sequence continues at coordinate 370,934 of JAQFVV010000195.1, read as the reverse complement.
ATAGAGCTGATTTTCAGAATATTATATGAGATGAGTCAAAGTTATTACTTAGGTTAAAATTTAGACATTAGTTTTAGTACTAAATTGTACATATTTTTATAACAAGTGCAATTTAATTGACATTATAACATATTTTGTGGTGAGGTCAGGCTATCAATGGAGTTCATATTTGAATAATGGAATGATCTATATAAGAATTAACTGTAAGAATAAAAATATGGCATCTAATGAAGAATATTTTCTACACTTTGTACAATATAATATTAATTCATCAAAGACTAGGTAATAATTTTAGCTTAAGCAACTTTTTATCTCTTCCCAATATGCTCTTTGCTTCATTTTTCTTTTTTTCTCTATCTCTTTTTTAATTGCACTTTTTAGTAACAAGATTTTTATGAGACCTGATCATCATAAATCTTTTGTATTATCAGTTATCTTTATATTAACTGTAAGAATTGATTGTGCATTTGTGCAATCACATTTCCATTTTGATTACATACAAACATTAATGCATGTTTCATTTAATATATATGTAAAGTAGTCATTATTTTCAAAGTTGGGACATATTTAGTAATTATGTGTTATCAATTGCTATTATTAGAACTATTCTACAACAAGGAATATGTTTTAAAAAATTTTAAATGGCCTATTTTGTAACATCTGGTTATTTTTCTTAATGCATTACCTATGTGTAGTAAAAAATAGTTTCAATTTTATCAATGTAAACAGTAGTATAATAATAAACTACTTAACTATTTTTTAAACTACTGATGCATGTTGATAGATAAAGAATTGTCAAGTTTTAATACTAAAATAGCTATTCTTGTGAAAATAAATAAATATAACTGAATAGGCAGATGGCTGCAAGTTTTTTTGTTTTTTTTTTTAGATTATTTATTGTCAGTCTAATTTAGCAATGAAAGATTAATGATATTAAAAATTGTTTTAGACAATAATACCTGCACGAAATTTTCTTCATGCTTATACTCCAATGTTGGATTTAGAAAGTTTAGAGAAATAAAGTTTTCATTCCTTGCTGAACAATGCATTAATATCAATAAAAATATAAAAAAAACATTTTTTTCATATAAATGATCTGTTGTCATTAAACTTTTGCATATAAAACATGGATTATATTTAGAAAATAAAATCACTATAAAACATTTTGCATAAATCCAGTATCAAGTAATCGCATTCAATGGTATGGGATTACGTTATTGTAAGAAATCAGAATATAAAAGGAAGTCATATTGCTGAATAAATCACAAATTTATACACTTCAAGACTCAAATGATAGATTAAAATATAAGTCCTATTTCAAACTTTAAAAAAAAAAAAAACTCAATATTTGTTCTGCAACTGCCACTTTGGGAAGTTTCAATAGGTTGTAAGCACTAAACGCTTCAATTTAGATCTTCAAAATAATCATATTATTAAAAATAAAGTTTATTTTTGTATTCACTAAAAATAAAATCCTGAATAGTTATTTAACAATGTATTGTATTATTAATGATTTAATTGAAAGAATACATATGTCAATACTCTTTGTTTGATTAATAATAAAATGAATGCAAAATTTCATAATTCTACAACTGACAAATGACTTAAGAGAATCACAGGTTCGCTTCTTGGCCGATGCTTTGACATATGGAAAAAAAAATGACTTAGGAATTTTTTGGGGATTAAAACCAGTGATAAGTTACAACAACTGGACCTGAACAATTCCAAAATGTGAAATTTTTAATCTTACACTTTACATTCAAATATTTAATTATTTATCAAATAATGCAATTTATTTTCTCATCTCCTTCTATTTATATTATAAACAAAAAGTATATACTCGAATTAGTACACATATTGGAATTTATATGTGTATAATATCATCATCAACCATTATAAATTCACTGTTGGAATATGGTCTCTCCAAGTTTAATCCAAGTTCTCTGATCTCTAGTTTTTTTTATCAACATTACTCCAGAAAATGTTCTTATATCATCCATTCATCTGTGATCTTTTTCTTGGTCTTTTACAATCTCTTGGAAACCATTTTAAGATCTGAACTGTTTATCTATTATGATCTCTCTTAGCAATATGTTCATTATCTGTCCTCTTATCCATATATTTCATTTCTGATTCTTCTTTTTACTCCTAATATATGTCTCTCCATATTTCATTGATGTTTTGAAGTAACTCTTTGTTAAGTGTCCAAGTCTCAGATGCATAAGTAAGAACTGGTAGAGCACATTTATTAAAAATCTTCCATTTCAAATACATGGGCATATTTTTTTAAACATTGTTTTTAGCAAAACCTCTATCCAAGTTTCTATCTGTATTAAAAATATGACCAAGGTATTTGTAGTTATTAACTTCTTCCAATTCTTCATTTTTACCTTTTTCTTTTGACAAAATCTATTGAACATTAATGTTTTTCATATTTACCGTTTGTCCTATTTTTTAACTTTTATCTAATAATTATTGCAACATTTTCTTTAAGCTCTGAAGCATTATTTGTAGAAACAATTATATTATCTGAAAAATCTAATGGCTTAAATAACTTCTATTTATCTATATTCCCTTAATTTCCCATTTTAATCTACAAAATACTTCTTGCAAAACTGTAATCAAAAATTTTGGAAATATTGTCACCATGTTATACATCTGTCTCATTATACAGCTTACTAGTATCACTATATAATCTAATCATTACTGTTATATTTTGATAAATATTATTCAGAATATGATAATATTCTGATTCTATATCTTGATGATCCAATGTTTTTAAACATTAAAGAAATGCTTATAAAATCAAATGCCTTTTCATAATTTACAAGTTCAAAGCAAAATGGCGATTCTTATTCATTGGTTCTTTCTATAACTTTGCTCAATACTTGGATGTCATCCACTGTGCTAACACTTCAATATCCAGCCTGATCTTTTAGTTGATTAAAATTCAAAATTTGCTGTAGAGTAGTAATTATCTTAGTAAAAATTTTATATAGAACTGATGACTAATAGGCCTATAATTTCTAATATCTTTACCATCTTTTTTAAATATTAATATTAGTACTGCTTTATTCCAATCATCCAATACATCTTTATCATTTAGACATTTGGTATATAACTTTGTCAATAATTTTTCTATTTCTTTATCTGCTTCTTTTAAAATGTTGATTACAACTACAATTTTCTTACAGTTTTTTTTTTTTTTATAGATTTAATTTCATCTCACTTCATTTAAAATCTTGGCAATTCAGAAAATGTAGTAATTGAAGAAGATATTGTTTCCTTTTTCTTTATTGCTATATAATTTTTTATAGAACTCTTCCACATATTACATGATGTAATTTCTCTTTTTAGTAATAGTTTTATCTTTCCTTCTTAAGGCAAAAATATGCTTCATATCAATACCAAGATATTTTATATTTTTGATACATTTATTATCTTCTCAAGCTTTCTTTGCTAATTTACTACCACATTTTCTTATAATGTTTCTTCTTTTTTTTTTTTTGGATCATTTTACAAAATTCTATGTATTCAATTCTTCTCAATGGATCAATTTTATGGATTTACATATGCCTTCTTTTCTTCATAAATTCTTTTTTCTCAGCAAAAATTTTAGTATTCAATTACCACTAAATTTGTTGCAATTTTTAAAAGTGTATCACTTACCTTCCCGTTTATTTTATTCAAATCTGAACCAACTTCAAAATCTATTAATACTTTAAAGCAATATAGAAATTTTAATTTAATTTCATTGGAATGTTTCTGAAGGTTAGAAATATCAATTGTGAATTTTGTTTTACTTAATTTTTGTCTTTCTAGTTTTATATTAACACCTGTTTTACATCTCACTAATTAATGATTATTCATTGAATTTATTAAAAATATTACAATCTTGAAATACCAATTTTATGTTAGTCAAAATATAGTTCAATTCTGATGTAGCTTGATTTAGATGCTACCATGTCCATTTAACATTTTTCTCAAAGAAAGAATCTATAATATACAGCTTTTCTTTTTCTGCAGGATCCACAAGTCTGCCCTCTTTCATTTTTATCACCATAACTAAATTTACTCTCAACACTTTCATCTGTCAATCACTTACCAATTATAGCATTAAAATCATCATAATTTTAAATGATTGTTGGCTTGATCAATAATCTTTTGTACATCCATATAAAAATCCTTTACTTCATCACAATGAGAATTTATTGGGCCATAACTCTGAATTATCTGCATTTAGTATCTCTCATTAAGTTGAGTAACCAATATTGCTTCTCAATCTACCAAATCCATTTGTGCTTTCAATATTTGTGCATTTATATTAGAATACATGTTCATTTTTTTAACCAATTGTCTTTTCTCATTTTCTTCTTTTTTCATAAAGTCCAACAATGTCTCATTTAATATTAGTGAGTTCTTCCAATTCATATAATCTTCTTCATTTGGAAGTAATCTGCAGTTGTATATACTTATATAAAGTCATCATTAACTAGTAACCTAAATCGACAATCAAAGGATTCTAAGCATTTTCCACCTTCGGCCATCAGCTGCTGCCTCGGCTGATAATTTTATGGCCTAGTGGGAATAAGGGCCATACTTTAGTTTTATCTCTCATGATTATAAATATTTATTTTAAAAAGTAAATTCACCCACACATTTATTTCTGCCTTCAAATAAACTCTGTTAAGAGCTATCAGGTGAGAAGAAAGACCATTGTTTCTTGATTTTAAACTCAGCAATAAAAAGACAATAAACTCCATGCTGGCTGATACATGTTGGCTGAGCAACCCATCCATGTTCGTATTCTGAATAATCATACAGTAATAACAGTTGCACTGACAAGAACATATGGAATAGACATTAAGAAATTTACAGTATTCGATTCCATGTCTCAAAGAGTCTCGTTTCAATTAACAGCAAATTTTATGTATATTAAAGAATATTTTGTATACGTATTATTATTGATAGATATATATATGTAGCTTATTTGTATATTATTCATAGATATATATGTATTTATGCAAAAAAGTAATAAAGTGTAACGCTGCAGATGTTAATTAGAAATTAAATATAAAATTAAATTATCCGGAAAGTTTTAGACAAATAATTAATTACTGTCTAGAATTCTGTCTGAACCAATAGTTACTCTTAAATATCAAAAATAAATATCATTAGTCACTGTGTATAATGACTGCAGAAATCTTTTAATTAGCCACGCTACTAAAAATGGAGAATTAATTGATGAGTACCTTTCATTTTTGATTGCAAAGTAAGCCTAGTTATTTATCGACAGTACTGCTTGTAGTGCTGTGTATTATGGGGAATCCCAGTAAAATATTGCTACTAAAATCGCACAACAATAGATATATAACCATGCTAAGAGTAGCTCTGACTACAGGTCTGTCTTTCTGGATCATGAACTGGAATATGGCCAATCTTTGACCCTGTAAATGTAGATGTTGTATGTACCAAGCATGATGATCGCATGTGCAAAATTAAGAAGGCATAGTTTATTTCCAACAACTCCATGCCCATTAATAAAAGTTACCAGCATTGCATTGTCTAAAAAATAGAATATGTAAATTAGCTATTCACATAATTTTGATCATATTTAAACACTACATCTCCAGAAAATTATGAGAGCTACTAATCTGATCTGGGCGGTGGAAAATATGCTCAGCTAGTAAACCAAATAGAAATTTAGCTTTGTTGGTCAAGCATTCAAAATGTATTTATATATACATAGCATCAAGAATATATTTCTGGTGAGAAGTCCATCTCCTGATGTGTCAAAATAAACTTAAGGATACTCTGTAAAAGCCTCTCCAGCCTAAATTATTTGGTAAGCTTCAAGTATAACAATAAATATTTCGTATTTAAATAATTTCATTAGTTAGGCCAGTGAATTAATCCCAAAGGCTAAGAACGGATAAGTGAATAATAATGTAAACATTTTCTTCATTATTTTAAATTGTAAAAGTCTGCTAGTCAGTTATTAATAGTTTATGGCATAACTCTATTTGTAAGATAAAATCCCCATATATTCTTGTAAATTATATAGTTATTTGTAATCTTATATTTTCTATCTATACTTAAGGGCTTCTATATATTCTTGTATATATGTGTGAATAGATTATAACAAATTATATTAAGAAAACGTGTTTTTTTTATCTGACAATTAATTTATCTGCCCATTCTGCAGCTGATGTTAAATTAACTGTAGTTAGATATATTTCAGATTTATTTTCGTAGCTAAAAGTATGGATAATGATAATTTAATTGTTTTTGACTTGTAATAATTTGCAAATTTATAAAAACCTGCTATTTTATAGAAATCTCTTTGGCGCAACTAAAAGAAGAAATATATTTTTGAAAAAGTAAATAACTTTCTTATAGAAAATGATTTTGAATTACATTGGGATTTGCATCAACAAAGCTGCATTGTAGGAGAATTAAAGAGGGTTTTCCGGATGCAAGTCATTGCTCTACCTAAAAGAAAATCTAATATTTCGACACATGGGAAAATTGCTTAGTAAAATGTTATCAGACATTTCCATAATAGTTAATTATATAAATAATACAAGACTCGTTTGAATTTTATATTAAGAGATGGATTCCGATTATGAATCTTTTATATTACACAGAAGTAAGGTAGCTATCAACTGTAAAGTTTTAATACTTGTTGTGGTATATTAGTACTAACTGTGAAAAAATATATTTTTACAATTAATCCAATGCAAATAAATTAATTTGAATAATACAATTTATTAAATTAAACACTATGTACTTATGAATAGATTATAATTTTGCTCGTGTATACCCTAAGACTTTTAAAAGTAAATTAAAGACGTGCAGTTTGTCCTTGGGTCCAATTTGAAACTCTATGACGGTGAACTTCATTGAGAAAAAATTCTTTATCAGGTCACATTAAAAGTAAAATAAAAACTTGTGCAGCCTTAACATTCCCTGGGTTCACTTTGAAACTCCACAGTTGTGAACTTTACTGAGAAAAGGCTCATTGTCAGGCCACACTTCTTTGATCTCTCTTGATTATTTTCTTCAATGGTAACAGTCCAAAATCTCAAAGTAGTAGAGACTGGTTCTTTTTATAATCTTCTGTTTCCAATTGTTATCTTATTAATAAAAGTAATTATTTTACTTACAGATTAACAACATAAACTTTCTAATTAAACTATTTTAATTACTAATAATGAATATTTCTATAATTTTTGTTTCACTACACTACTCTCATGCAATGTAGAAACTGTTTTCTATCCACTTTTAACTGATTGTGGAGGATGTAATCATAAACATATGAACAAAGATGTGAAAAAGATCTATTCCAAGATGCACATTTGATGCTAAACCAGCACTCGTTTTATGAATGACTAATAAAAATTATTAATATACTTTCATTAAGTGATTTGTGTCAAAGTTGTGAGGGCAGCAGATTTGACACTTCTTAATGAAACTAATAATTTACTATATGTAAGAGAATAGGTTTTGGGCCAACTGATGAGTGCTGATTCAGCATGAAATGTGCATCTTGGGCATCATAGATCTTTTTCACATCTTTGATCATATGTTTATGATTAAATCCCTCCACAAAATATTAAAAGCAGTCTTGCATTGTTAGCCGAGAGGTATCGCAGTCGCCATGCAAGCAAGTACTTGGTTGCAGACGGTTGAGGGTTCGCGTCCCGGCCGACGCCATGACATATGGAAAAAAAATATTAAAAGCAGATAGAAACCAGGCCCTATCTTGCATGAGTGTAGTGAAAATTACACTACAGACATATTCATTATTGGATAATCTCTAGTCTAATGAATGACTAATAAAAATTATTAATATACTTTCAGTTGTGAGAACAGCATGATCAATTAATCTATTGTAATTTACTAACTATATATATACTGAACATTGATAAAGATATGTATAAAATATGGGCCAACTGATGAGTGCTAGTTCAGCATAAAATGTGCATCTTGGGGATCATAGATCTTTTTCACATCTTTGGTCATGTTTATGATTGCATCCTTTCACAAGGTGTTAAAAGTGGATAGAAACCAGTGCCTACCTTGCATGATAATGGTGTAGTGAAACTTATATTACAGAAATATTATTCATTATTGAATAATTTCTAGTCTTGTGAATGACTAATAAAAATTATTAAATTTTTTATTTACTGTTTCCGTATTAAATTTTTAATTAAATCATTTTAATTGCCATCTTCTGTATGATTATTCTAATTAAACCATCTTAATTACTAATTCATTCCCAATGCAGAAATGTTATTATTCATTGTCCTATAACATGTACATAAAACATATATGGTATTTAAACAAAATGTATACATATGCTATGTCCTGAATGTATTAATTAGATACCAGTTGGTAGATCTTCAATAATTTTAAATAACACAAGTTTAGTAACAAAATTTTATTTAACATTAATAACTGTAACAATAATTTAATTTACTTCTCCAATAATTTAAGACATTGTACAGGCTTAAACCTGCATTTATATATGTAATATATGCGGGGTTCGAACTCAGACTTTCACACAACTCACCACTCTCAGTGCCATCTCATATTGCTGCCCCATCTGATCACACACATGTTGAAAAGATAAATAATCACCAATATACGTATTTCATGCTAAACCAGCAATCATCAGTTGGTCTAGATTACTATCCTCACACATATATATAATCAGTACTCAGCTTTATATTAAGATAACCAATCTTTATACTTTAATGGACAGACTTCAAACTATTCCAACTCACAACTCTTTAGCCTTCCATTTCATTGAAAATCTGATAGAACGTTCAAAGCCCTTGTTAGTGCCAAGGTTGTCATCCTACCCATGTTGACATATTAGTCATTCTGACCCCTCATGTACAGGAGAATAATCCATTTACACATACATGTGAGGGATGGGCAGACCTTTTACACACTATTAATATAAGTTAAGACATTGTACAGGCTTAAACCTGTATTTATATATGTAATATATGCGGGGTTCGAACTCAGACTTTCACCCAATACACAACCTTAGCACTAACAAGGGCTTTGAATGTTCTATCATCAGATTTTCAATGAAATGGAAGGCTAAAGAGTTGTGCGTTGGAATAGTTTGAAGCCTGTCCATTAAAGTATAAAGATTGGCTATCTTAATATAAAGATGAGTACTGGTTATATATATATATATGTGTATGTGTGTGTGAGGATAGTAATCTAGACCAACTGATGATTGCTGGTTTAGCATGAAATACGTATATTGGTGATTATTTATCTTTTCAACATGTGTGATCAGATGGGTCAGCAATATGAGATGGCACTGAGAGTGGTGGGTTGTGTGAAAGTCTGAGTTCTCCAATAATTGTAATAGTATATACAAGCGCTTTTAAACGCTGGTTGAAGAAGCTGTTAATAGCAAACAATCAAAATGAGTTAATCTAGACTAAGCACTTTCGAGGTGTTATCCCTCATAATCATAGCCAAAATAGTAATAGTTGTTGTGATATTATTGAATGGTAATATATGCTAATGTATATGTAAATTATTCAGCTTGTCCATTTTCTGGAAATACCAAAGCATGTATCGCGTCTATTAATTGCGTTATTGTCCCTGATAATAAAATACGCCTCTTTTATCATCCTTTTGCAGTCGTTAGTTTCAGTGCACACAATTGTGGAGTTGGGGGATTCGAACCTATGACCGGCCTGCTTGTCGTGTTCGAGAAATATTGAAATTTTGTCATTGTTCTTTTGCCTCTCCGATATGCATACATAATGAAAAGCTGATTAATTTACATGTACATTTGCATGTATTACCATTTTAATAATATCACAATTATTACTATTTTGGCTATTATTATGAGGGATAACACCTCTATAGAAAGCGCTTAGCCTGGATTAACTCATTTTGATTGTTTGCTATTAACAATTTCTTCAACCAGCGTTTTAAAGCGCTTATATATACTATAAACAATAATAAATAAATGAATAAGAAATCAATAATTTGAAATTCTATAAGAAATAAATATAATCTATTATTAATTCTCTAGTTGCATGCTTCACTTCTCACACACACTAGATATTATAAGCAACCTTGTGTTTTAATTAGTCTTTTATACACGTGCTTGCTATTGTTATATATGTATATACTTTCCATAACAATTATGCTACTGGCAATTCAATATTTTACTTTGGCTGACAATGTTATTAAACGTAACCATATCATATTTCTCCCCAAATTTTCTTTGTGCTTATTTAGCACACACGTTTCACGCACTATCTTTTGTATATAAATAGTTAATTTACATAATAGTCTGTTTATTACACTAGCAAATTATATTAGCATATGTAGATTTTTTTCTAGAATATATTAAAATTAAGACAATTAATTCAGGAACAATCTCTGTGTATTTACATAATTATGAAATTCATTTTTTTTAATATAATCTATATCTATATAGTGCACCGACATTCTAATCCTCTCTCTGTTCTAGAAATAATGCTTTCCATACCATATATAGTTCATTAATCTAGATTTCTTTCCAGAAAAAATGTCTTTTTTCTTCCCTCTTGTGAAGTTGTGATAGTTTGTTTTTCTTGTTATATCAGTCTCAGAATAATGCAATCTTCCTCGGCTCAATTATTTGATCCATATTGTGATCATGCTTGCCACTTCTCCATCAATTTTTTGTTCAGTTCACAAAATAAAATTTTTGGCTTCACTTCCTTCATCATTTTTTTTTCAACCCTTGCTAATTTATTTTCAAAAACATCAACATCCGGTATCTCATTTGGATGAGGAAGGACATAAATATTTTCCTAATTTTATCAATCATAATTCCCTTGACAAAGTTTCGAATATTATTTCTGGTATCCATTTCTTTTTTTAAATATTAGTGCATCCACAAGCTTTAAAAATTTTCACAGTCAAAACTGTACTTAAATTTTTTAGTTATAATTGGCAACAACTTATGATGACAATGCATTAATAACCCAATTGGTATAGATATCCATTGCATTTAATTATTTGCTATTTTAAAATGACTTGATAAATTTTTATGACTTTTTAAAATAGTCTATTATTCTTCATGCATTTAATCTGCTAAATCCAATGATGCAGTTTTTCAATTCAGTCTTATTACATCTAACAAGCTGAAAAATAGTGGTTTCTTATAATCTTAGTATCATATATTCAGAAAAAATACAGAGCATCATTAAGAAAAGATTTTCTAATGTTTTATAATACTTTGATAGGAATCCTCATCACACTTCCAACACAAGAAATTTTGAAAAATAATGGTTTTATATAAATTTAGTTGAAAAAGTTATAGCATTATAATGAAACATGCTACCTTTTGATGGAAATATATTAAAAATTTATATTAGTCATTCATTAAATTAGAAATGCCACCTTTTAATTTGTTAAATACATCAGCAGATATAGGAAAATCTAACAATTTTTTTTTTAATGATTCATATTCTCAAATCATCCAAGCCAAAAAGCTGATTTTTTTTTTCTTTACAGACTTATAACACATCTGAGATCATGAATAATATTACTAAAACAAGACTGTATATATTGAATTTAAAACATTAAGACCATTCTGAAAAATATGCTTGAAGGAGAATAAATATCATAATCAACATCATGCTGTAAATTCAAAAGTCAAAAACCTGCTATCACTTTTGTTTTAAATTTGCTTAATTAAAAAAACACCACCAACAAATTTCTAAAAACCAATATTTGGAACTAAAAAAAAGTAAATGTATATTAAGAATAATTGTAACAAATAAAAATTTTAATCCAGTATGCTTTATATGCAAATATATTTGGTGGATTGATTAATAAAAAAATTTTTAATCCAGTTTGCTTTATATGCAAATATATTTGGTGGGTTGATTAAAACTTGTTTAATATTTTTTTTGTTCTTCTTTACTCTTTTATGATTCTTTGTTTTTGAAATTAGAATAATCACATCATATTTATGCATATTCCTTAATTAAGTTTTTTGGTTAACAAAAAATAGATTATTATTTAGACAACAGTATTACAACCAGTATATAATTTGAATATTATTTGTGACAGTTTGCTGCTTTCTTAACACAATTTATTGTAGTATCTTAATTTTAGAATTGCATCATAAATCTTATTAGCTTTTCATTCTAGAGATGTCAAATAAAGAAAGAAATACAGGCCATAAAATTATGTTTGAGCAAGATAATATTGTCTTCTTTGAAAAGAATGAAATAAAGAGAAAAAATGAAATCTCTTTTGTTAAAGATTTATGATTCTGAAGCTATTAATTTATTCAAAACTTTTGATAATAAAGATAGTTGCAATATGTTCGCATTATGGGAAGATAGGATATTATATAGCTGTTATGTGTTACTATTATTTTGCACAGAGAAAAAAACCATTAGTAAAGGATCTGTAATTAAATGTTGACTAGTTATTGTGAAGTGGTATACTTAGTTTCATATATATATATGATTTTTAAATGGAAGTAACAACTCTCTTCAAACTATGGATAAATAACACTCATGTCAGTAAATAATAAAGAATAGATTGTTCCTATTCTTAAAACTTTTGATTATAAGATTTCGATCACTAACATTGGTGGGAATTCACTTTATTCTTTATCATTTACTCACATGACTATTACTTATCCTTAATTTATTGGGAGAAGAGGGATTACATCTATTTAAATTTCAGATACATTAAAACTGTGCATATTATGTGTGTGTACATGAAATTAAAATCCTTTAGATAACACCATGTAAAAAAAGTAGATGATAGGAAGAAATTTTCAAGATTGCAATAAAATGAATCAAGTTGTTGTTAACTTTAAGGTAATAAATCTTTAAAATATTGCAAATCATAATCTTCTCTAAATATATTATTCACTTCTCCGAATCAATAGTAATATGAGATTTTTTGTTATTATTTTATACCAACATTATAACTTATATCCGTTTTCAAGAATCGTCACCAGCCACTTGCAAACAATTATGACTAACTCACTACAAAAAAAAAAACACTATCTTAAAGATGCCAATTAATGAAAACATACATACATCCAGATATAGAAATACGTTGATACATTTTTCTGTTTAATATTTTGTGGTGCTGCTTTTTAATTTTTTCTGCAAAACTTTTCTTTTTGAAATATGTTAACACTACATCTAATTTTCTTTCCTATGATTCACAACAAAAGCAGCCAATATTTTCACTTTACAATGACTTTGAGACAAACATATAATGTAAATGTGGTCCACCTCTCAGGAAAATCATGCTCAGTTTACCAAAAAAAATTCTTTTAAGGAAGCCTCACAATGTTCATTTGTTTCATGTGTCTAATTGAACAAAAGTGTAATTTTACAATAGTGAACACTATACTATCACATATTGATTAATCTTATAATTGTGCGATTGTATTTTAAAAATTTTGCACAGCAGCCTTATAAAACTTTTCTAATGCTTTAATGTTGGGTCTACAAAATGTCCAAGTCACACTTCTATACAATAAATTTGATGAAATAACACCTCTATATATAGTTATTTTAATTACAATAATTATTTTCCTGTGATAAAATACTGTTTTAACTTGTTAACAACAGCGGCAGCACATTGAAATCTGTGCTGTATCTCAACATGCAAATCCATATTTCAATTTATAAAACTATCATGCTATTTAAATTGGTTTATATTTTCAAATGGATAACCATCCAATTACAAGTTGCTGATGATTTTTCTTCTATCACTGGCTGATAAAGAATTTGAGTTTTTTTAAAAAAAACATTAATTTCAAAAACATTAAGTATAATCTGTAGATCATCTTTTGAACTGGCAAAAATAACACAATCATCAGCATATCATAAATCCAGAATCCAAGAAGTTCTAGCATTTGCTTTTAGCCAATATTAAAAATTCCCCCATCAGATCTGTAATGAATCTTGATCAGTGTTTCATTAAGTACAGTTCCAAAAACAATTTGCATAAAAATCAAAAGGAATATTGGGGCATATCCTTGTTTTACACTAGTTTTTATTTCAAATTCCTGATTTTCCATTTGTAGTAATAACATTCCCTCTAAACCCCATCATGTAGAATAGAAATAAAATTTGCTGTTCTATCAATTAATTTCAAACAATACTACAGACCTATTCAATTAAGTGAATCAAATGCCTTGGACAAATCAATAAAACCAATATAAACATCATTCTTTTGCTCCTGATACTTTTTTTTTTTGCATTTACCTGGCAACAAAAATCATGTCTCTAGTGGTTCTTGATCATCTAAAATTACATCAACTCTTTGGTAAACCATTCATTTGTGACTGGAAACAGTCTATTCAAAAAAAGATTCTTCAATCTTTTAATAATATTCCACAATAATTACTACCATTGTAATTATTTTAGTTTTATCTATTTCCCTTATTTTTAAAAATTGGTCTAATAGAATCATCCTTAAGATGAGATGGCACAACTTCATGAGTACATAAAAAATTCAATGCTTTTGAAGTTAACAAATCATTCATCATCATATTTTTAAAATTCTCCATGTATATGATCAAGATTTGCAGCCTTTATATTTTAAGATTACAAAAGCCTGATTTAACTTCAGTAATCTGGATATCTTTAGGCAAATCCAAAAGATAGATAAAATGGATATAACATTAGAAGCCACCATCTCAATTCTTGTATCATATTGGTAAGATAATAAAAATATTCCACGTAATCAAAATATCAGTCATTATATGGGCCATTGCTGGATTTAATAAGATTATGATACCATTTCTTAGGTTCATAAGTTGCTTTTAGTATATTAAAAATAATGTAAACAGTAAAGGTCTGTATCTCTTTGCAGTGTTAATCCACCAATCATTTTTAAGCTTCCTTGTTAATATCACATGATCACTATTCTTATACTAGCACATAATTGTTTATAAACAAAGCAAAACTCTCCATACAGTATTGCCACCCTATGCCAACCAGAGTAATCAATGAATGCCAGAAGGCTTGTGCAAAAAATCCCTATCTAATGCCTACTCATCCAATATCCCCAGACTAGTTTCTGGCTTGTGGCCATTGTCAGTGAGGAGCTTTGGATCTGAGAGCACTGCATCCTTTTCAATTTCATTGTAGTTAGGGAGATTTTTATGCAAAGCTGCCTCAAGATACAAGCTTTAGCAATTGGAAACTTCTGTCCCAACTAACCTGATTCATGCAAAGATCACAAAGGTCTGGGTCTACTAAGGCTATTGTCATTATTGTTTTGTTAATTCTCAAGGGCTTGGACTAAAACAAAAAGAATGAAATAGTTGAAATTATAAATGCTGTGTGTGTAGTTAAACAATTAAAATGCGGTTGCACAAAACCACAATCCCATTGTCACAGTTAATATAGAGAAATAAATAGGTCATAGACTAACTTAAGTTATTGAAAAAGAAAAATAAGAAGACTGAAAACTTTTTTTTTTAAAAAAAAACAATGCCTAGTCATTGATGAACCAATATCTTATCCTACAAGATAGCAAGAAAAATAGGGAGACTAAAAAGACTATTTGTTCTGGAAACAATGCCTAATTTATTGATGAACTAATATCTTATCTTACAAAATAGCAGGAGGTACTTTTATTAAGCACTATTTATTTGTTATTCACAGTTAACTCTCATATGTGAAGGTCATTCTACTATCTGCTTAGCAGTGAAGCCTGGCAAATAGCCTGAGCACAAATTCAATATTTTTAAGGGTTATATTATATCACTAATGTATTCATATATGTCTGAAAATTGGGATAAAAAATTAATATGCTACATATCAAAAATATAAATTATATTTGATATTAAATTTTATTTACTGTACATCTAATTATACTTTCAATTTTCATTACCTCATTTAATCATGCAATAAATACTTAATTTACTAAAACTTTTATAGATTAAAAAGTTTAGTCAATTTTTAATTATACAAATAACTAAAATCTGTATCTTTGACTTCTATCTTATTTAATCTTCAGATGTTAGAAAAATTTAATACTAAATAAATATTGTAGGATTTTACATATAGATTTGTTAATATTTTTAAATGTAAAGTTGATTATATTTCTTTCTTTCATCAATTTCCAGATATATGTAAGTACATTATACTGAAAATATATCAATAAAAATAATCATACAAATAATTGAAATAATAAAAAAGTATTTAAATATCTATACTGATTCAGAAAAAATAAGATTTGTTTAAAAAAGGAATTTTTAGAATATACTGTTATTGCAAAGTTTTTAAAAATACTCTAGAACAAAAATGTAAAAAAAGTTTTCCTCAGAAATAGGAAGTTGCCATTTTGATGAAGTCTCATTAAATTTTCTCTAGTTAATGTGTTCCTTGAGAACTGTTATGATGACTTTTATGTTTTTGGAGTCTTAGAAACTTGCAACAACATGATACAAGAGAAATCATCCCCGTTGTTAAGAACTTCTATATACTATTATGCAAAACCTCTTTTTAATTTCATCTATAAACAATAAACTTTTGCTGCAATATAAATATTACTGAGAAAAACACCTTTTTGCAGATGACTTTACAATAAGACTGAATGAGAGTAATGATGTGTGGTTTTTACTAGTCTCATTAATGTAGCATTTCATTATAATGAAACTAATGATTTTAAGTTAACTCCACATGACTTTAATATCATCCATCAGCATAAAGATAAACAGCAATCATATATAAATATTATCCTTCCAAAAATGATTGCAGTCATCACTTAATAAAACACACACACAAACTATAAAACTGCTCTTTATCCATTGTTCATAACTGTGGAGCTCTTTATGATTGTCAAAAAACATAACTTAAAAGAATATTTTTAGTTTGATTCCTTTTATTTTATTTTGGCTACTTAATATACTTGACAATATTAATTTTAAGTGAAACCTCAATCCATTGGATATGCAAATATTTTTCAATAATGATCATCTTTCTTTGGTCCTAAATTCAGAGTCATAGAAATACATGTTATAGAAATAGACATCTATAGTTTTTTAATTTTTTTTTTCGTATCTATCATTGACATCCCAATGTAATATTTTTCAGTATAAATATTTTGAAATTGACATTTCGATTTATTAAAAAAATATTTCTTATAATTCAGAGATACAATAATTTCTTTTACTTTTAATTACTGCCCTCCCTCTATTACTTTCATTTCCTATAAATTTAAAAAAAGATTTTTTGCCACAAATTTCTATTTAAAGTTTAGACCGTAAGAAAGTTTTGTTTTATTTGCAACCTTCTATTAAGAATCTTAACATTTTTAGAGATAACTGAAATGGTAAAATTTGTCATAAAGAAATATTAATTTAGCTTAGAGACATTATACTTTTTTAATATATCATCATATGTAATCATTAATTTATTATAAAAATTTGTACAAAAAAAATTAAATTGCACTGCATTTAATTACATTGACAATTGTTTTGTTTTGACATCAAACATGGGATAGGGAAAAGAATTCTTAAAAAAAAAAATATATTTTTGTGATGAATATTAGATTAGACTTTTATTTATTTTTTAAATGAATGTTTATTACAATGTATACAATGATTTCAGAGTAATTACATTAAAATTAGTTACTGAAGAGATAGAAAATTAAGAATAATTCCAATAATAAAGATATTAATAAGAATATTTATCTTACATAATAAAAAAAATATAAAATTATTACTATTATGTACTATATTTTTAACTAATTTTTTATATTAATTTATTTTAATTCTTTAGTGAAGAAATTTTTCAGTAATTAAAACTACTATTTAATTTGATTTTCTTTTCTGTTTTTTTTAACACTGAATTAAACAAATTTTTATGCTGCACTAATCATTGTGAATTTTTTACATAATAATGAACACTTTTTATTTTTAAAATTTTTATGCAAAATATTTACTGGAGTAATATCAAAATATATTTTGAAGAGTCATAATGGTAAAATGTTTTTCATTCCTGTGATGCCACATTTCTTTCCAGCTACTTTACAAGCTAATGTTATGGCTTCTTGTAAAGATTGTCCAGAACTAAGTGCATAAATGACACTTGCATCAAAAGTATCGCCTGCTCCAAGAGTATCCACTATTTTCTCAGGGGGAAAAGCTGATGAAGTAAAGATTTGTCCATCAGGTGCTCGAGCAATTGCACCTTTTTCAGCCCATGGAATTATAATAATAGCTCTAAAAATATAATAAAAATAATCTATACCAAAATAAAGTTATTCATATTTACAAATGTAATACAAACTCAGAAATATTTATAACAGATGGATGTCGCATTATTATATATGTAAATAAAATAAATTGTAAGCTTACATCACAGAGCATAAAAACTTATAAGCATAAATCCTTGCTGGATGTATATTTGACCCATAGGTTCTTCTGAAACACTATTGTCATGGTGATCAATACTAACAAGGCTGTAGTGACAATTTTATACAGATATCTAACTATACACATAGGTAAGATTCTCCATATAGTAGCACCACTCAAAGCAAGCCAGAGTACTCAATGGATGCAGGAAGGTTTGTACATAAATCCGTATCTAGTGCCTGCTCATTCAATATCCCCAGACTAGTTTCTAGCTTGTGGCAGTGAGGAGCCATGGATCTGAGAGCACTGCACCTAGTTTTAGGATCTGATGCAATCCTTCAGCAACCACTTACTTTTTTAGCTAACTATAAAGCTTTGAGTCCAAAATGAAAACACAATAGTTCAGCATCCATACTTTTTACTGTCTTTGATTCTTTAATAACCATAGTCACTATAATCCTATTGGGCAGGATTGATATTAAATTATCAAACATCACACGATCACCATTCTTTATACTTACACAAGCTATTTACACACAGGATTATCGTGACTGTGGTTATTAAAGAACTAAACACATCAAAAAGTATGGAAGCTGAACTGAATTCAGATCTATATGACTATGCAAGCTAATAAGCTTAGCTTGAAAACATTGTGTTTTGATTATGTGGAATCAAAACTTTATAGTTACCTAAAAAAGTAAAAGGTGACTGCTGGAGGGTTGTATTAGACCCTAAGATCTAGGTGCAGTGCTCTCACATCCAAGGCTGCTCACTGATGAAAGCCACAAGCTAGAAACTAGTCTGGAGAAATTGGATGAGTAGGTACTAGATAGAGATTTTATTCCCAAACTTCCTGCATCCACTGATTACTCTGGCTTGCACTGAGTGGCACTACTATATGGAGAGTTTTGTCTGTATGTAAATAGCTTGTGTAAGCATAAAGAATGATGATCAAATGATGTTTGGTGGTTTAATATTTAACTACATACTTTATTTTAAAACAAAAATATTCAACACTAATTCATGAATAACATTGTGTATAAATCAGTAATGCAATAACAAATTAAAATATAGGCATTTTATAATATCATTCTAAAACTATACAATAATTTTAATTAATAAATTTTACTATATATAATTTAGAATATAAATGTTCTGTTTAATTCAGTGATAGAGTAATAAATTTAAGAACTTACGCTTTATGGAACAATTTTTAGCTAAAGGGAAATAAAAAAAATGTCTCAGTTTAGTCAACTGAGTTAATATGAATCTTGAATAACATATGATCTCCTGAACAATAGACAATATAATTAATTTTGATTATTTTAATATTAAAGTAAAAATATTTATAATAAAAAATGATACATCATGTTATCACATAATAGCACTTACATCAAAAAGATAATCTCCTAGAATATTCACTATTTTCTTGAATAGAAAAAACAATAAAGAATTTCTATCAAGTGAGCAAGCACTTATATCTTTTCCCATTGGATTTCAAATAATAAAATGTTTACTATACATTATTTGTTTGTGTACAATGTCATTTATAAATACATGTTGAAATATTTTACGCTTTGAAATAAATTACACCATTCATTTTATTCATTTTCAATCAATGCATTATAAGATGATAATCTCTCTAAAGTTAGTCTAATTTCACTGATTTCTAGCCTCTATTCCCCATATAACAGTAAACTTTTTAATTTCATCCACTCATCTCACGTGGCCTTTTTCTGGGTCTTATCTGTCTATTATTATCTCTTCTCACTGTATAACTAGCCCAGCATTTCAGTTTCTTCATTTTTTCAGTGATGCTTATTGGTTCAATTTAGATATCTTCTTGTTTCTCCTAACGCAGATTCTTCCATAGTATGCTGAGTAATCGGAAGTCTCCAAATGGCAAGTCTTAATTCCATCTTTTTGCATACACACACAATTCACATATTAGTGTGAAAGTCCTTTTATCTTATATATAATATTAGATAAAGCTGTGCATTTTTAATAATATAGCACACAAAACTAAAACTAAATCAAATAACAATCAGGCATGTAAGATTCAGATTTAAGATTAATGGAAAATACATTTCATTTTATAACATGTCTAACATATACTAACTCAATGTATTTTATTCATTTAATCAGTACAACATTAAACATAACAAATGTATATGTAATAATACATGTTTAACATATATAGTACATAATATAACAAAGAATTAGATACAATTGATAATTTAATGTGCCAATCTGAAACTAATTGTTCATATAGAGATGATGGTTTCATTAATTAAATAGAATGTATCAAACTAATATCTTCTTCAAAATTTAGACAGATTATACCATAAAAAGCATGCTAGGATGTATATAAAAAATATAATGGTGCACTGAATTATTATTAATTTAGCTCAGTGATAAATAACTGATATTGAAATGGTTTATTGAATTCTGAATCTTATAAACTTGAGTACCATTTTACAATTATATTATAAATATTTACATTTGCTTAATCATATCAGTTTCAATTTCAAATCTGTATTAATGAGCTCACACAATTCTATTTAATAATATTGTTTCATTTATATATATATGTGTGTGAATGTGTTAAAATATATTACATGTATTGTAACAGAAATATATATGGTTTTCAAGAAAGTAATGAGATGCCAATTCTACCATTAACTGTTTCATATTGGGTTATCAAATTTATGGAATGGAAATATGTAATGTATCAAATCTACATAATGAAAAACCAATTTTATATAATGAAAATAGTTGGATTGTATCTCCAGTAATAAGAGCTAATGACTTACCTCTTTTTATACCTACGTTCACTAATTTTACTTTTGTTTTACAGAAACAACGTAAATTTTTCAATGGACTGCATTGTTAAAATAAAGCTGTTGATATATATGGAAGATATTTAGACATGAACACACATATCATAACATGGTTATGTACATTCAGCATATAAATGCAAAATCACAGGAGTAATCAAGATTTTGAAATGTAGAAAACAAAAGAACTACTATTAGGTAAAATAATATTTAATTAATATTTCATTTTATCTACAAACACAGAGATAGTATGTAATTAAGCAGTAAGGATTTTTTATCCTAACATATGTGTTAAATGAGATATTATTAAAAAAAACTGTAGAATGCATGTGTTAGGATGAAAAATCCTTACTGCTTAATTACGTACTATCTCTGTGCTCATAAATAAAATTAAATATTACGTAATTTCTAATATTTCTGAGTAATTAATATGCAGTAAATCTAAACATTTTGTAAGAGTTAATATGCAGAAAGAATATAATGGGAGTAAAATGAACAGAGAAACATCTTTACACTCTTAAAATGAGATGCTTAAGATTAGTCTATATAATTAAAAAATCGGTTTAAATATATAAGACGGCCACTCTTATCTTTTCAAAAGTCTCTATTTTCTGTCTTAGTTGAGAATTTCCTCAATACTCAACAAGACATCATTGAGATATAAAAAAAACAGAACAGCGAGCGCATGTGTTAGGATCAAAAATCATTATCGCTTAATATTTAATCAATTAACTGACAAAATAACTATTAATGTGAAAGTTGTCTATTTTCAATTTAATTTAGCAATATTATATATATAACTTTTAATTAAAAATAAGAATTGTTACCTAAATATTTTACAATAACAAGCATAACATTTCCAAAGATGAAGATTGATAGAATAAGCTTAACCTAAGTTTTATTACTAAAGATTTTTTACTATTGCTTTTTATCAGAATCCAGTAACAACAAAAATAGTAGAAACTTTGATGATAAATATACATTTGGAACTGTTTAGATATAAATTACTGTATGGAATAATCATTGACCCAAATGTTAAGACAGATGGGTTGTTATAGGTGGAGTGAGTCATTCCAAATCTCAATGATAAATAACCACAGAAACAGAGAGCAAATTAGATACATTGTAAATAAAATGTGTGAAAGATTAGTGAAATTTAGAGCATGGCTAAATGCTATAAAGTTTATTTGGTGCACAAAGTAAACTGAGTTTTTAGGGCATGTGATTAAAGCAAAGGGAAGAATTTGAACCCAGAAAAAGTAAAAGCTATCAAAAATGCACCTAATAAAATATAAAGAATTTGCAATTATTTTTGGGAATGCTAAATTTTTTCAAGCATTTTTTTTAAGAGAAACATCTTATGTAGTAATTCTGCCATATGATTTACTAAAGAAAAAACAGCAATGGAAGTGGGGAATTGAACAAGATATGGCTTTTAATAAAAACAAGAGACTTGTTAATTCAACTTGTCATTCATTATAGAGATGACCAAAAAGAGTTATTGTGATCACTGAATCTTCACATTCAGAATTTGAGTAGTTATTTACAATAAGTCAGTGGAGGAGAATGCCCAATTGTGTTTGTTTTCTGAACTTTATTACAGGTGAAAAGAATGATAGTCAATTGGATAATGAAACACTGGTGATAGTATAAGCAGTTAAAAAGTTTCACCAGTGTGTATACAGATATGCTTTCTAGATTTATGCTGACCATAGACTTTAAGTTGGAATATTAGGAAATCTGAAGCATATTCAAATCATGCAAGTTGGCGGAAGATCTGGTGGATGAATATACTAACATCTTATGATTTTGAACTCATGTACAAGCTGAGAACAAAAATTAGCTATATCAATGCAGTCTAGAATTCCGAATGTGCATGAGTATGAGCCATGAACTACTGATACAAATTATACCAACATCATAAAATCAAATGTTTCAATAGAGCAGTTATTGTAAATGGATTAAAGATGATCCTGGTTTTCAACTGGTTAATGCAGTCAAAACAATTTGGAACATTCATCATAGCTTTTTAATGTGTAAAGGATACATTCTGAAGACAGAAATATATTGATTCCTACAGAAGGAAGAGGGCAAGTATTAGAACTACTGCATGAAAAATATTTGGACATTGTCAGAACAATAGAACTAGCAAGATCATATATGTGTTGGCCTGGTATGAGCAGTGATATCAAGCACTGCAAAATTTGTCAATCTACAGCTAGGCTACACTCGATTTATTGAAACCATGGTAGCAAATATATATGAATCATGCTGGGCCTTTCGATGATTACACTTTTTTGGTAATCATTGACCCTTATTTAAAATGAGTGGAACATAGAGTAGTTAAAAGTATGAGTGCTGTTGAGAATGTAATAAATATTAAATGAATTATGGATTTCCAAAAACAATCATTTCAGAGAATGGAGCTGAATTTGTTTCACAGCAACTAAAAGATTTTCTAGCTAATAAAAGGATATGGCATGTTTTAATACTCCAGTATTACCTACGTCAGATGAATTATCCAAGAAGGCAATGTAGCAGTTGAAACAGACTTTAGATAAAATCAAGTATAAAGATATTTATGAAGCTTTAATGGCTGCTATGTTTTTCCAACATTTTATGTCAAGCACAGCTACCAGAAAAACAATAGTGGAAATGTTGATGAGGTAAAAGTTTCATAATCACACATCAGCAATGGTCCCTAAACAGATTGAGAAAAAGGAGAATAAATTAGAAACAGTGAAATATAAATGAAACAATATAGTTAGGATGATGTAATTAAAAAAACAGTGGCAAACTGGAGTTCTGTTAAAAATACTGTTGAGATAACTAAGAATAATACAGCTGGCTAATAAAATGAAGTCTGCAGATACATAAACTATCTAAGAAGCCACTAAAGTGAATCATTCAAAGTAGAGAAAAAGAGAACTTGTTTTCCACTAGCAGAAGAAATGGATCCCGTGATAAAAAATAATTATGTTGGTGCACCAGTGAAAATACAAGAATAAGAAAGGCCCAGAGTTGAGCAGATAGAAAATGATTCCTTGAGAGCGAGTGTCCATCCTGATGAATTGCTAGAAGTACTAAAGGAGAAAATATCCTGTGCAGTACTGACAGATGAAGATAGCAGAGAAAGTATTGTGGAGGAAAAACAAACTGATTGTAACATCCATATGAGTAAGAAATAGAAGATCGAAATGATTTAAGAACTATATATGTGATTAAACATTCAGGTGATTTTCTAGAGTGAGGGGAGGATTGTTCTGTCTAACTAATAAAATAATATTACATGCATGCTTGTAAATTGATATAAAATATTATTTTATAAAATATTTGTTTACAAAAAAATAATCATACAGAAAATTAAATAATCTTCCCATTGACTAGGCACTCTAGAAAATTAATCTCAAGGATATAAAACTCCAAAAAATTATGCAGATGTAGGCTGAAGTGTGCAGAGATCTGATTGTAGTATATGTCTTGTGAAAAATAGTATCTGTTATTTATGAGATATAAATTTATGAAATTGCAAAAAGATTGCCTAGTACGCTTATCGTAAAGCTGGATAGTTATATCTGTTCATCTATGTAATGTTAATAAACCCATATTTCTACGTTTCCCTGCTATGTTAAGTATTTTTTTAGACTGGAACATTGGATGCTTATTCAGCTGGTATTTACTTAACATAAAACTGAAGATGAAAACATTTCACTCTATTGAACATAATTTATATTAGGGTATAGCATTAGTAAAATAATAGATCACTTACCAGATTAAACGCCATTTAATTTTCTAAGAAATCATAGTTAAATCATAACATATGTAAAATGAGAATACAAAGGCCAACAATCAAGTGATTATAAGATACAATAAAAAGTAAATTAATTACTGTTGTTTGAATTTTTTGTCTTCCAAATTGTAATTGAGTAAAAGCATATTCTTTTTTTTTTTGAGCGAGATATTTGCTAAAAATTTACAAGAATATCACTGATTATATTCTTTTGCTTTTAATAAATAAAAGCACCTATATAGACATTAAATATAATTTTCTAAATACATTATCTCAATTTATTTCAATGCATATATATGAGTATAAAAATTGGAATTTTACTTTTGTTATATAATGGATATGTTTTCATGTAAAACATTTGTTTTAAAAAATAAAATCATATAGTGCCATGTAGTTGAAAAATATTTGTTATTTCTTATAATTTACTCAAATATGCTTCATCTTAATGATGAAAAAAAATTAGTAAAATAAATGTAGTTCTAAATATTGAAATGTTGATATTAATAATATACTAAGGATAGCAAATTACCCCACTTTAATTAAATGTTATCACTTGATTATAATAACTTGATGCCTAGATGGGTAGAGAATTTAAAATGTTTCCACAAAGCAATATTTGGATAAAAAAAAATTTATTTATTTTTAAAAATAAATACAAGCGGTGGAAACAGTAGAGCAAATAAAACCATAGCAATTACAATAATAATGGCAGCAGAAATAATATAATTACAATAGCAAAAATTACAAAATAAATAAATAAAACTATTATTACCCAGGTCGAAGACATTTGGCAAAACCATTCACAGCTTCTTGCATATTAGTAAAACCATGTTTCCTTGCTAAATCCTTGGATACAAAAATGACATTACCACAAGGAAAAAGTTTTTCGATATCCTTTTTAACTTTCTCCAGCTCAAGAGAAACAGTAATTTTGTCTGATGGTTGTTGACATGTAGAATTATATAAATCGATTATTTCTGTCATTTTTATAACCTGCTCTATATCCCGAGCCTAAAATAAATTACATGTCAATATGCACATATATACCCTAAAAAATATCTAATTAGAAATTCAACTAAATATAAATAATTAATTTATAATAAATCATCAAAACACTTTTAATTCCTTTTTGCTTCTTTTTTCTGAGACATTTTGATTATATTTAGATAACAGACTTCAGCTTATTATTATGAAATATTAAAAATATTTAATATATTGAGAAAAGAGAAGGTATGAAATGATAATAATAATTTCCAGATTAATATAGTTTTGTCTTTTAGGTATAGTGATTATCCTAATAATTTTTATTTATGTAGTTGTTTTATTCACTTTAAAAACTTTAATTCATACAAATTATTTGTGGAATAAGTACATATATATCAGAAGTTTTAACTTTGGTATTTAAATATCACATCAAAAATCATCACTCATGTAATATATTTCATCTAATTATATCAAATAAAAAAATATTAATTAACTCCATTAAATTAAATATTTTACAGACCAATTCCTTTTTATCTAAGCAAATACAATTTTATAGATAGACAACTTCCATATTTCTCCTTTCTTTTTTATTTCATAAATAATTTCATATAAATAAAGAGACAATAAAAGACAAATAACCCCCTAATAAAAACAGAAAAAAGAACCCTGATTACTTAGCAAGATAATATAATGAAGGTAATATGAGCTTTATCTCAAATACAATGTAGCAAAATAAATATTAAGGTAAGAATTTTTGATACAGATTTTGTAACTAGTCACTTTTTTGTTCTAAGATATAAAGTTTCAAGTTCATATATACATACAGTGTACATGATCCAAAAAAGACATATTTAATTGCATTTTAAAATAATATGAATTTTATATATTCTTAAAAAACTTAAGATTCTAAGAATCTAACTATATATATATATGACTTTTTTTTTTATTATCATTAAAAAAAAATAACTTAAAAAAAAGACTGAAATCTTTGTGACTTTACTGATTAATGGCTCATAATAAATATAAGAGATTTATATTGTAAGCAACCATGACACTTCTCTATAATATTGTATTTTTGGGTGGTTCACTTAGGATTCTGTCACCAAATTACTATCTCTGATATGAGATTTCAGGTACCTCATCATTCCAAATAGGCAAAAACATTTCTTTTCAAAGATTTTAATTAGCTGATTATCACAAAAAACATACTACCAATTTTTTGGATTTATCAAATTTCTTTCTCATAATATCTGCCAAATTTCTTAATAACATCATAACATGCCATAAGTGATTCTCCAACAAGTGCAGTCAATTCATCTGACAATAAGCATTTTTGAGAATATTTGGAAGTTCCTTTCCTTTCTTTCTTTACTGCCAGTTTTCTTTTTTCACTACAGGTATTTTTTTAAGAGCTCTTATTCTTGTCCCTCTATCATTTTCATCTTGTAATATAAGAGTCAATTCTTCATCATCAATAGGTTCTTCATCACTAGAATCTACTGTTTCTTATTTGCTTTTGGACTTATTCTTTGCATTAGTTTTACTATTCTTTTTTTTTTTTTTTTGACAGGTTTCTGTTGTTTTTCCTTTATAGGTATTTTTTCCTCTGAAAGTAAATCCAAATCATTTGCAGATGGATTAGCTGTTGTATTTTTATTTTTTTCTACATGCTGTGATTGGCTAGCTGTGATCATCTCCATTAATATACTATCAATTTCTTTTTTTTCCTTTCTGAAAAGTCTTCGTGGAACTTTTTTTTCAACTGCTGCCAAATATTATTTGAAGATAACATGGACAAATTTCCACCTTTTAAAATTTCTGCAACAGCAGCCCTCATTTCACTGCATCTCTAAAATTATCATTCCCATCCATTAAATAGCTCTATGCAACTCTCCTCCTCTATAATGCTTAACAACTCAAAGGATACTTTGCAACTGATTTCCACCCCCAGATCATATACAAAATCAAATGCCATACCCCACCTGCCCCTCCATTTACTACGGTGAATCTCAGGCTAACCTCTCTACTCACATTGCTCAATACACTTATCTCTATAACAAAGCTAAAACCAATTCCAATACATTTCCACAACTCCTTTGTCAACATTAAATTAAGGAAGCATGGCACATCTCTAAAGACAAATATATCATTAATAAGAGGGAATCATGCATTCTCCTTTCCAAGAAATGGCTATTTACCCATCATAATGCAACATGTAAATTAAATGAAAATTAGCATGAACAATATAACCATTGTTACATCTATGACTAACACCAGTCGAAAGTTAGCTAAGCACATTAAGTTAAACTATTAATAAAACATTTGCATCATACATTTTTTGTGTATATTTCTCATGATAATAATGAATACATAGTTTAAAATTCGCAAGAAGTTAATTTACATAGGGAAAGATTTAGGTAATAAAAAGCTTTATATTGGATGAAGTAGTAATTTAAAACAGGATTAAGAAGAATGCATTTTATGCCTAAAACTATTAGAGATTCAAATCATTATTCATTATTTAAAGATTAGTTACTTTAAAAAATAAGAAGGAAAAGCTAAGAATAAAATTGGCCATTGATAAATTTGAAAAATAAAAAATAAATTTAAAAAAAAAACAATGGAATCATATAAATATAATGTGGATAATAAAAGATATTACACATGGGAAAACAGAAATGTGAATAACTCCGTGTGTGTGTGTTCAATTAAAAATCAGATATATCAATCCTTAATTGAGATTTAAAATTTATATCTGAGCTAGAGACAATCTCTACTTTTCTAAATAATTAGTGCTAATTATTACTGTATTTATCTAGAGTGGATGGTGTCAAAGTTGTGGGTAAAATAAGTTTGACAATTATACATCAAAATGTAACAATTTACTATTGATAAATACTATACATATGATAAACTTATACATGAGAGATGGTGACCTGGGCTAACTGATGTGTTGATTCATCATGAAATGCATCTTAGAAGTCATTTGTCTTTTATTGTATCTTTGCTGATATAATTTCAAAGGAATATGTGGTAATGTGAAGGTTATTTAATATATTTATAAAATATATTATACATGGGAAAGAAAAATGTGAATAACTTCATGTGTGTGTTTAAATACAAATCAGATATATTAATCTTTAAATGAAGTTTACATTTATATCTGGGTTAAAAACAATTTCCAGTTTAATAAATAATTAGTGCTAATCATTACTGTATTTACCTAGAGTGGAGGGTGCCAAACTTATAGGTAGAGTAAGTGACATTTGTAAATCAAAATATAACAATATTGTGGGAAATGGTATCTTTATTCACATGATTTCAAAAGAATGTGTGGTGGTGTGAAGATTATTTAATATATTTATAAAAATAAGTATAGAAAAGTTAATAGTCTGCATCCAGTGCATTGCTCTCAATAGCACTGTACTCTCACTGTATGTAGGGTTGTCTTCTTGGTAGCATTTCTGACATGAATTTGGTGAGCTGTGCTGCAATTCATCTGGTGATAGTTGCCTTTTCCCATTTCTTTTAAAGTTACACAGCACTCAGATTGTCTTCAACTTTAAAACTACTTTTTATGTTGCAGACTTATTCTAGATTTCTCATTAATAGGTAGCAGCATTGTCATTTTTAATTTTCCTCCCAAACAACAATTCTGCCAGAGATTTTACCATGGTTGCAGATGATGTACTATGCTGGTAAAATGCTACCTCATATAGTTTCATTCATATTTTTAATGTTTATTTTTCTTAAACTGGCCTTTATTTGTTAGACCACTTTCTTTGGTGAGCGCATTTGACTCATGGTGATAATATGGCACTCGACTGTGCTCCATCCCCCATTCTTTCATGTAGGGTTCAAATTTCTCTGAAGCAAACACAAGTTCCATCAACAGCAAAAATCCCTTACAGTGATAGAGTGACAGATTCTAGAGCACAAAACCCTCAGATTGATTCCGCTACTAACACCTTTCAATTATTATGACTAGTTTTGTTAAAACAGGCAAAACTCTCTATACGTATTGCCAGTCAGTGTTATATATAGAGCTCACAAAATAAGCTCTTAACAAGCTTTGAGAATATCCCCAACCTCAGACTGGTTTCTGCTACTGGCGTCCTCAGTGAGGTGCAGGGATATTCAATCATTAGATTAAAAATACCAGGACAAACCCAGCACTTTATCGAATGTATAACTATTAAGTAAAAACTCTGAAATTTTCAGACATCCATATGTCTTCCAATCCAACTATCTAACTTAAATAATAGCCATATGGAACTGAACTAAGTTCAGATACACAATATATTAATAGCTTTAGCAATATAAAATTGCCAAAACCATCATAGCAAAAAATAAAATTACAAAAAAACCAAGTCAGATGTCACATGACTTAATTTAATAAGCTTGTGTTTACAAATGTTATATATAGAGCTTGCAAAACAAACTCTTAACAAGCTTTGTAGAATACTCCCAACCTCAGAGCAGTTTATGCTACTGGTGTCCTCAGTGAGGTGCTAGGATAGTCAATCATTAAAAATACCAAGACAAGCCCAGCACTTTATCTAATGTAGAAACTCTGAAATTTTCAGACATCCATATATCATCCAATCCAGCTACCTAACTTAAAAAGCCATATGGGACTGAACTAAGTTCAGATACACCATATATTAATAGCTTTAGCAATATAAAGCAAGCATAAGAAATGATGATCATGTGATGAACTAGTTTTGTTGTTGTTATTGCTATTATTATTACTATTATTATTATAAACAGTAATTTTTATTTAGATTAATAAATGAAATGCATTGAAATATCAACAAAAAAATTAGAATTATGTGAAAATTATATTTTTGTTTATAATCACACCAATAATGTGATTATAAACAAAATACAATACAGAATAAATGTAATTTGATTTTTTTGTTTTTCATTATATATTTGTTACAAAATTAGCCATTCACTGAATTAAGCCTTTTTCCATTTATGACTGCATTTAGTAAGATTGTATCTTATTACTATTATACAAAGTTACTTTAATATTTTATTAGCACAGTTATATTTCATTTATTATTTTATTAACCCAAGTAACTAAATATTTAATAACAGAATTTTAAAAACCACAATATTATTTTTTTTGTCAGATGCTGCACTCCAATGGGCTCTAATAGTGGCAGATAGTGGAATAGCCTTTAGATAAGAAAGCAAATATGACCAAGTATGAATATTAAATAAATAATGTCTGATCAAGAGCCCCTGCTACCTTGTAAGATAGGATGTGGATTCATCAAAGGCTAAGTACTGTTCCTGATAAAAACAATTTTTTCTGTTTCCTTCTTCTGTCACTCAAATCATTATAGGCTCCGATCATTGTAAACCTCTCATGCTATTAGGTATCTTATATCAGTGACAATGGATTTGTGTATCTGTGCAACAATATTTCTATTCTTCAATTATATGCACAGTATTTCTGACTCCAAATTTTTTTTTTTTTTAGTTCAAACCCTCAAGAATTAAGGGAACAGGTTTAGTAGACTGGCAGTCTTTAGTGGTGATTTTTACTCAAGGCAGTACAATCAATATAGAACTGATTTTGAACTGGATTTAAGTGAGACAGGAGTTTCAGATGGCAGAGATTATAAGTTTAGGTAGCCCTATTTACACATCTCTCTGCTTACCAAGGATATAGAACAGAGTAGAAAATGTGGTCTAAAAATGGCCTGCTTCACAGTTTGGATAAGTTCTCACACCTGGTGAATTACTCATTTTAGTGGTAGAAATAATAATAGTAACAATACCAATAATAGTAATGAAGTAAAAATCAATGGTAATACTAAAAGTATCATGAAGTTCTTTTTTTTTTTTCTAAATATAATGATATGGAAAATTGTATTTGTGGTTAAAGAACTGTGAAGATTTAAGATTGATATAGGTAATCTTAGTGAAACTTGTCCCAGAGAGAAAAAGGAAGTTTATTAGAGAAGATGGATGGATGGATATAAGTTTTTTTTTTAGAAAGGAAGGTTAGTCAGCAGAAGAATATATTGTGTTGGATTTACTATAAGATCTAATTTAGCAACTTTTATTGTTGGAATATCTCATTATATTAATGAAAAATTAATGATAATGGTACTAGGGCTTATTTTATTAGTGCTTATGCTCCAATCTTAGATTCTTATCATTTCAGAAAACGAATGCTTTCATTCCTTGTTGGATAGCATCATTATAGCAATACCACTAAAAGATTGCATTATTACAAATAATTATTACAAATCATCATCATCATCATCATCAACCACTATCAATCCACTGCAGGATGAAGATCTCTCCAAGTTCAACCCATCTTCTCTGATCTTTAGCTTTTCTTTTCCACATCACCCCTGCACACTTTCTTATTTCATCCATCCATCTAATATGTGGTCGCTTTCTGGGTCTTTTACAATCTCTTGGAATCCGGTTTAAGATTTCAATTGTCCATCTATTATCATCTCTTCTAGCAATATGTCCAGCCCAACTCCACTTCAATCTTTTAATTTTTTCAATGAGGTCAGTAACACCTGTTTGTTCTCTTACCCATACATTGCGTTTTAGATCTCTTCTTGTTACTCCCAACATGCATCTCTCCATACTTCTTTGAGTGGTCTGAAGTCTCTGTATTGCTCTTCTATTAAGTGTCCAAGTCTCAGATCCATAAGTAAGAACTGGTAAAACACATTTGTTAAAAACCTTCCTTTTCAAACACATAGGCATATTTCCTTTTAGTATCAAGTTATTTCTACCAAAAGCACTCCAACCAAGTTTAATTCTATGATTAATTTCATCCATTATGTTTCCATCTGTATTAATAATCTGACCAAGGTATTTGTAACTGTTAACTTCTTCTAATTCATCATAATCAATCTTTATTTTCATATTTTGAGCAAATCCATTAAACATTACTTTAGTCTTTTTAACATTTATCTTTAGTCCTACTTTCCTACTTTCATCTGATAACTCCTGCAACATTTCCTGCAGCTCTGAAGCATTATTTGCAAAAACAACTACATCATCTGCAAAATCTAAATGACTTAAATAATCTCCATTTACTTTCACTCCTTTAGTTTCCCATTTTAATCCACAAAATACTTCTTGCAGCACTGCTGTAAAAAGTTTTGGAGATATGGAGTCACCTTGTCTTACACCCTTCTCAATGTTGACTTTTCCAGTATCATTATGTAATCTAATTGTTGCTGTTGCATTTTTATAAATATTCTTTAAAATATGACAATATCCTGGATCTATACCTTGATGATCCAATGCTTTAATCACTGAAGAAATGTTTATAGAATCAAATGCCTTTTCATAATCTACAAATCCAAAACATAATGGCAACTCATATTCATTTGTCCTTTCTATAACTTCTCTCAATACCTGGATATGATCTACTGTACTAAAACCACTTTTAAATCCAGCTTGTTCTCTTGGTTGGTGGAAATCCAATGTTCTCTGTAGACAAGTTGTAATTATCTTGGTAAAAATTTTGTATAAAACTGATAAAAGGCTGATAGGTCTGTAATTTCTAATATCTTCTTTATCACCTTTTTTAAATATTAATATTATTACTGCATTCTTCCAATCATCTGGTACATCTTTATCATTTAGACATTTGGTATATAACTTTGCTAAAAAAAAATTCTATTTCTTCACCTGCTTCTTTTAATATATCAATTATAATTCCATCATTACCTGGAGCCTTTCCTTTCTTCATACATTTAATTGCATGTCTCACTTCTTCATTTAAAATTCTGGGCAATTCAGAAGATGTAATAGATATAGGAGGTACTTGTTCTTTATTACTATATAATTCTTGATAAAAGTCTTCTACCCATTTCATGATGTCATCTCTCTTTTTAGTAATAATTCCATCTTTTTTTCTTATTGCAGATATAAATTTCCTACCAATACCAAAATGTTGTTTTACATCTTGAGACTTTTATTTTCTTCTATGGCTTTCCTTGCTAGTTCACAGTTATACTTTCTTATATCATTTTCACCTCTTTTCCGCACCATTTTACAAAATTTGAGATATTCAATCCTTTTTAATGCATCATTTTTGTATATCTTCATATTCCTTCTTTTCTTCATAAATTCTCTAGTCTCAGTAGAAATTTTATTGGTCAATTGCTTTTTTTTTTACCAGCTATCTTTGTTGCAGTTTTTAAAAGTGTATCAGTTATTTTCATATTAATTTCATTCAAATCTGAATCATGTTCAAAATCTACTAATACTTGAAACCGATTTGTAAGTTCTAATTTAAATTCATTAGAATGTTTCTGAAGATTAGGAATATCAACTGTAAATATTGTTTTTCTTAATAATTTTTGTCTCTCTAGTTTTGCATTAACACGTATCTTACATCTTACTAATCGATGATCACTTCCTGTGTTAAATTTATTAAGAACATTACAATCTTGAAATATGTATTTTCTATTAGTCAAAATATAATCCAATTCTGCTGTACCTTCATTTGGATGCTTCCATGTCCATTTCCTTTTAACATTTTTCTCAAAAAAAGAATTCATAATATA
Organism: Epiperipatus broadwayi; assembly: GCA_028023455.1. Taxonomy (NCBI): domain Eukaryota; kingdom Metazoa; phylum Onychophora; class Udeonychophora; order Euonychophora; family Peripatidae; genus Epiperipatus; species Epiperipatus broadwayi. The sequence continues at coordinate 336,380 of JAQFVV010000195.1, read as the reverse complement.
AAGTTTTTCTTTTTCTGCAAACTCCACAAGTCTATGTCCTCTCTCATTTCTATTACCATAACCAAAATTACCTACAGCACTTTCATCTTTCATTTGTTTACCAATTCTAGCATTAAAGTCTCCCATAACAATTTTAAAATGTTGTTTACTCTGATCAAAAGCCTTTTGTACATCCATATAAAAATCTTCTACTACTTCATCACTATAAGAACTTGTTGGGGCATAAACCTGAATTATCTGCATTTGGTATCTGCTATTAAGTTATATAACTAATCTTGCCACTCTGTTCAATACACCATCAATCTCCACAATGTTGTTCTTCCACTTTTTATTTATAATGAATCCTACTCCACTTGTATTTCCAATATTTGTGCCTTTATAATAGAGTACATGTCCACTTTTTAAATCAATTGTCTCTTCACCTTTTCTTCTAACTTCACAAAGTCCAATAATGTCCCATTTAATATAAGATAGTTCTTTTGATTCTTGCAATCTTCCTTCACTTGAATGTGATCTGCAGTTGTAAGTACCTAAATAAAAAGTTGTCATCAAATGGCAGCCTGGGTCCACAATCAGGAGATTCTTAGCACCCTCAGCCTTTGGCCACCAACCGCTGTCTTGGTTGGTGACTTTGAAGCCTCTTGGGAATAAGGGCCATGATTTATTTTTGTCTATCATAATTGTATATATATATTGGAAAAATATTTATCAGTCACACAAACATTCATTCTGCCTTATCAAGCAACTGAGAAGAAAGACCATGTGTGTTTCTTTATCTTAAACTCAAAACCAATAAATTCATTACGCCGGCTAATGCGTGTTGGTGAGCAGCCCATCCATATTCGTATACTATATAAATAATCACATAGTAATAACAGCTGCAATGACAAGAACGTATAAGAGGACATTAGGAATTTGTCCTGCTCGGTTCCTTTAAGGCCCCCGAGAGAAATAATAATAATGGGTTCTAAATTAAAATGGTTTGTTATTACTGACTTGTGCAGAACACGTGGATTGACTATTAGAAACACTTTGTTTAGGCAGAACATTTGCTACAAAGTACGTTCTAAACAATGGCATTTAATTGATTACACTATTATTAGGAGTCAGAATACAAAGAAGTTTTATATTATACAAGTGTATATATATTGTTGGAGAGATCATAGATTAATGCATTCCAATATTAAAATAATAGCTGCATTTAAAACTAGATACTATTCCAATCATGGATTCAACATATTAACTCTTTTCATGAAAATATATAATTCTAAATCACTCATTGACATTGAGTTCAGATTAATTCAGCACTTTGATTCTAGCAGTGTTTTGCTGAGAGCTGGCTCAGTGCAATTAGTTAATGTTTATTATTTATACTTTTCATCTGAACTTGAAGTCAACAAATGCTTTAGAATTCCAATCATAGTCATAAGAAAATTGACTTCCATTCTTTAGAAGAATTTACTGCACATACTAAATTTCAATAGCTATTAAACACTAATATTGCTAATTTGGATCTTCAGGCCTGTCATATTATTGATGCATGGAATTCTCTTAAGAAATGTCTTATGAATAAAAGTAAATCTATTCTTGTAAAAAAGGAATCATGACTGTTTTTCTGACAATGATCATAATCTTAATGACTTAATTAAGAAAAAACATGTGGCATTCTTTGCTGGCAAAATAATAGATTAAATGTAGAATTTCATAATAAATATAAAGATCTGAAGATAGAAGTTTAACAACTGACAGAAGGCTTAAAAATAATTGATAATTTAAAGCTGCAAAGACAATGCAGACACTTGCTGATCATTATCATTCTTGATCTTTTTTGATGCACTGAAAGCAACATATGGATCTGAGAAATGCAATCCTATTAACTTCAACAGTGACACTCTCTTATATGATGACAATGATATTTTGAACAGATAGAAACAGTATTTTGATAATCTTTTGAGTAATGAAACAAGAATTAGTATGATGATTTTTAATGATATATCTACTTTACCTACTCATTTAGATTTGGACAAAGATAACCAGCTTTATGAAATCAAACATATGTAATTAAAAAATAATATCACAATCCTATTAAATTCAGCAATGATATTCTCTTATATGATGATAATAATTTGAATAGCTGGAAAGAGTATTTTTATCATCTTTTGATAATGAAAGAAGAATTAGTATGATGACTTTTAATGATATATTGACTTTATCTGTTCATTTAGATTTAGATAAAAATATCCAGCTTAATGAAATCAAAACAGCACTTAGTAATCTTAAAAATGTAAAAGCTGCAGGTCCTTATGAAATACCTGGAGAAGTTTTAAAATATCATGTGATGTTGGCTTCAAAAATATTGGAAATTTTTTAGGAATATCAGGACGCATGAAATTGTTAAGGATGCTTTTATTATTCCAATTTTTAAAAATAAAGGGAATAGACAAGATTATGGAATATCACATGATCACCATCTCTTATGCTAGCACATATCCGCTATTAACAGGCAAAACTCTCCATATAGTACTGCCACACTGTGCCAACCAGAGTAATCGATGGATACCAGAAGGCTTGTGCATAAAATCCCCATCTAGTGCCTACTCATCCAATATCCCCAGACTAGTTTCTGCCTTGTGGCCTTCGTCAGTGAGGAGCCTTGGATCTGAGAGCACTGCACCTAGCCTACTCATCCAATATCCCCAGACTAGTTTCTGGCTTGTGGTAATGAAGGCCACAAGCCAGAAACTAATCTGGGAATATTGGATGAGTAGACACTAGATGGGGATTTTATGCACAAGCCTTCTGCCATCCATCGATTATTCTGGTTGGCACAGGATGGCACTACTATATGGAGAGTTTTGCCTGTTAATTATGGAATATCAATATGATTTACTACAACAAAAGGATTTTCAAAAATTTTGTTGAATAGATTGCTTCCAGTTATAGATGAATCATTAGCAGAGAACTCAATGTGAGTTTAAGGAATCAAAAAGTACTATAGATATAGTTTTTATGCCAAGCAAATGCAAGAAAAGTATCAGAAACAAAGGAATGATTTATATATTTCTCAACAAATTTTAAAATATCATCTACACAGTTTTTCTTTTCAAAAATAGTTTATAATTTTCCATATATATAAATGAATACACCAAACTTCTTTTTAAAACTTGTTTTTTATATGACTATTATAAAAATAAAACATTTCAACTATTTTATAATAGTCTTTTTCAAGGGACACTAAAAAATAAAAATACAAATATATAATAATAAATATAAAATATCACATATTCCAAACAAATCCAAAAACATTTAAAAAAATACTAAAAAATTCTCTTTACCTCAACACCATTTCTATGACAAACAATCTCAAAACTTTATCAAATTTTTTACATTTATATACCCATCCAAAAATATCCTAAAAACATTTAATTAACAAATCTATTATATTCTTTTTTTCTTTTCTAATAGCATTCTATTTAATTCAGTTTAATTTCACTAATGTAAATTCCTTCCTTTATTATTCTTTCATGATATGACTTTATACATTCTAAAGGTTTTATTTCAAAATCTTTGTTTAAATTTATTCATATGATTATAAATAGCAGATCATATGAATTAATTTCATACTTATGTATTAGATCTGCAATGTAAAAAAGATGATTCCACTATATATTCCGATTGCTAGAAAGCCTACAAAAGTGATGAATTGAGAAATGCCAGTTATGATCATTTTCATGTGAACCACAGATATATTCTGTGAATCCAGAAATGGGTTCACACACAAAACATTGAAAGACTGCGGCAGCAAGGGACATTGTAGTAACATCTCGACTTATACTTGGCTGAATTTATATGGTGGAGATTTCATAGAAATGATGACGCAAACATTTGCATACTGAACGACATCAAAAAAATTTCTCACCAGAATGAAAAGTTAATAAAAGTATTGTAATTTATATTTCTTTATTTCAGTTTTTGGTTTTTTAAAAATACATTCATTATTACCATTTATGTGGAAAACCCCGTCCAGGCAATACATTGTACAATCACATTTGGAGGGGAAATTTTCAGTTAAAGTCTCCATTTTGGGTCAAAAAAGTTGATCCATTTAAAATAAAGTAGAAATGATAAATTGCTTGTTTCAACACAACAATTCCTGTTATATATTACGTAGTAAGTTGCATATGTGTATATTATAAAAAATTTTGATAATATTTCAGATTTTTGTAATTTAGTAATTGTTTTGGCTATATTTAAATATTTGAGAATTGTGTAATGGCATATCTTTTATATATTTTTGTATGCCAAATCAATATTTTTATTGTTGGTAAAAATGTACTTTTTAAGATCAAATATTTTAATCCATTTAAAATACAGTATAATAGACAATCCCTGTTATATATTACATGATAAGTATTGTACTATATATGTATATTTTAGGGTTTTTTGGTTATATTTCAGAGTATTTTATGAATTTTAGTATTAACAAATTGATTGTTTCATCGTGACAATTCCTGTTATAGATTACATGATTTTTTGGTTATATTTCAGAGTATTATTGTATTTTAGTATTATCAAACAAACTGATTGTTTCAATATAACATTTCCTGTTATATACTACACTATAAGTATTGTATATGGATATCCTCATATTTTTATATATTACACGGTAATACCGTGTGTGTAAATTTTAGAATTTTTTGGTAATATTTTAGTGTTTTTGTAATTTAGTAATTGTTTTAATATTAGACCTGCTACACATATTAGTCCTACAATGCTTTTTCACATATCATGTACACATTATTTTGGTCATAATCAAAAGATTACAAAGTTGTCAGCAGATTGATACAAATGTGAAAAGTCACTGCAGAATTAATACATGTTGCAGATCTAACAAATAAGTACCATAAATTTAAATAAAGATTTTGAAATAAAACCTTTAGAATGTATAAAGTCATATCATGAAAGAATAATAAAGGAAAGAATTTACATTAGTGAAATTAAACCTAATGTAAATAGAATGCTAATAGAAAAAAAAAAGAAAATAATAGATTTATTAATTAAATGTTTTTAGGATATTTTTGAATGGGTATATAAATATAAAAAATTTGATAAAAGTTTTGAGACTGTTTGTAATAGAAATGGTATTGAGGTAAAGAGAATTTTTTAGTATTTTTTGATGTTTTTGGATTTGTTTGGAATATGTGATATTTTATATTTGTTATTATATACTTGTATTTTTTAGTGTTCCTTGAAAAAGACTATATTATAAAATAGTCAAAACATTTTATTTTTATAATAATCATATAAAAAACAAGTTTTAAAAAAAGTTTGGGGTATTCATTTATATATATGGAAAATTATGAACTATTTTTGAAAACAAAAACTGTGTAGATATTTTAAAATTTGCTCATTTACTATTAACTTGACTGTTGATATTTTTTAGAAAGAATATATATATGTAAATATGAATATTCCAATTGATTTTTGTAGTAATAAAGATTTGAAGAAAAAAATGGATAATTATGGATATAATATGAGAAAATTTATTAATAATTTAAAAGGACATTTTTTGAACAATTTTATGGACAATTTGAAATTTAAAAAATGTATTGATGTGATAAACAAATGGATGATTACAAGTTAAAAATTATAAAAATAACATTGGATAAATGATAAAAATTCTGCTGTTTATAATCATATAAATGATTTTAAAATAAAATCTTTAGAATGTATAAAGTCATATCATGAAAGAATAATAAAGGAAGGAATTTACATTACTGAAATTAAACCTGAATTAAATAGAATGCTAATACAAAAGAAAAAAAAATAATAGATTTGTTAATTAAATATTTTTAGGGTATTTTTGGATAGGTATATAAATGTAAAAAAATTTGATAAAGCTTTGAGAATGTTTGTAATAGAAATGGTATTGAGGTAAAGAGAATTTTTATTATTTTTTTAATTTTTTTTTTATTCATTTGGAATATGTGATATTTTATATTTATTATTATATATTTGTATTTTTATTTTTTAGTGTTTCTTGAAAAAGACTATATTATAAAATAATCAAAACATTTTCTTTTTATAATAGTCATATAAAAAATACGTTTTGAAAAGAAGTTTGGTGTATTCATTTATATATATTTCTCTTATTGATTTGGTCAAGGCATCTGATTTAATTAAAAATACAGATCTATGGAATTGTTTGGAACTAGTTGCTTGTCACCAAAATTTATTGGTATTATACAGATTGTACGTGATGGAATGAGAAGAAGTATTATTATTACAGGTGGAAAATCTAAGGCATTTAAAATGAACTGGTATTTTTGTGTACTTGCTCCAACAGTTTTCAATTTTTATGATAGTGATCTTTAATAGGTGGCCTAATCAGAGAGGGGTTAAATTGTAATACAGGTTTGATGGTGGAATTTTTAACTTGAATCAGTTAAAAGCAAAAACAAGAACTTCAGCTTCTTGGATTCTGGATTGACATTATGCTGATAATTGTATTATTTTTGCCAGTTCTTATAAATATCTCAATTTATTAATTAATGTTCAAAAAACTATCACCTAGTAATGGAAAAAATATTCTCAGTAACTTTCAGCTTTGATGATTATCAACTTGAGAACATAAACCAGTTTAAATACCTTGGTAGTTTTATAAATAGAAAGTTGGATTTAAATGTTGAGATAAAACATAAACACCAATGTGCTGCTACTGCTTTTAATAAGTTAAAAGATAGAGTATTTGATCATAGGGAAATAATTACTGCAACTAAGTTAGCTGTATATAAAACTGTTATTTTATTTTATTTATTGTATGAATATGCAACTTGGATACTTTATTGGCCAATATAAAGGCATTCAAAAAATTTCATTTCAGGATGCTTTATAATATTTTAAAGATAATGACAAGATCATAAAATCAATCAATATGTTCTTCAGCTTTGTGGATGTGATACTATCGAGTCCACATTCTTGTAAAATCACATCTTCATTGGATTGGACATATAAAATGAATGAACAATGGAAGATTTCCTAAAAGAAATAGGACCCATCTATATTATAAGAATTATTTCAAAGACATTTAAAAAAAATTCAATGTCAATTATCTATATTATAAGATTTATCTCAATGTCAATTATTTCCATTAGGAAGATATGGCATAGAATACAATACATTGAATAGTTGCAATTTAACATGATGTTGTAGTATTTAAAAAAAAAAGCTTTCTGCTGAGGAAACTAAAAGACTACATCATAAAATATCTAGTAAGCAGTAAAATGGAACAACACGTTCCAATGTTCTATATATGGACTTATTTGTGATTCAGATTTGTTTGTACAGTCACTGCAACATTCACTTTTTGACCCCCCCCCCTAATGATTTTACTTTCAGAATTAATTCTACAATAATGAAAAATTTTTATAACTTATGAAAAAAAAAATCACGATCATTATATCTTTTCTTATATTTTTTATTTTGTGAGACTTTTTAATTTGAATTAAAAAGATCAAAGTTATCCCTCTTCTCCTTTTGCTTTTAAATGCTAGTGCAAAGAAGCAAAATTACTTTTTTAATAAAACTAAGTTTTTGCTAATAAAAGATCCCCCCCCTTCACCCCCCATCTACTTCATTCTGCTATGCTGAAATCAATTTTGAATAATGACAATTTTAAAATATTCTGTATAGTCTATGTATTATTTTATATGCTATAAATAATTCTTTATAATGTCAATATTTATGTATATTTTTTAAAGTTGTCTTTTAAATCTAGGCCATAATTTTCTCTATATATAAACCTATTCCACAAAACAAATAAATCTGAATACTACAACAATTTACAAGAAAGATTCCCAAAGAATTAAATAAATAAACCTGTAAATAGTACAATGCCAATCCATTGTCAGATAAAAGATTGTCACTTTTAATTATACAGGTTTATTTAAATGATTCTTTTGGAATTTTGCTTAAAAATTGTCTTAGTAACATATTTGGATTTGTTTATTTCATGAAGTAATTTTTATTTTTAGCCTTACATATTTGATAAATTGTAAAGATTATTTATGGGTTCATTAAAATAATTAATATAAAGATGTCAGTTTTAATAACAATATCATAATATAAAATATATAATTATTTTATTAAGTTTGTTAAACCACCAAAAATTCTTCAAAAAGAAAATAATGTCAAAATAATTCTAAGATTTCAAATGCATTTTGTTGAAGAGCATATAAATGCATAATTTAAAAGTAGAGAAATTGTAGAAAATCAATGCAAGCTAGTTATTGTAAAGAGTTTCTCATTCAAATGTAAAATCTTTAAATCACTCAATGCCAATTTAAACAATGACTTTATAAATTAAAAAAAAAAAACCATTAGCAACTTTCTAAGATATAAACTTAAACTTACATACAATCACATATAAGTAATGAAGATTTTAGAAAAAAATATAAAAGTAGACTAAAAACACAAAAATAATTCAATAATGAAATCTAATATGACTAAAAGATTTAAAAATATATAATACCTCAAAGTGGACCCATTTATACTTTGATAATTCTAATTTTTTAAAATCATCAGCTGTTAATTCAGGAAGGCCTCTGTAATTAATGTTTAAGAATACATTATTTTCATTTAGCAGAAATAAAACTTTCGTTTACTAATAATACTTATTTCTTTTAATTAAATTACAAGCTAAATATATAAAAACAAACAAGTTTGAAATTGATGATTATTAGTGATATTGGGATTGTCTAAGTGTTGACTGTTTTTTAAAGATTATTTGCAAACCTATTTAGTTTTGAGCATTATTACACTTATCATTTAAGTAATCTTTGGGTGCAATTTGAAAATTATAATTGTAATTTGTAAGTTATATCTATTTATTTAAGTCTGCATTCATTTATCTGTTTAAAAAGGTTTATTTAAACTTCTTTGTATCAATAATTTCAATCTCTGTGACCAACTTGCAATCTTTAGTGTCTATATAAATATATTGGATCTTTAGGTGGGATTCCATCTTTATTGTTAAAAGGAGGTTGCCTTGACTACAGTTTGAAATTGTTGATTGTTAGTGACATTGAGATTCTTGACTGACTTTTAATGATTAAATATATAAAAATAAAATAATACAAATATTTATTAATTTTTTTTTAAAACTTTCATTACATTTTTGAACTAATATTAGTAGTGAATTCTATGAGAAGGTTAGCAATGGATATTTGGTTCTAAACAAGTTAAAAGTGAATGCATTACATTTATCTATTTCACTTTGATAGAATATTTTTAAAATTGTAATATATCACTTATAAAGTTAAATATCAGATGTTTATTTTTTCCTATTAATGATAGTCAACATTTTATCAATACAATGAACTCTGTAGACTAGGTATCCACTTCCTTTATTATTGGCATATCATTAATAAAAATTTTGCATTTGGAAACCAAATTAATGTCTCTCACATTATTTACACAGGCATTAGATTTTATTTGACTTTACATTGCCCCTCTGGCTTTTTGGAATGGACTCTTTCATTCTTTTCTGAGATTTTTTTTTTTTGTGGCTGACACATTTACAATATCTACACACTGTATCCCGGTGTGGACATTCAGTATGTGAGTGTTTGATTTGTCATATTTATGACAAACTCTAACTATATTATTATCAATAGTGTATTCTGTAATCTCATTCTGATCAGAAAAATCTTTAAACAATATGACTGCCCAATCCACAGCTTTAATGCTGGGAGTACTTTTCTTTAATGGAGCATTCTGAATCACTGTGGACTCAGCTAGTCACCTGAGAAACAGCTGAATCAAACATGATAACAGTACCCATGAACAGCTTTGACTCTAAGATTATCATCTTTCATTCCACAAGTGAAATAATCTCTCAGGGCTTCATTTAAGAAGTTCTTAAAGTCACAGTTCAGAGTTAGCTTTCTGAGTTTAGTGGAAAATTCTCTTGCTTACTTTCTCTCCCTTGTGTACAGAGTTTGTAAACAGAGATTGAAGTGATATCTCACTATTATCATTAAGAGTACTGGGCAGAAAAAAGTTTGACAATAGAGATAATGCTTTATCAAAATCAAGCTCAACCAAAAATATCAGTTCAATACTTAATATCTCATAGATAGACTGACAAAAATGTTGGTAATTTTTAATTCAGGCTTATTAATGTGATCAACTTGCATATAGAAAAGTACTCATCCATGTAAGATGGCCAATTTTCAGGATAGGCCAAATCAAAATCTTCTAATGAGCCAATTTTAGCCATTTTGATTTTTTTTTTTTCTGTTGTGAGAGAAAGAAAAAATAAATTTTCAACTTTTCTTTATAGTAACCACTCATGTTTTCTTGATGCACTAATAATGTTGCCTGTCAATTTTTTGTAATTAATAACTCAAATCTAAACAACTCATGAGGAAAGATCTTATTGTCACTATCCCAAATCTATTGTGTTTATGTGTGATTGTAATAAACACAGACTCATATAATACAATTGGATATTTATTTCACATATACATACAATATTTACTTATCTATATAAGATTATTTAAATCTGTTGGCATATATATATACACACTATTTACAGATTATATATTTTTGCTATACTACATGCCTGATATATTTACTTGGTATAGCATTTAGATGCTATGCAACTATTATTGTAAGGGACTTCAAATGCCTTTCTAGGTTTACCTACACTTCCAGATATACTATGACAGCTTACCTCATGTGTAGACAGGGTAACAATTCCAGCCATTCTGCAACAGCTTGCCTCATATCTGGTTATGATTTAGGAGCTTCTACTTCTAGTGTGAATTTGTCTCACTGCTTTAGCCATATAGTGGACAATGTGCATACTGCCATTCAGTTTTTTACAGCAATTTGTTGTTGTCTCACTATATCTCCAACTGGACAGACAATTTATAACCAGATCCCTATCCATAATGAAAGCAATTGGATTCACTGAGCATTACCATCCATTGCCTGCTTCTGCTATTGGATATATCTTATCTAATCATATACCTATTGGCCTGTGGTGATGAATGCTCAGTGAATCTGACTACTTTCATTGTGGACGGGAATCTGCTTATAAATTATAATCAGTCCATTAGTTGAAATTAAAATGAGATATTATATTTCTATTTGTCTGACTGCCTGTTTTAAAAAGATTAATCTTTGATAAAAAAAAAAATTACCACTTTTACAATTTTGGGATCCCCAGCCCCCTAAAAAAATGATATGGAGATCCCTGTAATAACAAGCAATTATTACCTTACAAATTCAATAAATAATACTTCAAAAAAAAAATATAGGGTTGATATAAAATTAAAAATTCTTATGTAATTCAAATTAATGTCATTACATGATGTCAATTATACATTTAAATAGCATTTTCTGATTGAAATATCATTGTTGGCTTTCAGAATGCTTCTTTATAATAAATAAAATAATTCAAGCAAATGTGCAGATCTAATCAAATATCTACCTGATCATTACCATGCTGTCCATTGAATTCTCACACTTCGTCAACACCACAGTTCAAAAAGCATAAATAAGTTTTCATATACTTTTTCTGCATCTCAACTTCAATTTAATATAATAAAAACTTTTAATAAAACAAGAAGTCCTATAAATAAACAGTATTCAAGATTAAGAAAAAGTAACCACTACCAAAAAAAAAAAACTAACAAATGTGTTATTAGAATTAATTTTATTAATTTCTATCAGCTAAGAAACTGAATTATATAATAATGTGTATAAATTAATTATATAATAATAAAATTAACAACTCTAGCAATGTAATTAATTGCAAAAATTGATTATTTTTTTACATGTTTAGTTCTCTATAATCAACGACAGAATAAATGAATATTTCTAAGATGACAAATGCTACAACTAATACAAAAGTTAGACTATTTTGAAGTATTAACTAACTAAATGTAATTGATGTAACAGATTTAATTACTAACAAGTGAAAATTATTAGTTACAGAATTACTAGCAGATATATTTCTCTTAATCTGTTCTACTAGTTAAAGTAAAAACTCTATGGTAATTTTATTTTTAAGAGATCTAAAATAACAGATTAAAATCAAATTCAGATTATCTCCTTATGAAAGTAGGTTTAGCAAATGATATTCAAAATATGCTTTACTATCAATATCATAAACAAGTCACATTTAAAATATAGCGCACTAATCAAAGCTAGAATAATTAATAATCATAAGTTTTAGTACATAATGTATGTTTTATTTAAGAGGTAATTGATATTTATGCAGCAATATCTATCTTAAGATAAAAGATAAATAGCAGCTTTTATTCAAAGATTAGCCAGATTGAATATATTTGTTATCTATTTACAGATTCACATTGCCCAAGTTAGGTTACTTTTGAATTAAGTAATGATAAAAGCAATGCTTTTTGTATGACTGCTTAATGTATAGTAATATTATATCTTTATTTTTTTCTATTCAAAGTATATTATTATAATATATTAAATATAAACTTTAACTTCTGCATATTTTATGCTTGTTTGATAAAAGCAAAATGTTCTTTGTATATGACTGTTTAATGTACACTATTATTGTATCTTAATGTTTGCATATTCAAATCATATTAATATAATAATATAATAAATATAAATTCCAATTTCTGAATATTTTATGCTTGTTTTATATTTAAACTATCAATCATCTTCAAACTAGAAATATAAAAATTGAAATAAGAATGAAATTAAATATGAATGCAGAAACAAACCATGTAGAAATAATAAATATAAAATTATATATATATATATATATGTAATATGACAAACATAAACTCATATTATTACATATATTTAAACATACAAAGGAAATGCTTCAACCAGAAAATAATACCTAAATATATTTCTTCATTCTATATACATATAAATTTAATTTAATAGTGCATGTGTGAAGATTATAGTAATTCCTTTCCACAAGATTAGAATTATATACATCGCTAAATTATTTATTTACATATATTCAAACTAATATAATTCAAAAACTGCAGGTACTTAAAAATAAGAAACTTTCTCTTCCCTGTGATATATAAACTAAATTTATACAAATAATTTGTCAATTGAAATATCAGGATCATACGTTCAAATACATGGTCAATAGGGGTTGCTTTATATAAAAGTAAGCTCTAAGAATAAGTGTTACACTTATGCGTTTAAACATTTATTGGCAGATGAGTGCACATTTAATCTAATAGTGTATGTGTGAAAATTAATTCTTTTCCAAGAGATTACAATTATATACATTGCTAAATTATTTATTTATATATATAAATTTCATATCTCTATATTCCAAATAAATATATCTTTATTTGAATTTTTGTATTTATAAATTAAACATAGATACAGTCAAATTTTTTGATGAAAATTAAAATAATAAATAAGAGTTATATACAAAGCTATTGAAGCTTATAGTTATTTAAATTCAGATGAATGTGCAATTAATGTAATTTTTTAATTAATTAGAAATTGAAGATTGTTACTGTCAACTAATCTTGCTTATCATAATGAAGTAAATATGAAATTAATGTAGATAAGAACTAACTCTTTATGATTAATCAGCAAAGAAGAAAGTAACTAAGTAGAAATATAATGTGCCACAATACATTACAATCTTTTTTACTTTATATCAGTGCATTCAATGAAGCAAAATTAATTTGGAAAGTTAAGATCCATTTAAGAATATCTAGATGCCTATTTACCAACCAATGATAAAGGTTTAGCTGAAATGGTTATACATTGATTATTTTTTAAAAAATCTTATACTTGTTCAGGAAATAAGCAATTTCATAATAAACATTCCACATTGTATCCAAATTTGATTTTAGATTGTGACTATAACAGGTTGTGAATATAACAGGCTATACAGCAATACATTATATATCAAGAATTTTTCTTATATCATATTATGAGGCAGAAACTATTCTGTGATATGATTATCATATATATACAAGTGAATAAAAGTCATTTTGGAATAGTAGTAAGCATATTAACTTCAATATGCATGACCTGGAGTTTTAATATGGGTAGAACATGGAAATTTTTTCAGATGGCTGACGATTTTCAAGATAGTCCACAGTTAAATTGTTTTAAGTAAATGTGTATTTAGCTGTAAAGAGGGGGAAAAAAAAATCAAAAAACTCTCACCAATCATAGCTTGGTTAGATTTATGAATAATATTTTCTCCTTCTCTGTTTCTTTGAAGAAATGATGCAGAGGATTTTGCATTGCAGAGAACTATTTAAACTTTTTTTCTTGATCCATAGTTATATATGCATGTATTCATATTTGTATGTAATGATATGTATGTGATTTGAAACCAATCAAATCAATTTACATTGTTTTCAATACACTCAGTAATCTTGTTGAAAGCTTATGAAATAAGAGACTGCAATTCAGATATGCTGTGAATTGATTTAATAAGTTTTATATATGTGTGCTTTGTATGTGGGTGTGCATCTTTATGATATAAAAAGCTCATTGAAGTTTATGGTATAGCTCTAAATATTGACATACTAAAATAAATTAGATTAAATCAACAGCAAGCAATGGCAAACTATCACTAATAATCATAGTGTTTATCATAATACTCTACTGTCTAATTTCTTCTCTAGCCTCTGGCAAAAAAATTTAACATACATATGTATACACTCTACTACAACTCAATACAAACAAGAATAATAATAACTAATAAATTAACTTAAATGAAAGATATTTTAATGAATGGTCTTTATTATTGCTCTAATTTTTTTTAAAAAAAAAAAAGAAATAAAATCAGAAAGCTTACCTAGCAGAATGAACAATCGTTCGTGAGCCATTTTTTGCATTAATGATGGCCAAAGCTGTTGGAGAGTTTGAATTTTTATAGTAAACACAATTTTCATAAATGATTCCACATTCTTCTAAATCTTTTTTAATAAACCTATTTACAAATTAAATAAATTATTTTAAAACATATACTGGTAAAGCTTATTCTAATCTAGTTTAATAAATAAAACATCTGAGAAAAAAGATAAAGATTGTTATAATAGTTTCAAAAATTCTCTCCCATTTATGTTTGATTAAAATAGTCATAAATTCTAGCAAACACTTTTGGTGGCTGATTTTTATTTTACAAATCAAACATATAAACTTAATATTGTCTATCTAATATTTCAACTATATATATATGAAAATAATTCCAGTGCATAATGCTATACTGAAACAAATATCCAAATATCAAATCATCAACATTAAAAAATTCAGTTTGGTCTCTATGAATAAATGTGTAAGAGTCCGTATTTCAAAAATAGCCAGTCCAAAAGAGTATCTCTTTGAAACTGTATGTTATTAGATCTTAAATACTGAAACATGAATTAATCCAAACAAAGAGCATGAAATTTAAATAATATCTAGTAATTAACAAATATACTCACTACCTTTTCTGTGAATATATTCATTAATTACCAGATATTACATTAGTTCACAAAAAAAAAAAAAAATTGTAACAATTGAATTATGAAATTTAAATAAGAAACAATCTTAAATTGTTCCTAAACAAGCATGTTTACTGTGCTTATACAAAGACAAACTAACATTAGTCATTTTAATTTTTAAAATAACTAATGCTCTTTGTTTGAATTAGTTCGTGTTTCAATATTTAAAATTTAATAGCATACAAATTCAAAGAGGTTTTTTTTTTTTTTTCCATTGGCTATTTTGAAATACAAACTCATATATTTATTCAGAGCGCATAGCTGAATTTCTTAACATTGGAGGTGATTTGATATATATGTATATTTATTGAATACTTTTGCACATAAAATGTTTGCTTATAATTTTTTAATGAGAAACTCCATATATACAGTTGAAAATTATTTTGACTTACAGAAACATCTGTACTTAAATCTTCTTACATAAAAATTGGTTTGTTCTATTTTTCCATTGTGTATTTTGAAATTAACCAGAAACATTCCTAGCAAGTGTTAATGGCAGTAATTTTATAAAATAAAAATAGAGATGATGTTTCAATGTGATTGCAATACACTTTCTTCATAGATTGCATTTTATTAAATCGAAAGAGTGTATGGGATGTTTTAAATCTCTTATTTTCTTCTAAAAAGAAAGGAATAAAGATTTAACACACAACGCATTCTTACAACTTAAAAAAAATGTAATCACACTGAAATATCAGTTATACGTTTTATTATTCTGTTTGTCACAAATTTGGATAAGAAAGCTTCAAAATACTCTGTGGAGAAATAAAACAAATCAATATCTTACTTTTCAAAAAGATTTTCATGAGTTCTCTGTTAAAAAATTCTAAGCAAATTGTATATACATATATATATATAACTATATTATGAATTAAATAATTTCATTTGTTTATTTCTCTGATTTAAGCATAATCTGTTATAAAAGAAATAATTCAAATAACAAACACTAAATAGCAATATCACAACTGTTTTAATCATGCACATTGACATTATTCTGGTTCATTAAAAAATGTTAAATATTATTAAAAAGTAAAATGTATTGATATTTAAATTCAAGGTATAATGCTAAAAATTTAGATAAGTGAAACAAAATTTTCAAATGTGTTTTTATTTTATTTAAATCATTATTTTTTAGGTTTTAGAACAAAGATTTTGTTGCCAGTCATAATCCTTCATTGGTAAATTTCCCTTTGGTTTTTGAAATTATTTAACAATCAATGTTTTACAGTTTATTTTCATTTATTACTTGATTCAAGTAATATTTTGTTTATCATACTCTGAGCAATTATTAAGTATTCAAATCTTTATTATTATTATTATTGTTATATGATCAGTTTCTTGGGAGAAGAAGCAATGTCTGAACATCAAAGTGGCATAGCAAACATGGTAATTCCATTAATAATTTGATTAAACTGAGATATTATTTTACTTTCCTCAACTACACATCAATCCACAAACTTTTATCATTTCAGATTACTACTATTAATAATAATTTAAACTATACAACAAAACAGTAAATGATTAATATACAATAAATGGATATTATATGAAAGTTTTGGCTAATTCACCCTTTATATTTATATAAATTAAATAGAAATAGACAGGTAACTACTAGCTAATACAAATGAAAGATGAGTCATGTGATGGTTTGTTTTAATACATACTCTCCACAAAAAGTCAAAGATTTCTTTAAGATTACACAAAATATATGGATTCTAATCAAGTATCAGAGTTACACAGCTATGAAGTCAGGACAACTTGAATAAAAAAATGTATCTAATATGGCATAAATATCAAAATCTTCATATTCAGATATAAATATTATTAAATTTTTATAGGGAGCAGATCATAGAGTCTGCAGAAATAAAACTAGATAGATTTGAACCTTACTGATATAAACTATACAAAAAATTGACGGCTTTCTCTGCCAATACTTAATACATTACATCTAATAGTAATATCTGTCTTCTCTCTTGGCATGGAATTTTTAAAAAGAATGAAAAAAAAAAAGATGTCAGTATTATTAGTAATAAGTGCAGTGTATGCTAAAAAAAGGTCATATAAAACTTTGGGATATAACAACTTTAATAAAGATAAGCCTTGCACTCAGTATCTTTAGAATTAAAACATGCACTCTATCAAGTGTTGAAGATCACATCATATTAAATAATATTTTTTAATTTTTCTAGTCAGTGCATTGCTATTCATTTGGCCAATTGAGATTAATCTGATCATGTATTTTCCAATTAAAATTTTTTATATATGTATATACCAATCAATAATCAGATGGCCATCAGGATTAATTATGGCTAACTATCTGAAAGATATATACATACGTGTGTATGCAGAGCACTCTAAAAACTCTTTGCTAATTTGAATTTTATATCATATTTAATATATTCTTATCTTTAAGTTTTGAACTCTAATAACCTGCTCATCACATCTGTATTGTAGTTTTAACTTTAATCTTATGCAGAGAATAAAGTTATAATTAATAAATAACTATTTGAAATGATCTCAAGAATAATGTTCCACAATGTTAAATCAGAATACTGAATTATCTAATTAATATCTTCTATTGATCCACTGTTTCAGAAATTCACAAAATTAATACATATAAAACCACAATAAAATAAACTTTTAAATATTGGCTTATGTATATTTATATATCTTAAATTATCAAAATTAAAAACTTAAATAATTATGATTTAATTAATGGATTAGTCTAACATCATCATCATCAACAGTATTCTGTCAAATGGACATGTCCAGAAAATAGTCACATCATCAATTCATTCATTTTTCCATTCTATTCTCTTCAATTCCACATAATTCTTCCTGCCTCTTATATCATCCAACAATGTCAATCTCTTCCATCCTTTCTTCTTACTTCCACTCACTATTCGAAAACATCTTTCATTAAACTATAATTTCTTCTCAACATATGTCAATCCTGTTTCTCTTTCTCTTTCTGATTTTCTTAATCTTCATTTTTCATTTACTCTTTTTCAAAACTTCTTCATTTGTTATTTTATTCATCCAACTGATTTTTTCCCATTCTTCTCCATGTCCACATCTCAAAGGTTTCCAATTGGTTCCTAATTTTATTACTCATTGTTCATGTTCACAACCATACATTAGTACACTCCACACATAGCATTTAATTAATCTTTTTCTTAATTCTCTTTTCAAAGGTCCACAAAATATTTTCTTTCTCTTAATAAATGCCTCCTTTGCCAATGCTATTCTTTTAACTTCATTTTCACTTCTTCCATTCTCACTCAACCAACTACCCAAATATCTAAATCCTTTTACCTGTTGAACTATATTATCACGGATTTCAATTTTCAGTCTTTTTGCATTTCTTCCTATCCATAAATACTTAGTCTTCTCAACATTAATCTTCATTCCATATCCCATACATCCTTCTTCCAATTTATTCAACATATTCTGAAGACACTTTTCATCCTGAGCTATAAGAGCCATATCATCTGCAAATCTTATACATTTTATTACTCTACCTCCAACATTTGCTCCTCCACAAATTAAATAATTATTTAGCATGTCTTCTAAATAAATATTAAAGAGAACATGTGACATACTGCCTAACTCCACTTTCCATATTCATTTCATCAGTCTCATTATTCCGCAATTTAATTCTTATTCTTTATCTAGTATACATATTCAAACTCAATCTTTTTTCTTTCCAAAATATCCCTTTATCTTTTAAGATAGACATAAGTTTATTCCAGATTACTCTATCAAATGCCTTTTCCAAATTCACAAAACATATCCCAATTCCTTTATCTTTTTCTATATATCTCTCTGCAATTGTTTTAACAACACCAATAGCATCTCTTGTACTTTTCCCTCTCTGAAAACCAAACTGTTCTTTTCCAATATAATACTCTACCTTCTCATAAATTCTGAGTTAAAATCTTCAATAAAACTTTAGAAGCATGAGATAACAAACTTACTATTCTATACTCTTCACATTTAACAGCTTTCTTCTTTTTATCAGTTGAAATCATTATAGTTCTTAAAAAATCTTCAGGCCAAACTCCACTATTATATATCAAATTGCAAAGTCCAACTATTTCCTTCATAGTAAATTCTTCCATTTCTTTCAAAAAATCCTATAGATATTACATCAAATCCTTTCCATTTGTGCAATTGACTTTCTTACTTCATCTGGCAATATGTCCATACCTTTATCATCTATTTCAATATCTTCTTCATTTTCAAGTTCATAATTAATTAAATTATCTTCTCTTCTAAATAGACACTGAAGATATTCTTTCCATCTTTTTAATATATCATTGCTATCAGTTAATCTCTTTCCATTCTTATCTGCAATCTCACTTGCTACCCATGTCTTTTCTCCCAAGTGACATTTCTTATTTCTATCAAATACCAGATCATATCTTTTCACCTGCTGAAGCCTTTTATCTCTCTACATTCTTGCTCCAACCATTTTTCTTTTGCTAAATCTGTTTCTCTTCTTAGCTCATTATTAATTTTTCTATTGCTTTCCTTCCTCAGTATTTACATTCTTCCATCTTCTCTGTATTCCAATCTTTTCCAACATACCTTCAGTTATTCAAGGTCATTTAGTTTTCCTTATCCAAATAATACCTATTTCATTTTTTGCTGTTTTTAAGAATCCTTCTTTAATTCTACACCAACACTTATCAGGACTTTTAATAAATTCCTCATTTTGAACAATCCTTTTTATTTCATTTTCATATATTAAACCAAATTTTCCTTTTTCCATTTCTCTCAATTTATCCAAGTCCCATCTTACATACACTTTCTGTCTTTTAATTCTTTTTAAACTCAACTTTAATTTAGCCATAACCAAATTATGATCTGAAATTTATATCAGCACCAGGCAAAGCATGTGAACCCTTAATACCATTCTGGTATTTATCCTGAATCAATATATAATCAATTTGATAATGTTCTCTATCACCTGGAGTTTTCCAAGTATACAATCTTCTATGTTTTTGTAAAACAAGATGCTTGCAATCACAAAGTGGCTACCTCTTTCATTTCTTTTTCCAATACCATAATTTCTAACAATTTCTCCTTTCTTATCTCTTGCCACAGCAGCATTCCAATCACCCAATAACAATATACATGCATTTTTTCCTTCACACTGGATAATTTCCTCTATCTTTCAATATATTTCATCAATTTCGATATCATGACTAGTAGTCAGCATAATATAAACTTGTATGATTACCAAATCCCTAGGACTTCCATTTATTCTCATCATCATCAGCCTATTGTCGATACAATCCACCTTTGCCACACTATTCCAAATTTTCTTCACCACAGCAATGCCAACTCCATTAATTGATCTTGAAACAGTAAGATTCGTATTCGAATCTTAAGTTTCACCTTTTTCTGTCGTCTCTCACTGACCGATCTATCCCGCCCAAATTTAAACTTTTTGGTATCGAATTGTGTGTGTAGCAATCTTAGAAATGTATAAATATGTGTAGAATTCAGCATAAACACGCACACATTTCGATCTCAAATTAAACGCAATAAATAGGGATAAAATAATATAATTTAGATTTCTTTTAGTTATATAATTTTGTATAATTTTAATCATTTATTTTGGATTATAAAGTTCGTATTTATTGCTTTGTTTAAATTTCATTTAATAATAATTCTAAAAATATCTGATGTAATATTTAATTAAAAGTTAAAATAATCTTATGTTCCCTTTTTGTTTTTGAAATTTAAAAGCATCGGTCAGTGATAGATAATAAATTAATTAAAGAAAAATTCCCCAAAATTAATTAGTAAATGTAAAATGTAAACAATAGAACGGCAGCTTTCTTTAATTAAAAACCAACAAAATGCATTGATTATCCTCAGGGCAGATTAAGTAGAACCTAAAAATATCTTAACAAAAAAATGTGAAAGATCAAGATAAAAAAAGAGGCCATCTTAGACTTGCTGGAGACAAGCACTTACACTTTAGCTTTGCTCTCGATCACTGAGAGTCTCCAAAATATATAAAATAATTTGTTCCTGCCAAGGTATGACCGAGTAAAGCACCTAGATTATTCTCCATCGGGAGATGGCCCATTGGATGCTGAACTTTCCATTGCCCGTCATAAATTCACCATGAAGATCTGCTGCCTGAAATAAATGAAAAAGCTGCTGCTGTTGCGAAATTAAATGAAATATCTAAATACAAGAAAGACTTGCCACTCGTGAACTTTTTGCTGCTAAACTCATGGAATAAGAAAACTTCTTATAAAACAGGTACTTGTTTGTGTTCAAACTCTAGAGTACTCTAATAATATGCTATAGCTCTTCTTCATATTACTTATCTAAATTGTAAAATGTAAAAACTACCATTTGTATAACTAAATTGAATAATTAATATAATGTGTAAATTTCTCTACTAATCTAGCTTACCTCATTCTATCTTGAGTGCGTATTTCTATAATCTACATTTCTATCTATAGTTATTATTTAATTATTGCATGCTCATAATTATTTCAATTTTCAAAGTTTAAATCTATGATCGCTTAAAACAATGAATGCGTGTCAAATTTTCATTAATATTTACTTTCTTTAATAACTTAACTTTCATATAAATCGACACGCATTCAATGCTTCATTTATTGTAATGCAGGGTCTACTAGTTCGCAAATGGCTGACGTATTAGTTATAATAATTCCCAATTTATATATGTTTTGTATTTATTAAATCATTATGAATAATTCCAGAAAATTACGTTTCTTTGAGAGTCGCCAACGTTCTTTAGTAAATGTTGATAATGTGGGGCCGAGCCAGAAATCTACTTAAATCTTATCATAATCGTTTATACTTATACATGTGTTACGTTTTAGAGACGCGATGACCCATTCCGCCGTAAATATTCCGGATTCTTCAGGGTTGAAATTAACCCCCGTCGTCCTACACAAGCGGACATAATAAATGCTCCCGTAGGATTTGACAATGTCATGCAGCCAGCCGGCAAATTGCGCCACGTACCGCTTGTCCCTGGTTATGCTTATGTGACACCTTACTTCGTCGGGCCGCGGCAGAGACCAGCCTGACAGTTTTATAAACTCATTCGCGGCATTGCAGTTTCAATATACTGCCATTCCATATCGCCTTTCTAAAGCGTACCACGTGTTCCTTTACTTAGTTTTATTATTCTATATATCACTCCGCCTCTGCATTATCTTCATAATTCACTCTCAAATAAATGTTTGCCCTTAGTTATAAATAAGTATTTTAATTAAATAAATATATGTCCGCCGCTACTCTTAAATCTTACTTTAGATTCTTGCATTGCAAAGGTATAAATTCCCCAAGGCATGCATTAGAAATACTTACTCGAGAATTTTAGGTAGCTAGATTAAGCCTTCAAATAAGTGAATTCCCTTTGTAAACATTACAGTATCGGAAATACCGCTACTGAGTTCCCAATATAAAATAATGTGTAAATAAATAAATGTACTCTTTAAAATATAATCATGTCGCAAATTCCACTACTGAAGCTGTTAGTCCATAAAATATTAATAATGATTTTATTAAAATGTATTAATAAATAATTTTAAACTATATGTCTGCAGTTACGTTTCATTTATTCGATACCCATTCTATATAATATTTCCTCGATTCTGTAAATATGAATGTTTAATTAATATTAGTTTGATTATTGGCTAACTCGAGAATAAAATCATGAATCTCTTGCATATCCCTGACCACCGTGCCTAAGGAAATATTTACTAATGTCGCATCAGATGCGTTGTTTCGTGGATTGTATTGTGGAACCGATAAACTATGTTCGAACTCAGTAACACGGGTGGCTTCGCTACTCGATGGTGCTGCTGTTCTGTATGGTGGTCGAATTCTGCACTATGTTTAAGAGTCACACGTTTTCTGACCGTTACAATCTATCACCACCCAAATCAAATAACATCTCCACTACTTACTTACTCACATTCCTGCTGCCTCACTTCGCTTAATCCTATAACATAAATATTATTTATATACAACTCTCTTTTCAAATTTTCCAATTTCCCAACTTTTTTCAAAGATCTAACATTCACATGCCTATTCTCAACGTGTCTTCTCATAATGATTTAAGTTGTGAGGATTTTGCAGGTTTATGACATGAGTAGCCTCATGTCTACTCCTGCCGGGAAAGACACCAAAACCATTCTTAACTAAGATCTCAACACGGAATGTAATGATTCCTGTACACATACTCATAATAAACAATGAAATTATAAGGCAAAGTGATTTCCATTGCCTTCTTTACCCAGCTAACAGGCTTAATATGCTAGCTAAATCTCATAAAATGAACATTCATTTACCACTTCCTCCTTACTGTTATCAACTAGTGATCTTCTGTTGACTTGGAAGAATGCTGTTGCTGACCCAGAATCCAGTGGGGTATTGACTTATTTAACGGCGGTCAACACTCGCATACCCAAAATATATGCATACCAAAATAATAAGAATACATATATTGATATAAATTATATACAAAGAATTATTTTTAGCATATTAGCAACTTAAAGGCCTAAACAAATATTCTTAATATCTATACAACTTGTGATGATTTTTCCTTGCACCCATTTACTTGACCTTCTGTCAAAATCCTCTAACTCTTCCTCTACAATTATCTTTATTTTATTTATATCTTTTCAAGTATATAGAATAATCAAGCAGAAAAGAAGTTCTATTAACATTAATCAATATAGGCTGTTCTTACAAATTTTCCATATGCCTTTTTACTAATTCCCTGAGTGATAATCATATTCTCTTACATCTTTACTTTTGAATTACTTTCTATTTGAAAATGTAATCCATTTAAATGCTTAGATGATGCCATAATTAAAAAAAGTATAAATTCAACAGCAATTTGCAGCTTGCATGTTTTATTAATAATCTTTTCTCTCTTGCAAAACATAATATCGCAGCTTTCTTTGATTTATCGTCTTTGACCTTATTTACTAGAAATAAAAGTTTCTATTTTTGCTTTATCAAAGGGCCATTTAGAATCAGTATTTGTATCAAAATTACCATTAAATATTTGTCCTTTTGATGATATGTATATAGATTTGTAGAATCATTTTGCTCCAAATTAATCGATCTAAATGCCTTATTCAATTCTTACAATCAGCAAACAAAATATTATTTAATGTTGTATGCTGATGTTCTTAAATTTGTCCCATTAATATGTGGCAGTATTACTCTTTTCATAGGTTTGAGACAAAGAAAAATGTTGATTGTACCCAATGTTATATTTCTTATTTGTTGGGATTAAAAAATCTTGACTGTGCCATGTGTTGTATATGTGGAATAACTTCCATACATAAGTGAGCGTCAATGTCTCGGTAAGTCGGACATAAAACACAAATTTAAGAAATTAAAGATTTAAAACTCAAAAGACAATTAGACAAATATAGTTTTAATATCAACATTATAAAAAAATAACATTAAATTAATACATATATCCATATAAATTACACACAATAAATTTTCTGTTATATTAGTAACTTGAAAGTTTGCATAAATAATACATAAGATCTATATGATCTGTAAGGATATTTTTTCTTACTGACTTATTTAATTATAGGAATGAATCCTGGGATTTGAATTTCTTCTGTCAAAATCTTCTAGCTTTTTCTCTAAAATTATTTTTTGATTTTATTTATATCTTTTTAAACATTTAGAACAACCTATAGGAATAGGATTAAAAGAAGTTTTTTATGAATAATTTTAAATATACATTTTTAATTAATTATTTTCCACATTCCTGTGTACATGGAGATTAGCTAATCTTTTGTTTGCTATACATTTTCGTAAACATTTGAATTTTTTTTTTAAATGATTAGAACATTTGAAAATTCATTAATTTTGTTCTTTAGAAAATATAAACAAAATATACCAATTTTAGTAAAAACTCTTCTATTGCAATTACTATATTCAACTTACTCAGCACAATGGTCTCCAGCTAATGTTCCAAATAGTTCACAAGGAACACCAAACTGTCTTAATATTGTGCAATCATTGTCTGCATTACCACCTCTGGCCCACCACTGGTCCAAACATCTACAATGATAAAAATAAGATACATTATTTATTTCAGTTTTAATAATTAATACATCAAAAATTATTTAAACAACTTTTTTTTTTGATTTTAAATTTGATTTCATATATACATGTGCATAGATGAACAATTTTTTAAAGAAAGATATTAGTGAAAATATAGTTTCAAACCAAATTCATAATACTACTTTTTCTAAATGCTTCCATTTATGTTACTAAATCTTGGCTTGGCATTAATGACTAGAATACAAAGATTTAAATGCTTCAAAATGGATAGCTGTCTAAGATTATCTATAATAAATTAGCAAATTATGATATTTGTTTTATCAGGATGTTATCCTTCAACGAAGAACAGGGATTATAAAAGAAAGTTGCAGATATTGAAGACAGTAAAAATATTAGATTTTTATTAATAATACCAAAAGAGTATTACAGAAGTGAAGAGCTTACTACTATTAAATAAATAATTATGACTATACAAGTAATAAATTATTTTTCTTTAATAAGAATGATGTATAAAACATTTGGTTCTAGTTGACTAGCCGCCACATGCCACTTGATGCCTCTGTTGCTAGTCAAAAACCAATAGATATAACATTACCAGGCTCATTTACAATTTTGTTATTATTTATACAAAAACAAATAAATATATCACTTTGAGCTGTTCCTTTTTTATATATATATACATTTATTTTTCTTTAAAACATTTTTTTTTTTAAAAAGTGCATTTACTTTTTTTGGGGAATACATTAGTTTCTAAATTACATTTTTTAATTACATTATATATGTCAGCGAATAGCGCTGGAATGTGCAGAGAGGGGGACTGATGGTTTTGATGATCTGAAGGATCGACCAATCAAACAAATATATATATATTTTAGAAACATTCCGCGATGACATTTTGAAAACTATTTTTAAAAAAATTTACAAAACAACATTGTTTAATAAAATATAAGAATTCCATTTTAAAATTACCGTCTGATCAAACCAAGCTTATGCTTTTAAAAACAAAGACAAACCACAGCCGTTTTAGTAGTCTCCTAGCTGTTCTTGCACAAAATTCCTTTTTCGCATGAATTCTGTAAAATGGTGCTGGGATGTACACTTTTGCAATTCATTTCACCTTAAAAAGATGTGTACGGAAGCACGGCGATGGGCTTATAATTATTACTATATAAAACTATGTCAGATCGTGTGAAAAATCATTACTTCGAATGCACATGAAAAGTTATGGCCACTTGAATTCTATACACTCTCACATCATACCATAGCGATCTGTGAAGTGTGCGATATTTACATAGTACCATGAAGCACAAAAACGGGTCATAATATTTGGGTGCAATGCCATCTAGATCAGCTTAATGGCTAATATGAACAGAACTATTCTATAGCCCGCATAAATGGCATATTTCTGTGCTTTTGCATGAAATCAGCATAAAGCGGCATGTGGTGGCTAATCGACAAGTACCAAACAGTTTAAAGATTATAAATATGAATTCATTTGCATATTTACATTTAAATTTTTATTTTTGATTTTGAAAATGAGTTTTTATTACCATCTTAGAAATAATACTAGTTGAAATTACTTTTCATTCAGTATTTCATTCATATACTTAAAGAAACTGATAGCTGTATGACATTAGCTAGCAACTAGCAGGGCATCCCAGGTCATTAAAGCTCATCAATGAAGCCAGACAAATTATATGCTACAGAAAGTTGTATGCAGAAAGTGATAATTTTACTCATTATAAATAGTTAACTAAGAGACTGAAATGGCAGACCACTACTAAAAGAGATGATAGTAGATGGACAGTTGAAATCTTAAGTGGATTCCAAGAAATTGTAAAAGACCTAGAAAGAGACCACATGTGAGATGGATGAATGAAATAAGGAAGTATGCTGGCATAATGTGAGAAGAAAGGCTAGAGACAGGAGAAACTGTATTAAACTTGGAGATCTCTTCATATTGGAGTGAATCAATAATGATTGAAAATTATGATGATAAAATAGTTCATTAAAATATTCAGCCTACAAAAAGTACTATGAATTGTTGTGGTAAAAGAAAATGGTAATGTATTCAGAAAAGTTATATCAATTATTAAAATTTTATAAAAATAAATATTTGCATCTAATACACAGCATATGTAAAGTATATATTTTAAATTAATGTAATGTATATTTTATAAAAATAAGAAATATTTATATAAAATGCATTTTATATGTAGATATTTTAAGTAGATGTAATGTTTAGAGTATCATACTGGCACATGTATTCATTCATAATCCACTACTTTAAAAAAATTTTAATTTAATAATGGATCTATATGACTGAGATTTTCAATTCATCCTCAGTATTAATTCATTTATACAAAATCACTCATTTAAATAAAATTGAGTGTAAATAAAATTAAATGTCACATATTTACAGAAACTTACTCAAAATATATACATATATCCCAAATGACATTCTGAAATAACAAAACTCATATTAAAGCTTCCATAATAATTTCTACATAGTTTTTAACAAAATAAATTTTTTTTATTAAAATTTCTGTTATTTTTTTTTTCCTTTCTGTAAATTCATTTCTTTGTTAATCTAGTATTTTTTTGGTTTGTTTGTAATTTTATTTTATTTGATTTTACTCATTTTTTAAAAAAAGTAACCTCTATTACCTCCTTCATATTTTATCATATTTCACCAATTTCTTCTTATTGAATACTTAAATTCTCTGTCTTATGATATTTTTTCATTATTATATACATAAAGATAAAAGACATAATATAGTATTCATTTGTTTTTCCTTTACGTTTGCAATTATTGTATATAAAATTCTCTATTATGTATATTATATATAAATAAACATATTGTAAATTAAAATATATAAGAAAAGTGAAGATAGGCAGGATATTTAATGAGAAAAAAATGATATAGAATGGATTTTTAAAAAATATTAGATAATAGAAATAATGTAATGTTTGAAGAAGGGGAATTTTCATATAGCAGTAAAAATTAAATGTGATGAAATTTTAAAAAAAAAAAAATTAAATGCAAAAATTGTAAGAAACAATATTGTTACATCTGTGGGCAAATTTAAGTTTTAAAAAACACAACTTATAAATATATAGTGAATTAAATAACAGGAAAATCATAATTTCCAAGATTTAATTCTAGCTTATGCTGTTTACAATATTGTTCTTGCTTTGGAAAGAAAATAGTTCACTAATTAACTAATTTATTAAACATTTATTGGTAGAAAGGAATTTTCTTAGATATGCAATAAAAACTTCAGCTGATTAGAACATTGTTACCTAAGAATTATATGAGTTCATAAAAGGACTAATCTAGGAAATGAGATTCATTCATTTACTGTTAAAATTCCTATATAGATTAAATAATGAAGAAGTTTTGAGTAATTAAAAATGTCTATCCGTGATTTTCACCAATAAAGGTATAAAAGTCAAACTAAGAACTTCTACATGTCATATTAACTTTATTATACTATAATTTGGTAAATCCTAGAGCCTTCAGATTGTAAATATTGTGATTAGAGTATCTCAAATTATTTTTATATAGCTACGTTTAACTTGCTGGCCAAAAAAAATATCCATTTTGATTTTAACCAGTCTGTTGTAAATTATTAATATCTTTATTTGCATGTCTAATTACCCATATCAAGAGTGCTATATGTTGTGATCTCAGACACAGAAGATAAACTAACCCAATCTACAGTCTATGACAGATAGATGAAATGAACCTAGATGAAATCAGATAAAAAATATAATCAATTACTGTTTAAGCCCATAGTGTATGTGTGTATGCTTGTGTGCCACAAGTCACAATTAATGAATTTAATACTTTGGATTGGTCAATATATTTAAAAAGGATTGAAAAACTTTTTTTCACAAATGGAATTTCAAATAATTATGTTAAAATAGCCACTTATGTTGGTCAAGACATGACTGAAATTGCAAGTAGATGGCAAGCAACAGAGTAAAGACTTTGAGAATATGATTAGGTCCTCACTTAACAAAAAGCTGCTCATACAGTGATTCTTTCAAAGATACTTTGTTAGAACAATTGCTAATGAAGAATGACTGATGACAGGCTAAAACCTGTTCACAGGGATCTAAATTATGATGAAGCAATTAAAATGAAATTAGCCCATGAATTAGTATTGGATCTGAACTTTTGGTAGAAATAAATCCAATAATATGATAATAAATAGGATAGAAAATTAACTATTAGTCAATAAAACTAAAAGGACTCCATGTTATTATAGTGGAAAGAAGATAGTCCAAAGTTGTAGGTGAAATAAATAGTATTTTGTAAGACCTGTGAAAATGTGGGCTATTTAGAAAGGGCAAATCTTAAGAAAAGGCTCACCATCTCTTTCCATAAGACGTAATTCAAAATTTAGGATTGCGAGCATTCATATAAATCATTTTGATCAAATAACATTGGCTGTTAAAATACTACGCAAACTAGTAACAATGGAAATAGATAATTGGAAAGCATATCAATGTTATATTAAGAATAAAAGTTATTAACTGCTATGCTCTGCTGTACAAACCACACATGCACACCCCTAATGAAAATGAAATTTAAGGCAAAAGACACCAGTAAAAATATCAAGAAAATTAAAGAACAAAGTAAGATACCTATGAATTGAAAAGTATACTTAAAATCAATATCCATTATATTTTGTTCCAATATCCCCTTGCACACATCATACAATGTGAACCATAGCTCACATTTTATTAATAAGCATTCATTACAATACAATATAGATATAGTTTACTATAATTAGTACACATTAACATGAAAATATATATATGTTTTTTTTTATGTATATAGTATTTATGAATAAATTAAGATTATATTATAAACTAACTTTTTAAAAAATATATATAATTATCAATAACAAATTGAGAGAATACATTTACATATATATTTATTGTGTGTTCACTCCACATTCACTCAAAAATTAAAAATAATAAAAACTTATTGTACCATATATTTATGTTTTGAAATAAAATAATGAATTGTCGGGCTTTTATTTCTCAAGATTTGACATATTTCGTTATTGGCAGACATGGTCTCACCAGTTGTTTGACATTTTCAAATCCATATTGATTTCAGAATCTACAGTCATCCTCTTTCACAGTTTAGGTAAATCATTCAAACAAACATAAAAATTTCTGATGCAATTACAGAAGTTAATTTTCATTTTATCATTTAAGAAAAATACTACACATTCTTAAATTTCATAATGTTTCAAGCTTTATGACTAGAAAACATTTTATTATATGAAATACAGTATCATATCAAGCTTTTGGAAAAAATAAATAAATAAAATGTATGTGCTTTAAAACATATTCCAAATAAATATTATTTATAAAAGTGATCATATATATCTAAGTTGTAGTATCTGAATTGAAGACATTCCGAGATGAAGAAATGGCTGTTGCATTATAAAATTTATTAAAATTACAAATTTTAATGTTTTATTTTATTTTTATTTGCTTACATTTTTTTTTTACACTTTTTTAAGTAGTGTATAATTGAAATAATGTACTTTGAAACAGTGCGTATTGTAGCTTCATTGTATTCTAAGGCAAAGTAAATCCTATTAAAGGCAGGAAATGGCTAGATTCCCTAGAAACAAAAAGAAATCCATATGGTAAACAAAACTTTTATTGAATACTGAAATAAAAAATCCAATTTTCAGAATTGTTAAAAATAAGGATTAAAACAATATTTCCCCAGTACAAATAATCTTAAAAGATGGAATACTCTAATAAATTATGAAAGTCTCTTTTATGCAACAACTGAAAATTGAAGAGAAAAGAAATTAAATGATTTAGTTTTAAAGGAAGATTTAGTAATGACAGAGAACACTGAATGGGCTACATTGATAGTGGTAAGGACTAAACCAAATAGACAAGTCTACATCTGTGGCAATAACCACAGTAAATAAAAACATTTCAAAGAGTCAGTATTCTGTGCTAAATGCTAGAATATTATTTAACATTGAAAAAGCAAAACATTACAGAAAAAATTGATTTGCAATTACAGTCTCTAAAAGTACATTGAATTATTGACAAATTTTTACCATATGTAAGTCTACTTATTGCTGATGTTTAAGCAATAAAAATGATTTAGGAAGCGTTATCTTTTGAGTCCAGCCTAGACTTTTCGCTGAAAACTAAGATCAAATGCATCCTAAAAGGTTTATCTGCCAATTCATTTTATAAGTATGAGTTAAGTCTAATTAAATATTTTTATAATAAAATTAATTACATATAACAACTAATAACTAATTTTTGAAGTTACAGATACCTCAGCCATATTTAAATATTTTAAATCAGGATTTTTCAAATTTTTTTCATTCACAATCTCTTTTTAATCAGGCAAAAAATTTGTAACCTTCTCATTAAAAAAGCAATTAATGCTAAGATTATATATAGATAAAACATATTGGGCAAAGGCTTCCCTAACATTCTTTTTAGAGAAATAATGAAACACCAAAATCAGCAAGTAGAGAGAATTTGAATAGTTTTGCTTTCCTTATTCTGCCCTTTTGTTGAGAGTAGTCAGATTGGTTAAAATCTTCAAGTTTTATGTGTCCTGAATTTAAATCTAGATCTTAAGCATGGCAGAAAGGCTCTAACATTTGCAATTAGAAACTCATCAGGATTATACAATTAATCTCCCATCATAAACCAATATAACTAAGCAAAGAAAAAAATAAAGATCAAAACAATAATAATAAAAAACTAAAATTAATTTTTTTTAAAATTTACTTTTTAATTTTTTAAAAATATGCACATAATTAATAAAATAATTTTTATGGAAATAAAAAAATAAGACTAACTAAATAGATAAGCTTGTTTATTTCAACACAGTAAATCAAATGGCTTAACAATTATCAAGGCTGATTTTAAAGTAATTTCAGTATCATTTATTAGAAGTTGAGCAATATTTTGTTTTAATTATAAATCAATGCTCATTTGAACCAACAGATGATAGAATACAATAATCATTTGCATTCACATTTAAACAATTGTTAACATACAAACAAAATATTCTGATTAAAAAAGTAGAGATGAAAATTGCCCAGATTATAAAATTTTTTTTTGTTGTTGTTTTTAAAGAAGTAACAAATTTAATGTTAAACAATAAATATTTCTTTTTTCAAAATGTATGAAATATTAATTTAAATGTAAAATCAAATAAAATTAAATATATAGCTGTTCTGTCACAACTACAATTCTAATAATATAATATTAAGAATTAGGTATTGACATAATTTGTCACAAATTGTAACAAATTTTATTTATTTTTAAAAAGTAAAGTTTTAATAATATATATAAAGTATATTTCATAATAAATGCTTTTATTTACTATGCATTAAAAAGCCAAAAAATAATTTTCTTCAACCTCGATTGAGGTTTTTACTTGAAATAAAAGTATGCAATATTCAAAAATAAATTAATTCAATCACTAGTTGTATTGAAATCTTGTCATAATTATTCTAATTTTAATTAAAATGAAAAATGAAAACAATGTTGCCATCTGTCAATATATGAAAAAAAATCATGCATTAATCAAGTCCAATATTATTTTGTTTATGAAAGAAGCATTTTAAGAACAGAAATTTTTACAATAAAAAGAAATTAAGATTTTTATTTTTATTTCTGCTTTAGTTTATACCATGTTTTTTTATTTTTAGATTTTTTTTCCTAAAAAAATACATTGCCCTCTCATATGCAAAACTGAAAACTTACTGAATTGATATCAACACATTTGAAATTTGGTCTGCCAAACCATTAAAGTAAACAAATGAGGAGACCACATTGAAAATTTTCATTTGCACCAATTTCTAACATAAATACAAAATTTGAAAAAATCCATTTTATAAAAGTATGTTAAAACTTGATCACAAAATTTATTCTAAACAAACAAATAAACAGTTTCTAAGTTAAATAAAAGTGTTTAAATATAAACTATAAATATATAATAAATATATAGCAGGATACTGAGACCTTTACAGTATAAAAAATAAATTACAAGACTTTTCAAGAATCAAATCCCAAGTTTAAAAAGCCTGGCTCTAAGTAAATCATTTCAAATTTGATATATTGCTCCTTCTTGTCATGAATTTGCCTACCAATTATTAGCGTTTATTACTTACTGAAACACTTCAGCCTCATAATGCAATGGTCCTGCTCCACATGTTAAGAACCGTTTGGTTTGTGAGGTACTCACTTGTGGTTTACAATAAAAATGGCATCTCAAAAACAATGAGGTGTGGGTACTACTTTATCAGATGGCTAAAAACAAAACCAATTAACAAGTAAACTGTATTAAATTTACTGGATAAACTCATCACAATCACACAATTGCCAATAGCATTATGTGTGGTAAACATTCACTTTTCTGATACTGCCTGACAAATTTGTTTATTATAATAATATTGGCAAAATCATAGTCTCATGTAAACTTCCCTTATGATTTAAGTCTTAATTAGATATGCTTATACTATGAAATCAATCACTTTACAGTTTACACTCCTTTAAAAATATAAAAGCAACCCTATTTGGTTTCCATATTTTAAAGAATGATTGGTTCCAAGAATGACATGTGAAATAGTGTAGACTTTTTTCTGCAAATAATGTTGAAATTTTTTAATATGTAGTGTGCAAATTTCACATTAATTAGACCACCACCAATATAAATATTATTAATTTTAATAAACAGAGCAAAACTCTTCATACAGTATTGCCACCTGTGCTAAACAGAGTAATCAATGGATGCCAGAAGGCTTGTGCATAAAATCCCTATCTAATGCCTACTCATCCAATATCCCCAGACTAGTTTCTGGCTTGTGGCCTTAGATAGGGATTTTATGCACAAGCCATCTGGCATCCAATGATTACTCTGTTTGCACAGGCGGCAATACTGTATGGAAAGTTTTGCTCTGTTTATCAACAATTAATGTGCTAGTATAAGAAATGTGATCATGTGATCATTAATTTTACATATATTGTGCTCTCTCCTAGGTTTCATATAAATATCATTAGAACAAATTTTAACACAATCATTAAACCTAAATTATGACTTTTTATCTCTGCTCATAAAAATAAAATTCATGAAATACTTTAAATAAATAGACATCTTACCTCTGAAGGGTATCTTCAGTGGGATAATCCTGACAAAGATTTAAAATATCAAAACAAATAAATCCAGCACATAATATTCTTTTTTCTTCATTACCCATAATCCTTTTGTAATGGCAGCATCAAATTATCTTCATGGAAACTATAGTAAAAATAATTAACTAAATATAATGTGACTTCCATTTTTCGATTACTTTCTCTGTATAAAACAATAATGATATCTATCTTCAGAGATTATCAATTAATGCTTGCTTGCTACCGTAATTAAAGATTGATGTCACTACTGTAAAAAAATCTTTTAAATTAATTAGAAATAAAAATCTCAATAGTAAAATTACTAATATCACTAATTCTCCAAAAAGTAAATATTTTCTTGAAATCCTTTTCTTCCTCTTATTATTATTTTCTTCTGATGCTCAAACTTCTTATGAATTCATAAACAATAAAATCATTTATCAATTTCTTCTACCTACTCATCACTTTTAACAAAATGCCCAATCCAAGTCCTCTTTTACTTTATAAATATTCAGTTTTTTCACCCATTACTTTTACACATGTAAAGGCCCAAACGTATCTGATAATTCATTTTAAAATCACATTAATGACATTGTCCAAATTAATAACCAATATTTTTAATGGTATTTTTGAACCACTATTTTAAAGAATATGCTTAATCTTCTATTTAAGAGATTTTCATAGTAGGAGTGGTGGACATCTGCTTTGAACACTTTTTGCTGGGTTTAAATTCAAGCAGAATAAAACTTGAAAATTTCTTGGAATCTAACCAAATTTAGGATTTTCCTTTCAAATAACAATTTCAAACAGCTAGTAAGTAAATTTAGTTAGTTAATTAATGTTAATTAGAAATTGAAACAAAAATGGAAAACTCCTCAAATCTGACAATTAGCAATGATTTCTCCATTGTTTAAAGGCAATTTTAGTTTTTATGTATTTTACATTTTCTTTAATCTAATTGATTTTTACATTTTTCCTTAATCTAATCTTTTTTTCTAGATTAATCTCCTATCTCATCCCGAAGAGATAGCTTACATAGTTTTTAATTATTACAATTTCAATATCATTATCAGCCAGGAAATTTTTTTACTGCCATTCGAAAGTTTACTTTCACTAATTAGTTAATCTTTTTTTTTTTTTTAGATTTTTACTTAAGATTTTTTTTTTTTTAACACTTTATTCTTTTAATATATTTTTAATTTATCTGGTTGATTTTC
Organism: Epiperipatus broadwayi; assembly: GCA_028023455.1. Lineage (NCBI taxonomy): Eukaryota > Metazoa > Onychophora > Udeonychophora > Euonychophora > Peripatidae > Epiperipatus > Epiperipatus broadwayi. The sequence continues at coordinate 300,349 of JAQFVV010000195.1, read as the reverse complement.
CAGGCGCCATATTGAATTTTTTTAAAAACTGACCTGAGACACAATAACTTCAGTTTTAATAATGTTAGAGCAAAAAAATTTACATTAATAGAAACTAGAAAAACAAAGGAAAACAATAAGTCTAAGACAAATAGTGATAATCAAAATAAGAAAAAAAAGAAATTTCAACATCTGACATAATTATTACTTTATTGTTTGTTCATAATTTCTAATTTATCATTAACTAAGTTTAAATTACATCTTCAGTGATAATTTCTTTGTATTCCTCACAAAATTATCTTTCAAACCATATATAATATGTCTTACCTGAGATAATCCATAGCTTCAGAATCTCCAAAAGTATTCGCATAAGAATTCTTCATTTTTATCTTGTACCCCAAAAGTTACCAAATCTCAAAGGCATCTATAAGAAAAAGATTCATCCTAATAAAAGATACAAAACAAATCATTTCCAGAAGATGGATATGCATTTGTCATCATAGCAATTGGCTTCTTGTCTATCTAAAACTAGAAATTGTAGGCTACTGTCTGTATCACTGATAAAATGAGTTTCATCTCTTCATTTTATATTTTTTTGTGTACATCAGTGATGTTTATATTCTTTATGCACACCAGTGATGCTATCTTGTTATATTTATTGTCCCACAAAGATATAATTTATTTGCATATAGCTCATTTGCTAACTATAGACTTGAAAATAATATGATGCAAGATATGGCAAAACTACTGACTCCACAGCATGAGTATCAAAGCATAGGCAAGAATCAGAATGATTATTTGCTCGCATACAATTCCATGTGGTATATGCATAACCATTGTGGCTACTACTACACAAACATCATTTGAAATCTCTCTTTTATTGGTTTTAAGTGTTTATATTTTCACATGGTACTATGCCCAGTAAATTTTGTGAAAGTTTTATCTACTGTAACCTTTCTGAACATTAGATTATCAGTTTTTAAAATTTATATTGCACTGCTCTATATATATATGTAAATCATTACTTGTTATACAACCTTTCTGTACATTTGATTATCAGATTTTAAAATTTACATTGCACTGTTCTATATATGTAAATCATTACACACCATATAAACATAATAAATTATTAATATCAAAGACACAAAATTACTGTACATATGAATAATAATTTATATGCCATATAATAAAGAGCAAATGATTTTAATATTATATCATTACTTGTTTAGAACCTTTCTGTACATTTGATTATCAGATTTTAAAATTTACATTGTACTGTTTTATATATGTAAATCATTACACACCATATAAACATAATTTATTAATATCGAAGACAAAATTACTGTACATATGAATAATTTTTATACCGTATAATAAAGAGCATAAATGATTTCAATATTATATTATTTATAATTTATATACTACACATACACACCAATATAAACACAAATTAATAAATCATACAAATAAATTATATTAATAAATTTAAATTATTAAAAAAATTTTAAAAATCTACTTACGAAATACATATTCTGCGATTACATTCACATCCCATTATAGGCCTTGAATGCGAATGACTAGCGTGTTTTTAATCCATTTTCACTATATAATCAGGCCGATTACAATTTTTCTGTCTTTATTGCTTCGTGTAAACTAGAAAATTGTCCAAAATAGAAAAAAATAAAATCCACCTGTTTAAAGAATAATTAATAAATTCAAATTTCCGATTTCAATCGAAAAGATGGCATTAAAAAGATATTTTAAAGACCAATCAAATGCCTGTATTTTTGTTGATGTCATTCATGCTTATAGTTTTTACGTAATTTAAAAAAGAAAACACTTTCAAACAATCCTGTAGGATATGCGACTAGCAAGCAACGGAGATTCAAGCCGTTATAAAAGGGCGAGTAAGTTTTTAAAACTTTTTTTTTATTTCTTTTTCCCACCTGCTTTTAATAAATACTTTTATTCTATTTTTAAAGCACAATATAACACAATCTTTTATTTTTATAAAACATTTTAAAACTACTTATCAAATAAATTTGATCATATATTTTTTAAATTATGAAATATGCAATGCAGATATGTGTACATTTTATAACATATATCTCGCTAGCAGTACATCACACACATCCCTCGTTTGAGAGGTAAAATGCATCAGTTTGACCCATTTTAGCTCTGACATTATCTTTTTTTACTATTTCACTTTTTTTTTTACTTATTTATTCATTTACTTTTTTTTTTCTAACATAAGTTTCGCATTGTATACAGAGTGACAAACCCCAGAGGGTGATCTTTATGTATGCTGCTTCATCTCACAGACCGTAATCTACATTGACTCTAACGATTGTCATATTTGACGATCACCATGGACAACATGCATTTTTCCAATGTGTACAGAGAGGTTGAATGCTGTGAGTGGCAAAACACATCTGCTTACACCCGACTTACGCAATAAACAATACTGTAACATTAATATTTTTATTGTATTGGGAATTTCTCTAACAGCGAGTTGAATGGTCCCAGGACTTTCTCCCTTGAGTCTGCATCCTAGAAGATATGGGGTCACTGCAAATGGCAGTATTCATCCACTGACCATTTGGCTTACGCTAAAATGAGGTGTATTTATTATATGTTGCAAATTTTCATTCCAATGAAACTGACTAGCAGCTTACTCTGGAACAGTATGCACATTTATTTTAGATAAGGGACTGGGACAACATCTACCAGGGTGTCACATAAGTCCACATCCTTTCCAGTGGATCTTCATCCTATTGAATGATCCCTCCCATTTTCATGCCCGTTATGGGTCTTACATTCACACAGCGACAACCTACACTTAACACACCTTCCTCAACCTTAATCTGCACCTCCTCCCCCTCTATGACTCTAATTACTTAAACAATCTACCCTCACTTGAGAGATTATTGTGCAACATTTTATTTAATTTTTATTATAGATTTCATTTCATTTATTATAGGCTTTATTCGATTTATCTATTTTTATTTTATCATGGTATATTTAATCTAAAATATTATTTTATACCTTACTCTAAGTTTCTCATTTATCTCTTTTATCACCATTGTCAGATAGTGATTCTCTAAAATATTTTTATTTTATTTATTCAACTTTATTTATTTCACTTTAATTCATTATTACCTCTCAGAAAAATATTTTATTTTATTTGTTACCGTTATTACCATTCTCATAATCTGTGTATAATAAACTTTTATTTTTCTTTTTTTTTAAAAAAATATGTTTAGTTAATATAAACCCAAACCCCCCTAACTTCTGTCAGGTGGTTCTTTTTTTCTTCTAATTTTATGGTATAGATTCCTTTCTCCCTTTTGTCTGTTTCTTGCTTGTGATTTTTAGATTTTTTCATTTTAAATTTTATTCTATTTTCTGCTTCTAGCATCATCTCTGGTTTAAGAGTGGTCTGTAAATAAAATATAATTATAGGCACCTTTTCTGGTATTTTATCTGTTTTTTCCTCCCTATGATTGTCTTTGCTATTTGAATGTAATTCCATGTTACCTATCATTTTTCTTCCTTAAACACTTCCTTTTCATTGTGATTTATTTCTGACACATCTTTATTTTCAGATTAAAGGTTATTGTTTGGGTCAGAAATATTTTCTAGTTCTGGCTTAATTTCTGAGTCAGACTTATTTTCTGATTCAAGTTTATTTACCGTATTTGAGATATTTAATTGCGCGTAGTTATTTGCACTTTTTCTTGTTTGTCTCTTTTATCTATCTTTTAACTGTTTTATACTTGTTTCCATACTTTCTAATATTTTCTATTTTCTAGTCAGGCTACCAACATTTCCTATACTAATCGTTCTATTCGTTTATTGCACATTTCTGCATATTTCTCAAATTTTTCCTCAAACAATGATTTGAATTTTTTTTATATTACTTTTTTCTACTTTATTGTTTACTTCCTGTTTCTTTATTTTCATTATTTTAAACTATTTTAAATTGAATGAACTGTTTGACTAACTCAAAAGCCCCCAGTCCTCTATAATTCCCACCTGACTACCAATAACCGCTAATAATAAATTATCTCTTTAACCATTTTTTCTTCTCTCTCCTTTTTATTTACATTATATATCTTACTCTTTTTATTTTATATTTTTAATTATTTTAATTCTCAATACTATAATTTGTTTGCTTTGGTCTAATTCACTTCTCACCAATTTCATTTTTATTATTATGCAATTTAGTGCTTATTTTAGTTTTAGACTTTGTTTTTTTTTTAATCTTTAACTTTAATTTATCTGAGCCATTTGTGGCACTTCTGCACCCACATTGGATGGCATCTGAATCAGATTCCTCTGAACAAACTTTATTCCTAGGTTTAAATACGTTTTAAAATAACTTTAATATCTTTTGGAATCTAAACTTTAATAAGTTTTAACATTTACTTTAATACCTTTATTTTAGTGAGCTTATTATCACACTTAATACATAACTTCTTGGTAATTATTATTTTATATCTGTAATACTATAGGAACAGACTGGCCCTTCAAGCAGAGGGGAGAATACCATTGATAGCATAACCATCAACAATACCCATGGCCAGATTAGGTTATATGAAGCATAACATGGCCACATTTCCTAATCATGGCCCATCTTGACAGCTGGCACAAAAACCTGCCATCCAAAGCATTTTATCTGTTTTGAGGATCAAACTCAGGTTTTAGCTAACCATATGTCAAATAGCCGGCATGCTCGGATGACAGGCACATGAACCAGTGCTTGAAATATCCCAGGCTAGTTCCTATTCTTAATCAGAGGGTCCAATGCATTAACTTAATGATATAAACCTTTTATCTTTAACTAAATAGTGACGCAGTGACAAGAAAGAGAATAGACCAAATAATAATTAAGCAAACATTGGTATTTATTCAAGCACACACAATATAAATGATTAATTAGGCTATAAATTTTATCATAGTCCTTTGTTGAAGTTCATTTCATTTAAAAATAAAGTATCTATAGACAATTATTATGGAAAATATATTTACCTATGTTTTTCATGATATTAGATGTCATAGTTCATTTGGTTTTGGTTTGCATTAGTGTTACTTTCCAACCAGCTGGCTTTTTGGTCTCAATCAATTCTTTCAGCGCTTGTCTTCCATTCTGTGACTCGACAATGGGAGAGAGAAGTGCAGCATCTATCTTATGACTTAAGCATTGGTTCCGGGAGTTGGTTCTAAGAGTGGACAATTGATTTTGGCAAAGGACTTAGGGCATGGAGCCCAGCTGAACACTTCTAACAGTCTGGCTGCATGTTGCTAGTTTCTGTGGCTTCTGCAATAATATTTTCCACAGCAGTAATGACTGGCACTATTCTGTCCTTAGATTTCAGAATCTCTGCTAACTGAATGAATTAAGCATTGAATAATGTAACACATCAATAATTCAATCACAAAATGAAGACCGGAATAATAATAAGGCAGTTACAACCCTTTATACTTTTTCTCCCCATTGTTCATAGTTTATTTTTATCTGAACTTGAATCTACCTTTTAATTAATTTTACATTTTCTTTAATCTAATTGATTTTTACATTTTTCCCTTAATCTAATCTTTTTTCTAGATTAATCTACTACTTCTCACTTTTATTCCAAAGACATAGCGTAAATAGTTTTTAATTATTACAATTTTAATATCATTATCAGTCAGGAAATTTTTTACTGGCAATCAAAAGTTTACTTTAGTTAATCTTTTTATTTTAGATTTTTACTAACATTTAATTTTTTTGAACACTTTATTCTTTTAGCTTATTTTTAATTTATAAAAAAGAGAGTAAGTTTAAATCTTTTTTTTAATTCTTTCTCCCACTCACTTTTAATAAATAGTTTTATTCTATTTTTGAAGCACAATATAAAACAATCTTTTACTCTTACAAAACTACATTTTAAAATTATTTCCGAAATAATTATTTCTTTCAAATAAATTTGATCATATATTTTTTAAATCATGAAATATGTAATGCAGATATATATACATTTTATAACATATATCTCGCTACCATTACAATGTATTGAGACAGTTACACGTCTCATGGCATAAAACATAGTAGTGTGTATGCATGCATATATATAAAGTTGAAAGGAAAAGTAGAAATAAATACAAACAAATTTTAATGTTTAAACTTTTCAGATATATTTAACTGCTAGTAATAAAGATTAGTATATAATACAACATTCTGAATGGAATTATCTTTCTCTTTTTTCAATTATTGGTGGCCTGATTAGTGATAGAACTTGCACCAATGACTCATATTTGTGAATACCAAATTTAAAATGGCAATCTAGACAATTAACAAAAACAGGTAATTGCTTAGAGCATCATCTTAATTTTAATATTCACAAATCTAAAGGTCACTAGATCAATTCCCATGCTCATATTGTCATTGAAAAGAGTAGCCACTCTAATAAGAGAGGATAATATACTGCCCAAAATATTGTGTTATACATTAACTTGTGTGTTATTATTAAGAGTTAAATGTATTTAAAAAGTTTAAATAAAGGTTGCATTTTTCTAAAAACATTTAACAATTAAAATTAGATCATGGAAATAATCCAATATATAATTACAAGACAAAATAACATCAACACAATTTTTCAAACACAAATGTAACATTAATTATTACCTTCTGCTATGATAAGATGTAGTACATTTATAAAAATATATATAATTTAATATTTATAATAAAAATTAATTAATGAAAGGTTATTCAAAAGAGTTTACAACTTTATTTTAAAAACAATATATAACACAGATCTACTATTACAGTGCTATCACAGGATGGTCATTTGCTTTGAAATACATGTTAAGAAAGCTAATAATATTAATATCGCTTCATTACAGACTAATGTAATATTTGTATTATAAATAATCAAAAACATTGTGAAGATATAATAAAGTCTTAGTAATAATGTTTAAGTTAAAATAAATCCAAACGATAGGTGGCAGCTCCGTTATTTATTAATTTATTTCTTTTCTTACTCTTTGTTCAATACCCAGCAAACTAGCATTAAATCACATATTTAAATCTGCAATAACTTCACAGCAAGATGGTTATATTTAATTATTTTTTTAAATCACTATTGCTTTAATAAAAAAGTAATTAGTGCTGAATAAAGCAGAGCTCAGAGCATCATATATCTCATAGTATGAATGCTTGAAGATAGAAGAATGTAACAAATGATAACTAGAGTGAATTAAGTCTTATAAAAAAAAATTGAAATAAAAATTAAACTAATTATGAAGTAGACGGAAAGAGTAAACATTTGAAAGACAGTTGAACAAAAAAAAAGTAAAAGGCAGACTGACGATAAAGAAGTCACTATTATATATAATGCAGAATAAATGTGAAGTTATAGAATTATGGTGAAACTTAACTTCAGTAAATGCTTTCAAATATTAATGATAACAGAGGTTGTAGAAGAAAAAATTTTACAGGTAATTCTTTTTTTAAAAAAGCATCGTCTAGTCACCAATGACAATGATGTTAAAAAAAGTGGTAATAGTTTTGTATGAATTGTAGTTTTATGTTGAACTTACATATGCAAGACTAAAAAAAAACAGAAACAAAGGCAAAAAAATGGAATAAAAATAAAACATATAAATTAGACATTTAAAATTGGGAATATACAAGTACTGAAAATAATCATTTAAAAAAAAAACTATATATTGAGAAAATTAAAAAACTGAACAAACCATGTATTGATAAATGTTCTTTAAAAAAACAATAAACAATTAAAGATAGAGCAAAAAAAAAAAAAACTGATCTGAGTGATGTATTAGATCTACTTTTTTGACAAATAAGTAATAACTTTTCTACCTTAATATTATACCGGTCCACATACCCATCAACAACCTAAACCCAGTCTGAATTCAAACCCACCTTAAACCAAAGGATTTAGCCAAGACCAAACTGAATTGAAACCCAACTCACGAGCTCAGATCAAATCAATAGATTATATATGTCAACGGCACGTGACAATGTGCCAAGAAACTAGCTCAATGGATGATGATGATTAGAGACCCCTGATTTGACTCTACTAACGTACAATAAAATAATGAAGAATATTTATAATTCAATTCATATATGTATGTTTGAGTTGCCAATACAGACAGCGAGCATTAATATTAAAATAGTTATTGAATAATAAAGAAAGTGAAAAACCAAATGTGTTCTATAAAATGTTTAATAATAAGAAATATTTTTGTTCAAATTGTTATGATTAAGATTATATATATTACCTCTAGTCTTTAAGAACGGGAGTTACAATTCACAATAAGAGTGGCATTCTCATATGCCAATAACTATTATGCAATATTATAGGAGGATTATATATGTCTATGCCCCGACAAGTAAATAAAGGCAAATAAAGGTATTTGGCGTGGACAGAAATTATTATTCTAATTTTAAAAGAAAAGAATGTGAGATTCATTTTTACACATCCGTAAAGCAATTCATAAAGAGCAAAATAAGTATTTATGGCATAACTTTAATATTTAAAAAAGAACTTATTTAATTATAAATGAATATGAAATTGTTTGACTTTAATAAAATCAATTCATTACGATTTACAAGCATGAGAGCGGAGCTCTATTTGAACTGAGAAATAAATGGTACTGACGACTTACTAGCATTAAGAACAAATATGAAAACTAATGGCTTGTCGGCGATTTGAGAAAATAGAAGGGCGGCTTGTATTTGACAAGTCTTTTATGTCCTATTAAGGATCCATGGAACACAGGGAAAGCCAGGACGGTCATAGCCGTGAACCTTTGGTGTTCCAATATAACAACGAGCAAGTGAGGAAGTGATTTCTTCCTATGTAATTAAACTAACAATAATACCACTGAGGACAAGCCTACGAAGCAGGAGATGGCTCGCGTCAGCAACGTTCGGAAAATGATGACTTAATGATCATCGTATTTAATTAATAAAACCCGAATTACAGAAAGAATGCTCTACGTAATGACCTGATCATGTTAAATTAAAGTCAAAAGTGCTTGACATAAATGTGCTTAAACACAATTATAAAATTATGCTAATTACACCCTAAATATCATGCCCTCCCTGAATATTAAAATAAAGTATAAAATTTAAATTAGAAGACATTCACTTTATTCCCTTCATCAACCTTTAGCAAAACAGTTTAATATGATTAATATGAATAAATATTTGTGAATTCAATAAAATAGCCGGGAGCACAGAGGTTAGAAAAGGGCTAATAGTCATTATCAGCCGTTAGTAAAAATAGCAAACGTTTAATAAATTCTTCAACTCGATAATTAATAGAACTGTATTAAATTAGTTCTAGTGGGCAAGAATTACTATAAAACTTAATACTAAATTATTTTCATGAGGTAAGTTTAATGAAAGGGATTATTATCGAGTTGAAGCATTATTGGCATATAATAAAAATAAATGATATTAATAATTACTCAATAAATATATAATAAAGTTAGTGAAACGAACTGCCATCGTAAGAAAAGGACATTTAACAAAATATTAATTTCAAAGACTAGAGATAGAAATAGAGAATTACACCTGGGTCTCGTTTTATGCGGATTTATTTAACACGATTTTAAAGTTACGCGATTCATGTTTCTTCGGAAGTCGAACTCCGATAATATGCTATTACTTTAAAAATAAATTTTGCGCACTTACGTCATGTTGAAAGTAATAGCACACTATTGGAATTCGACTTTCATCTTAGTAATATCAATATTTTCAGTGCTTTATAATAGTAAGATTTTATGCAATAATGAAATTAAAATCATGATTTCCACTTTTTATGTATACCCACATTAAATTTTACAAGATTATAATGTAAATTTATTCAAAGATTGTGCATGTTAATTTTGCATTTTAAATCACATTCTGTTTTTGCTTTTTAAAAAAGAACGTAATCAATTATTAATCATTTAGTGTCCACAAGTTTATTTTTAAAAGGTAAGTAATAGCATTGGGCATAATTAAAATTGAAAATTAAAAAATTAAAGACAAAAATAAGAATTTAATTTTTAGTTGTTAGATTAATTACTAATTACGTTGTCACCAGAAAACCATTAACACAACATGAGAGTAAAGTTGGTGTTAGTTGTATTTCCTCTTGTGAAGAATCTGGTTTTTTACCAGTTTGCAAACGAACCTGTTTATCAGCAAATAGCGATAATAATTAAAACGTGTATAAAAAAATGTAAATTACTGTAAATTATGCATAAAAATATATTGCTTTGAATAAAATTAAATATTATAGTTAAAAAAAGTTTGTCTTGTATCAATTTTTTTCAAATTTGAAATTTTTTATTAGTCATATTTTATTTCCTTATTTTTTTTTTGCGCAAATTTTAACGTAATTTTACATTGGTGCTTTGCTTTTATGCGATTTTTGAAAAATCACAGTCCATATCCCCCCCTTTTCAAGGTATTTTACGTCTATTTTTGTGCAATTTCTTTTGCGCATGTTTTCTGAGGAACCTATCTATCACATAAAACGAGACCCAGGTGTACTTATACAAATCAAGACATTATAAAATGAGAAGAGCTTTTACAGTAGTTAATTTAAAAGGTGGTGTAAAGTAAAGTTCGGAATCTAGCCACAAAGTTGCGGTTCATTAAAGAAATATGTTACCATTCCTTCCGTGGTTGGTTCCTTAGTTTACACGGCAAAGTCCGATTGGGTTGAAACATAGGCGCGCATTTTAACTTATACGAATAGCATTTGGATTAATTTCTTTCAGGTTTTGGCAGCTCACAGTTGGTGTGGAAAAATTTACTTTGCAGCTACATTGAAGATTTTCTGGGGACTTCGGGCCCAGCAATCAGATTCCCGAAGTTAACCACACACCATGATGAAGACACTATATAAATTCACAATTTAAATGGACGTTCTCTAAAAAAAATATGGCTTCTCTTCTTGAAAATTTTCCGGGCTATTTATACCTGTCCTCTGCTTTCCCGCCCATTCTGACTCTTGATGTCTTCAGGCTAAAGCTTCTTACATTATCAAAAGTTACAAATTTTGTTAATTGATTTCAGATACATCCCTTCGATAAGGCTTTCAAACTCATTAACTTTGAATTCATTTTCTAATCAGAAAATGAATTTGTAAATCTGAAAAACGATTTTAATTAAGAACCGTCCTTACATTTTAAATTATTATTTTTTTGCTAATTAATAAAAATTTCCCCATTGTCTTTGGAAAAGGACGATCTGAAAGCTTATGGAAAGAATGTAGCTTTTAATCACTGGAATTTAAATAAACTGGTAAAAGTAAAAATAAAATATTCTGACGCAATGAAACTTTATAACGAATATATATATATTTAACTACTCATAAATACATGCACGCAATCCACACAGTTATAATATATATATGTTTTCATGAATAATTTTATCATGAAATTATTTATAATATTGGTTAGTTTAAATATTAAAGTAGTTGGTTTTAACACGTTTATATAATACTGTTTTAATTGAAACTAGCGTGTATTGAACGTATAAAGCCCCATTGCATTCGGAAATTCACGGTTAGGGCTAGGGTTTGAAGTAGGCTACAGGTGATATATCATGAAGCTAGGATCGAACTTAGATCCGACCGCTTCAATATAGATTCAAATACTTAAGCAATAAGAAAAACTATCATAAAGCATTAACTGATCAATGCTAGATCTAAGACATAAAAGATTCCTAGTTCAATTCCTAGCTAATAAAAAAAAACACTCTTTAGTCAATTGTTTATGTTCAACCAGCTCCTTGTGTGTTCGAATGTCAGATAACCTATCATCCACTACAATTATTTTATTTAATGCTATTAGTATTTGATTTCTTCCTCAACAAAAATGATTCTAGTACTTAATTTATATCATCACAAAAGTCTTCAATTTCTATATCATTCCACTACTTGTAAACTTTTATGAAAATTAAAAAACTGGAAATAACTTTCCTTATCAATTTTGTAATTTTTATTTATTCTTTAATTATAAGCGCTGATTTTAATAATTTTCATTTTTTTATAAAATACTAATAAAATTATTTATTAGCTTGATAGCAGAATACATAATTTTTAAAATACTTTCTGCTAATCTTTCTAGATAATTTTGATATCTAAATTGTTTGATCCACCCTTCAAAACAAAATCTCGTTAACATTCCAGTACATTTCTTTTTTTATTATTCTATTAAAATTCTAATCCATGATAATAATAAAACAAAAGAAAATCATTTTCTAATTATATGGTCTAATTAAAATTAATAATTAAAAACAGAAAAAAATTGGTCATATATATTATCAAAACTATAAATATACGATTAAAATTGTCTGGCATTTATTGTTACATTGAGAAATAAACAATTTATATTTTAAAATAATTTTTTTACATAAAAGAAACATCAAACTTTAAAAAAAAGATCCATTAGTCATATATATCTTAATTACTCTATAAGAAGGCAAAAGGATATTATAATTAGGCGATTATAATTGATCATCATGGATCTGTTTGCTCATTAAACGTATTCTCGTTATCACATTTCATTGTAGTCTAAATATTCTGAAGTACTGTATATCATAAAACTATAAAGAATATTTTATATCGATGAATTCAAGGGTATTCATTTGCATAGTAATAATTGAATAGACAACAATTTCACTTCATTTTCAAAAATAATTACAAAATCAGCTTACCAGTCAAAGTAACGAATATCATTAAGCGAGTCACTGCAAAAAGCAACCAATCAAAGAGGATTTTTTTTTTTTTACAAATAGAAAAAATTTGTAATAGTATATACTTTAGAAATAATATAGTACAGTATATTACAAATTTATCTTAGAATAAAAAAATTATATGCATGATTTTAAAAAAATATCATTTATACATACTGTATAATTATGATACATTTAATTCAAGACAAAAACATGTAATCAAAAACATAAAGTTTACCGATTGCCTAAGGTGTTCGTTCCAACCATGCTGTCCTCCTCCGGATAGCTTTCGCAAATGCACAATAGGTCAACGCAAACGTGACCAACACATAAGATTTTCTTCGTCATTTATTCATGTAAACGTTTTGCCTAATAAGTATAAATATCTTATTAAAGTAACAACATAAACATCAGCAAAAAGAAATTAATTTAACTTACAATTAACTAAATATTGCCAGAACCTATCTATAGAAGGCGCTTTTACAGTATTTGTTTTAAGAGAAAAAATTGATAAATGAAGCAAAGAAAAGAAAGGGATTGATAAAGAAATTAACAGTGTTTTCATATAATAAATATGATGTAGTTAGAATTGTATGGAAGGGAGTGGCAGTAGCAGGATTAACATGCAGCAATGATGCGTTATGTGTTAGTAAAGGGGTATTAGATTACTTAGAAAAAGTACAAAGGGAAGTAGGAAGACATGCATTAGATGCAGAGGTGTGGACAGCAAAGGAGGCAATTCAAGGAGAAATGGGATGGTCAAGTTTTTATATAAGGGATGCAAAAAGCAAATTGAAAATGTTCGGTAGATTGCAGTTTATGGATAATAAAAGAATAGCCAAAATAGTATTTAATTGGGTTACAAGTAAAGGGCAAGCAACAAGATGGGTGAGAAAGGTAATGCAGTATGCAGAAGATTTGGATAAAGAATTTATGTCAGTATACTTGTACAAAATGTGGGATGATTGTGTTAGGAGGATTGTTGAGTGTTATAGTGGTAAGGAGTGGGATAGAAGAATAGATGCATTAATAAAGAATAGGGAGTTGGAGAGATGGAGAACTAGTATGGAAAGTAAAACAAGTTTAAATATATATAGAAGTAAACGGAACATTGGGTGTGAGTTAATTTATGATAATAGTAAGGAAAGTAGTTTATTGTTTAAGGCTCGATTGGGATCTTTAGCAACAAGGGAATATACACATAAATGGAAAAATATGGGTGATTTAGTCTACAAGTTGTCTAAGGAAGGCATAGAAAATATTAGGCATCTGTTACTTCAATGTAAATGCTCGGAAGCAGAAAGGGTACAAATAATGAAGTTATGGATGGTTAAATATGAACAAAGTGATTATACAGAAAGTGAGTTATTGGTTTTTATGCTAGGTTTGAGAAAAGATAAGGGGATTTAGATTATGTTGTGGAAATGGGATGGAGCAGATTATGGGAAAACTTAGGATGGACCATGGAAATGGAAGGTAAAGTGGCTAACAGGTTTCTCTGGGCATAGCTGCTGAGAGATTCCTGACTCCATTTAAAGAGAAGTCACAGTGCATCACATCACAAGTTATAATACACGTAAATGGAAAAATATAGATGATTTAGACAGCAAGTTGTGTAAGAAAGGCATAGAAAATATTAATTCAATGTAAATGTTTGGAAGCAGAAAGGGTACAAATAATGAAGTTATGAAAGAATAAATATGAACAAAGTGATTATACAGAAAGTGAGTTATTGGTTTTTATGTTGGATTTGGAAAAAGATATGGGGGATTTACATATGAAGACCATGGAGTTGACAAAGATTATGTTGTGGAAATGGGATGGAGCAGATTATGGGAAAACTTAGGATGGACAATGGAAAGGGAAGGTAAAGTGACTAACAGGTTTCTCTGGGCATAGCTGCTGAGAGATTCCTGACTCCATATAAGGAGAAAACACAGTGCATCACATCAAGTTAAAATTTCACAGTACTTTCAAATATTATAGTTAAGTAGCTCCATTAGCAGAAAGTGAAATAAACGATACAAAAAATTTTAATAGTGTAAAGAATATGATGGGTAGTTAAGGAAAGAAAAATCAATTTTTGTATATACATAAGTTTTGGGAAATGAATTGAAGAAATGATGTAGAATAAATAGAATATAGATTAAAATCAAATATAGAATTTACATATGCAAAGAAAGAAAAAGAAAAATATATACCTGCAAAGAAACAGAATGATGCAAATTAGAAAAGTTCAAGTGATCAAAAAAATTATAGAGAAAATTGAATAAGCAAAAAGAGTATGAAAAAAATTTCTGCTAGAGGATATGATTAAGATTTTAAATGAATATATATAAAAGAGTGCAGGCGAAAACAGATCAACATTAAAAACATGTACATATTATAAAGATGTAATATGTGTGTGAGCATAGAATGTGTTAAATAATCAGGTGTAATATATTGTAACCTTATTACCCAACTCCATTTGAAGTAGATTGATTGTCATTTGTAGTGTTTTCAATTTATGACTGGGGAAAACAATATTTGTCATAATTATAGAATGCATTGCAGTATTCAGTAATACTAAGCAAAATAGTGTAAAGGAAAACGGAATATGTAAATTAAAGTTTTGGTTTAATTTAAAATATTAAGTTCAAAAGGAATATTATTGATTCAATAATATTTTTTTATATTAATCTACATTAGTGGTCTTCAATCTTTTCACATCTGCAGACTGGCAAAAATAAGAATAAGATTTCGCGGACCAGCAGAAGTCTACATATAAATTTTCTTAAAGATTTAAACTGCTTAGCCTTAGATGAGCATAATTGTTATAACTGACCAAAACAACATATTAGTTACTGTGTATTGTAATGGTGTTGCTTACCTTCACATGCTGAACACTCTTTCTTGAGTTGCGCAGTCATACTGCTACAGAAAACAGTACATTCTCATTAATGTGCCTGCATTGCTTCGTTTATTATTTCATTGTTAAAACATGCAAAAAAAAATGTTATTCACCTGAATGTTGGAAAATATCACAGCTAGTGTAATTACATGACAACGATTATGATAAATGTAATATTTGTATTTAATGTTAAATATACAAGATGAAGTTATATATATATGGAGTTTGTATAATAAAAAAACTTTCTTCTTTTTTTTAAATTTTGAATCTGGTGTTATTTTAATCTCATTTTTACCCAATTAAAAAAAAAGAAACAGAATGAAAAGTTATTTTGGTAAAGTGTCACATAAAAATAAAACAACCATTATAAAGAATGTCATTTTGCTAAAAAAAAAAAAAAGATAATAGATTTACATTCTCGATGAAGGGAAATCATCATCAATGATCTGTCTCCATTTTGTGAAGTTTACAATTTCAAAAAGAAATGTCACACACAAAATAAAAAGATGATACAAATGCAATAAAAAAATTTGCTATATGTGACCAATAAATGAGCTGACGCAATACAGAAATGCCTACTAGGTATAGAAATTGATGTGTAAGGAGTGGTGCAATTATCATGAGATTGATGCTTTGTCTTTTAAAGATTGCATTTTCAGATAAATTCCTTTGACTATTATTTAGTAATTACAGTATTATCTAATAATTTAAATAAAATTTTGATTTATAATTAATTTTATTTAAGCAGTTGCAATGAAAAAATAAATATTGTTTATATTAATTAAAAATTTTAAATCTTATTATTTTATTATTACAAACTTTCCTGCCAGTCTAGAGCAGACTGGCAGAAAACTTCTGCAGACCAGCGCCGGTCCATGGACCAAGGGTTGAAGACCACTGATCTACATCATGCTTCAGACCTTCGTGGTGCTTGGATAGATTCTTTTTTTTTTTAGTTAATAAAATTGTCCAAACTATTTGTGATATGAACATTTATATTTAAGCATAAATTTATTGGTCAGTGAAATCCCTAAATTATATATATTATGCTTCAAACATATTTACTGCTCAGATAGTCATTTTTTTTTTTTACTAATTAAGGAATTTGTTAAGGCTGACCTGGATATATTAACTATGTTTGGAATTAAACCTAAATTTCCATTTGTGAGTGGAACTGTAAAATTATATATTATACCTTGGATATTCTAGATGCTAGGATAAAATTAGTCATTAAATTATTAGTGATATCCTTAAAGCTTATTTGGATATGTTGACAACATTTATGAGTTACTCGAAAAAGCCACCTATTAATGAAAATGTAAAATTATATTTTTGATAAAAGATGGTGATGCATTGAATGATAAAGAAACCAAGAATAATCAACTTATTTTCCAGAATAAGGCTCTAAAATTGTATAATTATATTAAGAGTTATTTGGTGATATGAAATATTCAGTCACATTTGTACTTTGTAAATTATATGGATGATTAACTGAAGATATTTGAATATTTAAGCTTTTCCTAGGAATACTTATAATGCAATCAGAATATAGAAATGGAAAGCAACAACTTAATAATATTTGAACTATAAACACCGAATGTATTTTAAGTGTCGAGTATTATGTTGGGTATCTTGCTCAAGATGGTGTGAAATTAAAGTGTGTGTTTGTCTGTTTTATATTTTTTTTATGTTTTTATGTCTGCTGGTTATACACAGGTTTTATGTTATATATTTAAGCCAATAAACATCACATGATAACTATTCCATATGCTTGCTCTTAACTACTATTAAAACAGACAAAACTCTATACATATTGCTGCTCAGTGCAAGCCAGAGTAATCAATGAATGCCAGAAGGCTTGTGCATAAAATTCCCATCTAGGGCCTACTCATACAATATCCCAAGACTAGTTTCTGGCTTGTGACCTTTGTCAGTGAGGAGTCTTGGATCTGAGAGCACTGCATCTAGATCTTAGGATCTAATGCAACCCTCCAGCAGCCACCTTTTATCTCTACTTAACTACAAAACTATCAGACTTTAGTGTATATAGTCATATAGATCTGAACTCAGTTCAGTACCTATATATTTTTGTCTTTTGTTAATAACCATAGCCACCACTATCCTATTAGACAGGATTGGATTTAAGCCAATAAACATCACATGATCACTATTCCTTATGCTTGCTCTTAACTGTTATTAAAACAGGCAAAACTCTCTATACATATTGTCACTCAGTGCAAGCCAGAGTATCAATGGATGCCAAAAGGCTTGTGCATAAAATCCCCAGCTAGTGCCTACTTATCCAATATCCCCAGACTAGTTTCTGGCTTGTGACCTTTGTCAGCGAGGAGCCTTGGCAAAACTCTCTATACATATTTCCATTCAGTGCAAACCAGAATAACAATGGATGCCAGAAGGCTTGTGCATAAAATCACCATCTAGTGGCTACTCATCTAATATTCTCAACTAATTTCTGGGTTGTGGCCTTCGTCAATGAGGAGCCTTGGGTATGAGAGCACTGCACCTAGATCTTAGGATCTAATGGAACCCTCCAGCAGCCACCTTTTATCACTACCTAACTACAAAACTATGAGATTTAAATTGAAAACACTATATTTTTTGTGATTACTCTGGCTTGCATTGAGTGACAATATGTATAGAGAGTTTTGACTGCTTTAATAACAGTTAAGAGGAAGCATAAGGAATAGTGATCATGTGATGGTTATTGGCTTAAAATCAATGCTGCCTAATAAAATAGTGGTGGCTATGGTTATTAAAGAATCAAAGACACAAAAATGTATAGGTACTGAACTGAGTTTAGACCTATATGACTATATAGGCTGGTAAGCTTGGATTGAAAATATTATAGTGTTTTCAATTTGTCTCATAGTTTTGTAGTTAAGTAGAGATAAAAGGTGGCTGCTGGAGGGTTGCATTAGATCCTAAGATCTAGCTGCAGTGCTCTCAGATCCAAGTCTCTTCACTGACAAAGGCCACAAGCCAGAAACTAGTTTGGGGATATTGGATGAGTAGGCACTAGATGGGGATTTTATGCACAAGCCTTCTGCATCCATTGATTACTCTGGCTTGCTCTGAGTGGCAATATGTATAAGAGTTTTGCCTGCTTTAATAAGTTAAGAGTAAGCATAATGGTGATCATGTGATGTTTATTGGCTATGGTTATTAAAGAACCAAAGACACCAAAATTTATTGGTACTAAACTAAATTCAGACCTATATAACTATTTAGGCTGATGAGCTTGAATTGAAAATATAGTGTTTTCAATTTACGTCCCATAGTTTTGTAGTTAAGTAGAGATAAAGGGTGACTTCTGGAGGGTTGCATTAGATCCTAAGATCTAGGTACAGTGCTCAGATCCAGGCTCCTCACTGAAGAAGGCCACAAGCCAGAACTAGTCTGGGGATATTGGATGAGTAGGCCCTAGATAGCGATTTTATACACAAGCCTTCTGGCATCCAGTGATTACTCTGGCTTGCACTGAGTGGCAATACGTATAGAGTTTTTATGTTATATTGCATGCTACATAAATTATGGGTTGTTAATTAAAATGAAGGTAAGGTAATATTGATATTTAATCTTAAAAGAGGGATAGATGTTGGTTGTTAATGATTAAAGTTCATTGATATTGGTTTTCAAAAGTATTAAATGATGTTATAACTGTAATATTGAGCTTTAATGTTGTGATAATAAAACTTATTATTATTTATTCTAAAATATGTTAATCAGCATATCTTGGTTTATTAATTTTATGTCATAATTTCAGAATATGTCAACAATCTCTTTAACCAATATTGAGTTTAAAAGGAAAAAGATTTTAATAATATGAACCTAAAGTTTGTGCATTTTACTTGTATATTACTGCTTGAATATAAACAATTTATAGGTTGACGATAGATAGCAGGATTCTACTAGATTCATTGTATACATGGCAAAATATATTTATAACCGATTATCATTGTGAATAATAATTTAGTGAATCTGTGAGAGTATTAAATAGGACTAAGTGTTCATGGTTTATGATGGGTGGATGTGACCATTTTGCAGCTGTGAATTTTCCATAGGATGTTACTTGGTTTTCATTTTATACTGGGATTATTGTATTAGAAAGACTATTTTGCAGTGTCATGGATATATCAGACACAATATGTTATATGTGCTTTGATATGATATATTAAGGAAGTTATAGATCTCATTATGTATTTTCTTACATCCAAATAGATGCTGATAGACACTTGGATATTTAATTCAAGTGTATTCAGACATGACTTAGTTATTGTTGATGCAGATATAATTCTTTAATGTCTATGTTAGTAGTGTTACTCTGTTTATCGGGCGGTAGGTCATAGTTGTATAAATGTTTATTATTCATTAGTTGATGATGAATAGCTTAACCCATTGATTCCGAAAATCCCCTGAACAAAAATTTAGACTTTCAACTGAATTTGCGCAGAATCGGCAAGCAGTACACTTACGGTTCTCAGACCATTCGATCCGCCATCTTTTTCCGATTTAAATGTATTACTTTTTTTTTCTAAGATAAAATTTGGATTTTTTATCAAAGTTTTTGTAAAATGCAATTTTTAATTTTTTTATTTTTCTTTTGTTTTTTAGATTTAATGACCATGAATGGTTTAGTCAATTGCATTAGTTTTACAGCTTGATATTTACATTTACCCATTGAAGGGCATTTCTAAGCCCTCTTTTTTTAGAAACTCATTTTTTCAAAAAAAATATTTAGAAGGAAAGTAAAAAAAGGGATTATATTAAAAATAAAAAAGGATTACTGTTATTTTTAGTCTCCATAATAATCACATTTGATGTCTTCATAACTGGATTCAAATTTGAAACTGATGCTAACATTTAGCCAGGATTCTGTGAGTATTGAATTAGTTTTATTATTATTATTATTGTTTTCTATAATTAAATGTATATAGAAATAATATACATATATGATAAAATACATTTGAATAATATAAAATCGTTTATTTGATATTATTTTTCTGACCTAGTTTTAGAAACTTTTTTTTATATACATAGAATTTTAGCTAAAAACACATTTGAATGATGTAAAAACTTTTTTTTGAATTAGTTTGGTGACCTAGTTTTTACTACTTTTTTTTATATATAAATGTAGAAATAATATATATATGATAAAATACATTTGAATAATATAAAAACGTTTTTTTGATAGTATTTTTCTGACCTAGTTTATAACTCTTTTTTATATATATACACATACAAAACAATATATACACGATAGAATTATATATATGCAGAAAAGAATATAAACAAAGGCAAAACTCTCCATACAGATGGTGATCATGTGATGTCCGAAAAGAATATATATTGTAACCAAAATTAAAGTAGTCCAAAACATATATATAAGAATTATAAACAAATTATGAGCAAATTATTAATAACCAGTATTAAAACAATGTATTACAGGTATATGAAATCACGTGAAGTGAGTACACTAGTAATTCAATAAAATATAACTCAGGTATACAGGCAGTAGGTTTTATCCACTTTCATTTCTTGGTTTGATGTTAAGTGCATGTTTAAACAAATACTAAGTGAATATGGTCTAGCAGGGCGCCACTAGATTATCTGAATCTAGACATGGTTATATCTAATAACCTTTCACATGTACCGGGTTTGAATCCCCTTTTTGGTACTTTATTTCTAATAAAAATGGAAGATTTTGCTTTTTGAGCCATATCACTATATGCACTAATATTTAGGTAAAAGTAAAACATCTATAAACCAAAGTGGAGTATATTAGACATAAATCATTTCTCAGATCTTAGCATAACAAATGTGTTTCAATATTTTTATAAGTTCACTAGCTCAGATTAGATATAACTAATTTAGGATGGCAATTCACTCATCCTTGCATGAAATAGATGATGGGATGTGGTTATAATAATACTAAGAGATCACTAAATATTATAAAATCAATATTTATTTATGGCCTTTAAACAGTTAAACAGCTCATTAATTAAAACGTTGATGACGATGATGATGATGATAATAATAACGATAATGACAAGGGTTTCAACTACAGCTCTAGGACTAAGCCTAAACATAAAACTAAATTTTATAAAGAAATGCATAATTATTGCTTAATTTTAGCATACTTAATTATATCTTAAATAACCAATATTCAACCATTGATGATGATGAATAATCACACTTAACAAAGACTACACTTAATGAAATATATACGCCTCGTTTAATAAAACAAACTAATATTTATTACTACATTTCTAACATATACATAAAAATTTCTAGATAAATATGAAAATTGACATGAATAATAATAATAATAATTGATTATATAACAATCCTCAGATTAATTTTAAGTTCTTCCCCCTTTCCCTTCAAATGTATTTTGTATTAAGTTGGACGTCACATTGACCATGAAAAGTATTTCAAGACAAAAAAATATTATCTGCTCATTAACACACATACTTAAAAAATCCAACATGTAAATAGAATAAAAAAAAATGTTAGTAAAATTGAAAGAGCAAGTTTTTAGAAAAGAGTCTTAAATTATTTTCTCCCCCTCCCTTCCAAGCGCTGAAATCTATACTGAACTTGAAACAAAATAATCCAATATTCTAATACTACTCATTATTCCTCATTCAATCGCAATTATACACATATAAAATATCATTATGTATGTGCGTGTTTTATCCCATGATAACAAAATATTATTTAAAACCAAAATAATAATAATATATTAGTTAAAACTAAAATCATAATACCATAAAAAAAAATTGTTTTACACATTAATATTGTAAAATTAATAAACAAATAATTTTCATACATTCAAGATCATTTATGAAGCTCAAAGTTATTATTAGTAAGACATTCTTGTTTTAATCGATCTGAATAGTCTTTAAAAGTTCTTTAAATAAAAATATACCACTTTATTGCTAAAATGTTTATTAAGACTGATATCATAAAGAAAATAGATATAAAAAGTCATATTACCGATCTTTTGTTTGTGGCGAATTTCCAAGGGTTCAAACTTGTCTTGTATAATGTTTATATTTCTGTAGCTACCATTTCCGTTTTACTGGGAACAATCTCTTTCTTGAGGTGGATAACTATTTGATGATGATGACTCTATTGAGGTTATTTGCTTTAGTGGACAATTTGGAAATCATTATAGTAAATTTTCTTCTCTTCTTGTCAAGCATGTGGATGAAATACAGCAGTTGTTTTCCCATTTGTAAATTTTCTTGAGTTCAAAATCAGTTGTTGTAACAATTAATTGGACTTGATGATTAATATTTATCAGTAGATTAATTCATCTTCTTTGAATGCAGGTGAATGCTTTCTTCCTTCTATTAAAAACATCTTATTTATCTGGTCAGTTGAAAGGTGTAGAATATTATTTTAGACATCTTTTCTTTCCTATGTGATGTGCAGCTTCCCCAGATGGTCCGGCAAATGGAATATACATATAATTTTTCTAACCTGCCATTTCTTATATTTTCAACATTCCAATTTGATAGTTTAATAATCTGAATCAATCACAATAATAATCTAAGACAGCTTTTTATATCCAATTTTTAGCTAACTTAACCAATCAGAGATAGCATCACTTGCTATTTTTGGACAAATTTGTTTTAATTAGATCTCTAATTTATTTTCAACCAAAGTATTTTTCAACTGAAAAGTTTAATCCTTTTTCCAGACACTTTTGTTTTAAAAAAAAAATAGACTCAATTCTTATTTCCTTTCTTTTGTTTTTTCTTTCTTTTTAACATCCAGGTAACACTTCAAATCTTTGAGCTTCCTTCTTTAGATCTTGATAAGACAATTTCAAAAATTATAGCTCCAAAGTGACAATCATTTACAAAAAATTCACTACAAAGATCGATATCTGATTAAACAGATTTCCTCTTTTAACAAAAAAAATTGTACAAAAAAAATAATTTAACAGATTTAATACTTCCTTTTCTTTCAATATTTAGGAAATGTAAAATTTTGTATGTAATGTACACATCCTTTCATTCTTTCAAATCATTCATAAACTAACCTTAAATACTATAATTGCTAGCTTAGTAATTATAACCCAATTATTTAATTAAATCTGTAACTTTTAAATCCCACTTATAATTAAAGAAAAGCAAAATAAAAGTATAGAATAAGACATTAAAATTGATCAAGCATAGGTTAGTTTTAAAGAAAGTTAAAATGTTTAATATTTGAAATATAAAACAAATAAATAATTTACACATACATTGCCTATATGTATGCATTATAACTTTGCTTTTTAACAGAAAATTTAAATATTAAATAGTTTAAATGTGTGTATTACCTTTCTATCA
The DNA here is from genome assembly GCA_028023455.1 of Epiperipatus broadwayi. Classification (NCBI taxonomy): domain Eukaryota; kingdom Metazoa; phylum Onychophora; class Udeonychophora; order Euonychophora; family Peripatidae; genus Epiperipatus; species Epiperipatus broadwayi. Next base: position 276,378 of record JAQFVV010000195.1, on the reverse strand, counting down.
ACACACACACAAATAAAGCATATAATTGTTGACCCATTCTTTCTCTGTTTAAAGCTTTTAGAACTGGACCTTGTAGGGTTTGAACTTGGATGCCCTACAGCTTCTTTTATGATTATATAAAATTGTGATGATGATTTTTGGTTTACCTTTTCTACATGCACATTACTATAAATTTGGCTAGTGACCAAATTGTAATGGCACAATATATATGATAGAATTTGATATATATATATGTAGAAAACAATATATATATATATACAATAGAAATTTAGACAATACATTTGAATGATATAAAAACATACACATCCACACTCATCATATACCCTCAGCCATCCACTCTCATATTTCATCTCCCACACACATATATAATCAGTGATCATAATAAATTTGTTTATTTTGATATTTATTGACTTTTTTTGTTCATTTTATCTTGGAGAAATTTTTTGTTTGATATTTATTTTTTGGTACATTTTATTTACTTGAAAAAAATACACATTTTAGGTCACACACCATTTTTCACTAATATAATATAAGTAATATATAATAATAATATAATATACTATACATTACATTACAATTTACTAAAGTCCTCAACATCTTGTAAATTATTCCTGTTATTTTTTCCCCCACTAAAAACCAAACATATTTCTAACAGATACCTGCATGCAAGGACAAGCAAACATTTCTAGCATATTCTCTGTTGCAAAAGTAGAACATCTGGGGCAGCTAGTAAAAATGGAAATTACCAATCGCACTGTCTCAGGTAAGACATATTATATATCATTTTTTTCAGCATTTTGAGACGCATGTGATGAAGCTGTCTATGAAATTGTAATTTTAAGTAAAAATATAAAAAATATTTTTTTTTTTTTTTGGTAATGACTATTTTATCAGCTTTAATTATATTCTTTCATATTTCCACTTTCTAAAAATGTATATATATTTATATTTATTGTAATAAATTAGAAATTTCATTTAAAATTATATGTCCTGCAATTTTTTTTTTTAATTTAAAATGGCCGCTCAGTATTTAAAGAGTATGTGAGGTATATTCTTACAAGTTGAATATTTGTAATCCAGATAACCTCAAATTTAATCTAAGTTAAAGTTATGCCCGGAAAAAAAATATATACCCTGTAACATTCAGAATTGTATGATTAGCCAACAAGATTCAGAGACCTAGCAAAAGTACTTCAAATCCAGTATGTTTGGGATATGGTAGTCGCGGAACAGTACTAAGCTTTAACCTATTTGCCAGTGCTCCAAAATCTCCACTATCCAACCAACGCTCCTGATGCTACTAATGGTTATCGTTTTTCTTCGGTCCCGGTGGTCAGGGTAGAAACAAGGACTCTCAATTCAAACCTAGCCTATCATGCACTAGACTTTATTAATTTAATCTCAGATATTCACTAAATACTATGATATAGCTTAAACTATTATTATTAATATTTCATAGGTTTTGGATACATACATATGATTTAATCAAGTGTGGATATAGATGAGTGGATATGATGAACCAGGGAATGACATGACAACGGTATAGATATATACAATTTATTAATACAATTAGAAAATATAATTAATAACAATCATGTTTGGATCTAATCATGATCCATGTATGGGATTACATTTTTTTAAACCAAAAAAATAAATAACAATTACAATGTTTGATGATCAATAGTGATAATAGCACATAATTTCAATATCACTAGAATAAATATATGATTTTACAAAGAGGTCACCTGTCAATAATGACAATTAGGATTGTGAAATATATAAAATAATAATTACAATAATGAACCTCAGTATTAGATGTGTGTGTGTGTGTGCGTTACAATGAAATCATACTGGATTTCATGACAATAACAATTGTGATTCAATACAAAAAAAAAAAATAACTAGAAGTGATAGTTACACGCACAGTAAATAATCAGTATTATACTGTGTGTCAGCATACAACGAAATTTTATATTGAGAGTGATAATATTTTATCAAGAAATATGCCACTATAAAATTAATATGCCAATTTTGGAGAGCAAACCCAATACTTGCTTATATTAAGTTAGAGGCCAAATGAATATATATAATAAATTTATGTGCGTGTTTACATACATAGGGGAAGTAAAGTATATATGTGTTTGTTATTATTATATTTTATTGTTAGTCTTCTCAGCAGGAGTTATGGACAAAAGCATAATTTTATTACCCTTTATTATTAATAATTATCTGAAAAATATGGCTTATCTATTTCCCACAGAATTAACAACAGGTATGATTAAGAAATCTAATTACAGCGTTCAGTAGCTTCGGGGTTTGAATCCTGTGCTGGCTATATTATTAGCATTGGCAAACGTGGGCCGATCTTCTTTGTCGAGCAGTAATGTATATATTCCTATAGTAACACATCCGCATTCAGCTTGGCTTGTGTAAGAAATAATAGAGCGTGTGTTTTGAATCACTATCTTTATAGAGTATACCCATTCATCGACTCAAAGAAAGGCATGTCTATCTCGTATCGCCAAGATCGGTAAAATATCCGCGTGGCAGACCGCATAGCAATACTCGACATATTTTTATTATTAAAAGCCATATAGGCACAGATCAATGTATTAAACTACTGATATATTTGCCCATTAAAAGCATTAATTTATATCTGCATAGATGTTTTTTCTAAACCTGTCTTTAATAAGTAATAATGGAGAAATCCGACAACCATATCTTACAGGCTGCCCAAGTATTTCAAATATGAATCTAAACTATAAAATGCTAAGGAGGCAAGAAAAATACTACTGCTGAGATATTTCTTTCCCCAAATGCATGCCTCACTAAATAAATATACATATTGAGTGAGATGAACTCATATCTTTGCCATAAGTAATATTGCCTAACTAGCATTATTATCATTATTATTTTTACATTTAGATAAACGCATACACACTTATATATATACCATTCTACCTTCACAAAGAATCTTAATTTAAATCAAATAAAATAATTTGAACACATTTATATTTTAAATTTCTTTACCAAGATACTGTGATTATGCATATATGGGAAGAGGGCGGATTTTTTTATATATTTGATTTCTTTTCGATCTTTTTTTATTATTATTAAATAAATGACATTTTTCACTAAGTCAGAATTAGACGCGATTTAGAAATTTAACTTTGACTGTTTCTTATTTATTTACTATAAAAATCGTTACCCATTTCCCACTTTAGATTCGGGATAAAACAAACAAATTTATATATAAATTAGTTTCATAGTGTAATATCATTTATACCCATATTTAACTAAATTGCACAAAGAAATTAATCAATCAAATATATATTATACTTAAAAGAACATACCGGCATATCTCAAAATAAAACATAGAAAAGCTGCAATTTTAAACTCTCTAATAATCTTTTTGTTCTACTTAGAATTATACATTACACTTTTTTCTGTTGTTTGAACCATTAATAAGCAATGGTTAAAATTTAAATTGACTTGTTAAAACAATAATAAAAATAAACTAAACACTCATATATGTATAACCGTCCTATTGAAACACATTTTCTTAAGATAGTTTTTTTGCAAATTTTATGAATCTAATGAAATTAAATGTTCGCATTTTTTTTTTTTTTATAGAAGGTATTTTTAAGATATAAATATTTTTTTCTTTTTTAAAGACAGAAAGTTTATACTTGCGATTGATTACGGTGTCACTTTGCTTGATGCAGATTTTTTTTACCGATTAATTCATTGACAGGGTCGACCTTGGGCTTCACTGGACTCAGAATAGACTGGCTTCAGATTGCTTCTCTATTTTTCTTCGATGGATCATTGTGTCACTTTGATTGAGGCAGATATTTTTTTTTACAGGTTCATTCATTATTAGGATCGATCTTTGGCTTTATTGGACTCAGGATAGACTGACTTCGCTGTTGATTCTCCATTTTCTTTCATAGCAGCAACATGGAATTTGTCTCTCCTCCTCTTCTCTAGATGCATTTTTCTGGAGACTTTCCAGAGAAAGGAAAAGTAATTTGTACTACTCAAAAGCCATATCGTGGGTCTTTTCTCCGATTAAAATGTAGTCAATGGCACTAGTAGTTGAGACTCACTTTTCTTTAAAAAAAACACCAACTTTCTTACTACCAACAACTTTTTCCTCTCTAACTGCTTGACTTTTAATAATTTGAATCAATTACTCTTATTGCTTGACTTTGAATAATTTTAATCCTTGGTTCTTTTTCTTTGCTCTATTTATAATAATTTTTTTTCTAAGCAAGGCTTTGTTTTCTATATATATATTTTTAACACCTATAATATATTTTCCTTGGTTAGAAACGAAAACAGACCGCATGATTGATTTTTCCTTTTTTTAATTACATCAGTTTAAAGATTTTTAGGATTTACATCAGTTTAAAGATAAGAAAACAATTCAACACTCCCATGCAACTAACTGAGTTGATCTTTCAGTTTAAAGATAAGAAAAACAATTCAACACTTCCTTGCAACTAGCTGAGTTGATCTTTTACCAAAAATAGGTGACACAATTGAGATAAGATTACACAAAGTTATAAAATCTTACTTGCCTTTTAATCACCTCAAGGATGAGAAAAATTAATTCACACCTACATGCAACTATATTTTTCGGAATGTTTATAAAAAAAAAATAAGCAGAGTCATCAAAATGTTATTCGCAAGGAACGAACTGCCTTTAGGATAAAGATATACGACAATGGAAATATATTTTTCTTTCCAAAAATATATACATAAAAAATGCATTTCAATAGAACAATTTACACATACATAACTCCACTCATTCGTAAAGTCATATACCTGCACCTGCATATATCCCCTTTAGCAAACAAGCAAAAATAAAAAAAATGAAAAATTAGATATTTGAGTTTTAAAATATATATATGTATACTAATTTTACCACCTAACATGAAGCTCTGTGTGTTCATACACACTGAACGCTTCAGTACTAAGAAAATTGTTGAAACCAATAATGCAATCAGTTCGCTCTAATAGACTCGAGGTTTTGTAACCATTTGTTTTATGCTTTAAAATAATAAATTTTAACAGCATAAATAAATATCTTATGAAAGATTAGAAAATCCATAAACAATGGAATCAGATATGAATGTCATTCATACTTATTTGAACCTATGGAAAATATGTAATTGCGATTAATTGGTATGTTATGTATGCTGATTTGTTAGATGGAATAATTTCCATAACAAGGTATTATATTATTGAACTTATATTATTTGTTTTTAATTTATGAACATAAATATTGCTCACTTATCATGCTATTTTGGATATCTTGGCAAGTACCAGAATTTAATTGTCAACATTTAATATTGTATTTTGTTTCAATATTGAAATTATTTTGTTATATGTACCATCTGTAAATAAACGTAAATATTAGTGTAATCTTTGTAGTATGCTAATCATTGCTTTTGCGTTCATGATTATTCCAAATCACCATTTTTAGTTAATTCCTAGCCATTAGTTTAATAAAATTGTTATTGATTACATCTTTCAATTTCATTGTAGATTCATCATTGCAATCATAAATGCTGATTATCACGTACTATTTGGAATTTGAGAAATAGAATTATTTAATTTATTTAGTGATTAATAGAACCCATTATTATTTTCCAGCTATAATCAAATACCTGTAGTATGGTTTACACATTGTGGTTTATGCATAATTCAATCAATTAAAAGTATAATATGCTAGTTGTGAAATCAATTGATGAGCTTGTAATGTGGTATTGTTCACTATGTAAATCATTTTAATATCGCAACCAGATGAAAGATCCAAGCCAGACTATTAGTTATAATGTCTCATTGTTATGATGGTGCATTAGCACATCGAGTGGCAGGAAAATGAACCCTCTTGCCCAACTTAAATGTGCCTTGATTCAGACATATCAAAATTAGAACTCCGAGATATAGATATGAAGTTGTTTTATTATTTAAGTGTATCATGCAAATGATGTAGCAAATAAGGCCAGAAGGCAACAGTTTTTGTGTGCAACAATTTTGTTGATGACTAATAGTTGGGGAAGAGTTGGTTACATTATGTATGTATAGTATGATGTGTTAAATATCTATTCCTATATATATGTAGCTCTATAAAAAATGTACGCACATAAAATGTATGTAAAGAGATATGTATATTTTGAATAGGTACATTCTATCTATTGTAAACCCATTGATTAATGGGAAAGAATTGTCTAGTATGGTAATTACAAATTTTATAAATCTACCCAGATAATGGCAAGGAATGTAAATGCATGATCTCTTGTTCTAGCCCAGATCATATGACCTCCAAATCCTAGAGAAGTAATAAGGATAAGAGGATATTCCCAGCACAAATCATATTTTTTTCTGGAGTGGCAACCCTGTCAATCTAGAAGCCTTCTATCTCCATATGTACAGAAGCAGAATTAGGTAATTATATAAAAATCATTCTATTTTTAATTTATACTAGGTGCATCTTATGGTGTATTTTAAAAATAGCTAAAGACATTAATTGCGGTAGTCATCTGAAATCCGGGCATGGCCGCCTGATGGCGTTGTTTATGTGTCAAAACACATAAAAATGCCGTTTCTGCAGCTGGCCTTATGGCTAATACATTTAATATTGTATTAACCCATTTGGCTAGGCCGCTTTACATGACATTGCACAAAAATATTATAGCCTCGTTTTAGGCTTCAAAACTATTTACGCGTATTTGTTTTATTCATAGCTGATTACCGTATCGTTTGAGAGTGTTTTAATTTCAAATCGGTACAACTTTTAAAATCTCCATAATAGAGTAATGTCATTTATATTTAAATAATGTTAATTATTAATAATTGTCATATGGTCTCCACCCTTCCCTAAAAAAATGTTAATATGTAAAAAATTGGCAAAGTGTATGTTCGAACACGCTTCGACAAAGCTCATGTGCTAAGTCACATTTCAGCGTGGAAAATATACGAGACCAATAAAAGGTCTGAGAAGAATGTGCAATTTTTCACCTTTTCAGAATTGCCAAGTACTGGAAGTGAGAGAGTCTGTTTTCTTTTTTCAGGCACATAATGTCCTCCCAAATAAGACTTTTTATTACAGCAATAAAATAATAAATACTTTCAAAAAGTCCAAAGTTTGTGTACTTTTTTTTTTCATTTCATTAGAAATTGACAAGTATTTGGATTATCTTTTTTGCAGCGGAGTTAAAATAATTGACTATTTTTGTTAATAATAACAAAATATGAAAGCCCCCCAAAAAGCAGTTTATTGTAGAAGGCCAAAAAAAAATAAGGTAATTCAAACGAAATAATAGTAAACAGTGAGAAAAAGTTGTTTGAAAAAAAAAAATTATTGACTTGTTGTCACAATTATTTTTCCGAGTGTGGGGTTGAGGATTTGAAAACAATTTTTTACCCCCAAAAAACACAAAAGTTACTTTTGATTTAATAAGAAAACAATTTGGTCAACCCCCCCCCCCCAAAAAAAAAGGTTGAATAAATTTGAAACAATTCCCAAATAATTGCATTATATTTTTTCCTCAGGGTTAAAACAAGTGGGTTTAAAATAAATAACTATTTTTGTTTATTTTTTGTTAATAATAACAATACAAAAGTCCCCAAAAAAGCTATTTATTGTAGTAGCCAAAAAAAAAAGGCTAATTCAAATGAAATATAAATAAAAGTAAAAAAAAATGTTGTTTAAAAAAAAGTAAAATTATTGACTTTATGTTATAATTATTGATCCGAGGGTGGGGATTTCAAAACAATTTTTAAATCCCCAACAACACAAAAGTTACTTTTGATTTAATAATAATAAGAAAAACAATTTAGTCAACCAAAAAAAAAAGGTAGAACAAAGTCGAAACAAGTCCTAAATAATTATACCATTATATTTTTTTGACGGGGTTAAAACAAGTTTTTTCGTCGTGAAACAGTCCAAAGTTTTAAAATTCAAAAAAATAAACACAAAATTAAATTACCAAAATTTGTTGGATAAAGAAAAATGTCAGGTTAAAAAAAAAACAACGAAAATGAATATAAAAATTTGTTTAATAAAAAAGAAATCATGTTGTAAATGAAATAAAAAATTTGTTTAATCAAAAAAAAAAAACGTTCTATAAAAAAAAAGTTTTGGCGGCCCGGTAACGTTATATTTGATAGATTTTTGTATAGCATCAACGCCCCAAGCGGCCGTGCCCGGATTTCAGATGATTACCTTAATTGCTCCTCTCTTTCTCATTCACTTGCTCCCTTGCTTGCACACACTATCATGAAAGCAATTTTATGCTTGTCCAGCTCATGACTTTTTTCCAGAAAAATATACACTTGGCTTGAATTCTCACAAATTCTTGTCCTAGATAGAAGGTTATAAGTTATAATTAAAAAATATAATGAAAGCTGAAAACAAAATGGGGAAATTAAAAAATCAGAAATAGATTGCCTAACAGTGAAAATGTTAAGGGGTATAAAATTTTGTATATGTGCGCTATAAATCCAGTTACAGAATAATTTTCTACTGCAAGAAAGCAGAACCTAATACTAATCTCCAAAATCTTAAAGAAATCAAGTGAAAAAGTCATATGACAAACATACTTTGGAAAATAAAAACACTATGGTCTTCATTCTAATATGTATTAAGAACAGTTCAGCAAACAAGTAATTCAAAACATATTTTATAACATAATAATAATGTATATAATTATATTCAATGCTTAGTCTTAACAGATATGAAATAACATACATTTCCTTAAAATTAAACAATATATGGAGCATCTTAATATTCTAGTCAAGGTTTACTTATTCAAAGGTTTGTCAGGAGTGGTGGAGGGCAGAGTTATTACTAAAGATAAAATAAATTGCCACTAGATAATTATGGACCAAAATTTTCATCTTTTGTTTTGAGAAATATTAAGGCTTAGCAAATGTTATATGTGTACATTAGGTGACAAAGGGATTGTTGGTTAGATATAGGCTGTTCAATTTTTTCCCAATCTATCAATTTAGTTATGAAGTGAAAATCTGTCTAACAATTAGAATTAATTATCTTTTATAATATTCCACTGCCATTGGCTATTTATGTAACTAGCTGAGCATTTCAATCAGAAATTTCCCCATCAATAACCACATTACATTCATTGTTCCTCAGTAAAGACACTGAATGTCACACACTCCTGAAACTATTTTGATTTTCTTCTGGTTCTAGAAGTCTTCTAGTGGTCTCTAGATTGAAAACTTCTGAGCTCACTTGTTGCTGCTGCTCATTGTTTGTTCCACTAAATGTTTTCTTTACAAACATATCACAGTTGATGTTTATACATACATTGCCATTATTTCATCACTACAAAGTCCATTTTCTGTTTCAGTTCAATATGCTTGTGTATACTTGTAGTTTATAACTTTTTTCTAGCTTCAGTGTTGATAGATTAATTTCCATTTCCCTACTCATAAACATTTTTTGCAGAAATCTTCCCTGCAATTAGATTTGATGTTGGATGCAACTAGATTTGATGTTGGATGCTGAGATGACAACATCCTTGACAGATGAGTATTCCAGCTTCTTTTAACGATCTGTATGTTCTTTCTTTTTGCACTACTCATTTTGCATAACCATTATTCTTAGGAGAAAATAGCAGTATGAATATTTGTTTGATGTTTCTATTTTAAAAATCCATAAACTGATTTGACATAAATGTTATGCCACTGCCTTAATTTAGTGTCTTAAAATATTCTATGGTTGTATACAATCTTCTCAAAAACTCAGTTGTTGATATGGCATTGAGAGATGGTACATCCATGATTTCTTTTCATCTTGAATAGGAATCAGTGGTAATCAAAAATAGCTTTCCTTTTAAAGTCTATCATGGTCAATGTGAATCCTTTATCAAGAACTATTACATTGAGGCCACTGATTACTCATATCCTTAGGAGGAATGTTTTGAGACAGTCTTCAATGAAAACATTGATGCAGTCTATATTCTATGACTGTCACCCATGTATAATCAGGATAACATCATTTTTATTGATCAGCTTGTAGTAAATTAAGTACCTTATTATAGCCTTGTCATAATTAGTACTTTGGTTCTCCAGATAATGTAATCCTTTTCAATTGATAATTCTAAGTGACAATACAATAGGCTTGATCTACTAAAATAGGATTCATTCTTGGCCAACCTGTGTGGATCTATTTTATTAACATTTGACAACTAAGATCAATTTTTATTCACTGAGCAATATTTTTATGTGAGTCTTTGTTATCAGACCAATCCTGTGAATAGAAACTTATTCTTCCTTATCACTGACATTGACAACATAATTAAAGAGGCAACTTAAAGGATCTATGTATAATATCATCTTTCCTTCAATGTACTACAAGTTTGAAATTATCTAATAAAAAATAAACCACTTTAATATTTTTAGAAGTATGTTATGGCACTTCTCTATTACCTGAAAAATATCCAATAAAGACTTATGAATAATCAAGAAAATGAATGACTGACCGTATAGATATCCACTATTTTTTTTTATTTCAGCTATTAATGCAAGAGTCGTCAATCTCAGAATAACTTTCTTCATGTCTGAAACCCATTCAGAATGAAAATGCAAAGTCTTGTTTCACCATTTAAATGTGATAGATCTTATCTCACAATTTACTTTATACACTAAAAGTGCATAAATACCCACTACAGAGGTACTGTATATTAAAATTGTTAATGGGATATTTTATCAGCAACTTTGAATTTGTAATAAAAACTTCTAACTTCTGAAATGATTTTTTCTTTAGTTACTTTATCCAAATTATCTTTTTATTGAAGTCATTATATTAAGTACTATTGCCTTTTATTTAAAAAAAACCCCACAATAATTGATTAATCCAAGAGATAGTTTATTCTTTTATTTCTTATGAACATATTTCCAGAATTAAATTTACTTTTGTTTTCCAGAAGTTAATATTTATACCCATGCTCTGAATTTATACAATAGTATTCTTGTGGCTTCTCCATAACTGCTTAGAATTTTTGCTATTATCAAAAGATCATCAAAATAAAAGATATCATGAATGCTTGCTGTTAATTAATTCATTACTTGTTGAAAAATGATTGACAACTGAAATTCCAAAAATCAATTATCTTCCTCATATAGTTCTTTGTGGTTATTAATCAATACTTAGGATAATTATTGCTCATCCGCAAGTAGCTCCTCCTTGAAAATATAGATATTTGTTTGTCTGATGGAGGTAATTGTCTGTTAATAAGGCTTTATTTATGGTATATAGATATTCATCACAAATGGATTTTATTGGTGTAACTCATTCAGTGCTATATAGATCCAATCACTCCTGATTTAAATCTGTTCTATTAGTCCCTATCCATCTCACAGGCAAAGCTGGATATAGTTAGTATGGGAGGCAATTAGATATTTCTGATGAAGCCTTATATAACAAGTAATGTTTATGAATAAATGTGATTTTTTTTTAATTAAAAAATATTATGATAGAGTTCAGTGTAAAAAAAAAAATGTGAATACATAAATTTCTGCAATTATTGTAATCTTTTCTATAACTTCTTTTATTTTATTGTACCATAAATATTGAAAAAATAAAGATATTATTTATATCTAATACAATTTTTAATTACATGAACTTTGACAAACATAGAATACCCTCAAAGATGGAATCAATTGGCTCATGTCCAAGTGTGTTCACAGAACAAATGGCATTTATCAGCTATGATAGCTTATAGACTTTACTGTTTTATTGATTAACAAATGAACTGGAGGTACATGTAAGCATACTTGTTTGTGATCAAATACTTCTGGGTACTCTTTTTTAATATCTTCTAGATTTAATGGCTTGGTTCACTTTTAATATTGAATAACATAAACATTGAAATATTCATAACTCATCAGATTTTCTTTTTAACAATAATATTAGGCAACTGCTTTGTTACATTTACTGTAGCCTTTCCTAATATAGTTATTTGATTTACTTGATAATCCTTTATGATTTTTATCAAATTCTTTTTGGTAAGATTTTTAAAACAGCTTTTGCTGCTAAAACATATTTAAACTATTTTGATACCAAATTTTTTTTTGCTTAAGCAACATAAAACTTCATAGTGTTAATATAATTTCTATGTTATTATCTTTATATTTTAAGTTGAAATCCAATAGTTTGATTTAAAATGAATGAGTTCTTATATTGTTATGCTTAGCCTCAACAGATAGGGGTAACATACACAAGATTTCCTTAAGATTACACAATTTATAAAACATTTCAATTCTAAACAGTCATGTGTATTCAACAATTAATGAGGAGTGAATTTTCCATTAGATTCATATCATATTCACAAATAGATATTTAACTTTCAGTTGATAAAGTTATACTTTAGCAGTTGCTCTATATTGCATTAACATTAATTCATCAAGGGCTTGCAGGTGGGACACAGATTGCTCAATTCTTTCGCAATCTATCAATTTGGTGGGACATAGACTGCTCAATTCTTACGCAACCTATCAATTTATTTATAAAACATGAACCCACTAATTGTTTTGATTAATTATTAGTTTCTTAATTCTATTTTCCCATTAATTATTTCTATGCTCAGTTGGACATTTCAATCCAAAAATTTCCCACCAATGACTGCATTACATTCTACAAGTCTGATAGTCTCAGAGTTGTGAATTGATCTTTCTTGAGGATAGTGTTAATTGAATTATTTATTTAGAATACAGTTTACTTGTATAATTTCCAGTCAGGAGATAGTTCAATAGGGTTTTATTAAGTTCTTCAATTTTGCCACAGTAGCTATAGATCTAACAATGATATATTATGTGGTTCATGGTTTGCATCTATCCACATCTATATAGATCAATAGTTTGTAAAATTCCTGAAACCTATGACAACCAAATCAAACTGTTTTTAATGTTGGATCTGGAAAAACAAATTCTTTGGAACCTTAAAAAAATTTTATTTTTCATGCCATAATTCCTTGATTGTAGATTAGATTTATAAAAATTCCATTTTTCATGCCATAATTCTGATTGAATTCCTTCAATCCAAATTTATGTAGAAAGAAATGTTTAGCAAAAATCTATTAGAACTTTTATATTCAACTCTAATGGAGAAATTTCTATTTATATCTTATTATTCATTGCCACGTATGACAAATTCCTCTTTAAAGTAAATGAATCAATATATACATATATGGTAAAGCATTCTTACAAACATTCTGGACATATATCAATAATACATCTTCTTCAATTAAATTCACAAAAGAATTACAACAAGAACCAAAATTGAGATTTTTAGATGTTTTTGTGGCAAATCAAAACTGCAGGTAACAGAAAACCCATCCTTATAGAAAAAGTTAGCATATATATCAAATCATGATAGAAAAATAAACAGTGGAATTATTACTATGGAAAAGAGCAAAAAAGTTGTTCAGAAGTCAGTGACATGGAAAAAGAAAAATCTTGCACAGAACAAATTCTCTTAAAAAATGGTTCTCTATTAGATATCATTAAGTAAAGCTTAAATAAAATTAAAAAAAAAAAACAATTATAGGAAATATAGAATATCCACAAATATCAAGAATAGCAGGTAAATTTTAAAAAAACCTACAATCATTATATCAGAACAGCTTTCCAAAGCCATAGCACACTGAAATCCTAATACCTATAAAGCCTAAACTTGAAATGTTGAAAACAAGCACTGCATCATGTGAATGTGAAACAACACTGAAATGTTGAAAACAAAAACTGCATCTGAAAATACCATGTGAATGTGAAATAACATATCTTGGTGAAACCAGACACTTCACCAAAAAAACAATTAAAAAACAAAAAGCAATGATTAGAGATAAAAAAAACTGCTGTTGAAATTTAAAGTAGCAAAACACATACATATATATCATGATCATATGTTTGATTGGAATACAGAAAAGACAGTAAAAAAAAATGTAAAAAAAATGAAGAATTTGTTCACATGATAATGCCAAATAATCTCATAATTTTACCTACTGAGATAATCCATAAAGTTTGGAAACTATTCATTAATTTTGTCCTTAAAAACGGAGAAAATATTCCTCATAGATTAGTACTTAAAATTTCTACCAACTGTTACTTTTAATAGGACAGTCTAGTTGATTAAAGTATCACTTTAAATTCAATATTCATAAATTTAAAGATCAGTTTAAATAAGTTTTATTTTTTCTAAAAACATTTAATATTTAAATTAAATGAAAAAAACTGTCTAATATATAATTACAAACAAAATTCCATCAAAACAAACTTTCAAACAATAAATCATTTATTTTTTTATAATAAATTAATGATTAGATCAGGTAATTTATTTTTTTTTAAAAATCTAATTATATATTATTTCACTTTTAAAATATATAATTATTAATAACAAAATCATATATACACTATACAGATTTGATAAATAATAGTAAGAAAACAAATTGTACTTTGCTTTCATATACAAAATTAAGACTTAAGTTCTTTTTTTATGCATCCATTGTTTATTTTTTCCAGTCTACTAAAAGTGATGGATGAGTAGTTATTTTATATACATATTTTCTTAAATTTTTATTCAAATTTTGAAGTTATTGAGATAGAATTACTGCAATTTATATATATATATAATAGACTCATCTTTTTTTGTAGTGTGGATACAATTGAATTTATAACTAATTCAATGTATTTGCCTGCTATGTACAAATTTTGGATCTTAATACAATAGATTGTGATTCAGCCGAAAGTAAAAAAATTAAGAGGAATAAAAATAATCAAATATTATAAAGTGTTGCATGTTATAGATTTTTATTTAGATGACATTTTTTCAGTCACTACTGTAAACCAATAAAAACCAGTAAATAAATCTAAAATACTTATTAAATTCTCTCTTTCAAAAATTAAAGCACTGATAGATAAAAAAATATAACAGAATCTTTGATATTTCTAATTTTTATCATATTGTGTTCTTATTAAAGACATTTCAACTATTTCAAGTAATCACTTATAGTTTTTTCTTTAAAAGTTCATTTAAATCTTTATAAAAAAAGACTGAGAATGTGGAAAGGGTTTTAATCTAATTTTTTGTTAACTCTCTCTTGAGATATCAAAAATTTTTATGTTGTTAAAAAGAAATTATCTTGAATTTGTTGTTAAAATATTGCAACAAAATCAGATTTGGTAAAAAATATTTATTGCCCAATTCAGGTTTCACTTTTAGTATTTTGAAAAACCATTTTCAAAAATGATTTTTTGCGATCAGCTAAAGTTTCTGCATTAGAACTTTTTAACTTTTGTTTTTTTATTTTTTGCTGTTTAACTTCATCACTTGTGCGTTCTTGTAAATAAGTGCGTGGTCGTTGATAATCTTCTGTTAATTCAACTCCCTTTTTCTCTAATGTCTCTAATATTGCTTTTTTATTAACAATTTCTTTATAATATTTTGTTACTTTTCTGGCTTGACGCATATGAACATCCATTTTCTGAGTACGAACTGCTTCTTCATAGGATAATCTTTCCTTTAAATGTGACCATTTGAAGTGATGTAAATATTTGATACTCCACAGACAATCATAGTGCATACTTTTGCGTTTTCCACCAACAGTCTTATTATTAAGAGTCATAGCAACAACTTTGGCTATCCTTTTTTTTTTAAATTCAACCCAGCCTTCAAGATTGTTTTTATTTCCATTTTCTATTTAAAACAAACAAAAAAAATACCTATAAATATTTATATATTTCAAAATATAATTTATAATATAACAATTAACTATTTATATAGTGATAAAATTTTATTTTTCTTTCCTAAAATATTCTACCAAAGTATTAAAAAAAATTTTATACAAAGAGAATGAGAAACATGCATTGAAATATGTAATTAATAATTTAGAGTAGATATTAGTGTATAAATAAAATATATTGCATTTACAAACTATGTCAAAAAAGTTTATTTATGTAAATAGATAATTTGCAGTCAAAATGAAAATATCACAATAAAACTTTTAAAAAACTTACTAAATTATAAAATGTGTAGTGAACAATGAAAATATTATTGCAAATGCAGATAGCTTAGGTGTTACATATTTTTCAACTAATTGGTAATTCTAGATTTATTATGCATTTAGTATTTGACAGATAATAAATTTAATAACTAGTAATAACAAATGAATTATTACACATGAGAAGTAAATAATTGTAAAAAAATCATATTTTTTCTTGATGTGGTGATGGAGAGCATTAATTGCCTCAACCTATGATCTGTAAGTAAAGTATTTTGCTAGTGGACAAAAATTCTAATACAATTCCTCAACTACAAAAAAAAAAAAAAAAATCTCAAATCGGGGATTTAGAAAACTACCAAAACTTTGTCACTATGAATATAAATTTTAGTAAATGTAACCAGGCTGCTGCAAGGAAAGATGGCTGTTAATTGAAAGATCTTTTATCTCCTTTTTGAGGCCTTAAAGGAACCATGCAGAGCAAATTCCTTAATGACCACTCCATAATCTTGTTAATTGCAACTCGTTACTATATGATTATTCATGTAAGTATACTAACAAGGCTGCTCACCAATAAGCATCAACCAGCGTGGTGAATTTGACTTTATATCTCTGAATTTAAAATCAAAAAACACCAGTTTTTCTTCTGTTGCCTGATAGTTCTTAACTTTAAATGCCAATTGAGTTTTCTTGAAAGAAGAATAAATAAAATTAAAAGCATGAGAAGCACTTGAAAGAGAAGCTGTGTATGTGAATGAACTTTTTTAAAATAGATATTTACAATCATGACTGACAAATCTAAATCATGGTTCTTATTCTCTGGAGGTTGTAAAGTCACCAGCCAAGGCAGCGAGTTGTTGGTAGCTTAAGGTGGAAAGTGCTAAGAATCTCCTGATTGCAAACACAAACTGCTATTTGACAATGACTTTTTATTTAGGTACTTACAATTACAGATCACTTTCAAATAAAGGAAGATTGCATAAAATGGAAGAACTGTCTAATATTAAATAGGATATTGTTGGACTTTGTGAAATTAGAAAAAAAGATGAAGAGACAATTGATTTACTATATAGAATAAGTGATGTTGGATTCATTATAAATAAAAAAGTGGAAGAACAATCTTATGGTAATTGATGGTGTATCAGACAGAAAGGAAAATTGATTATTCAACTTAATAGAAGATACCAAATGAAGATAATCAAGTTTATGTTCACTCTGATGAAGAAATAAAGGATTTTTATATGGATATACAAAAGGTTTTTGATCAAACCAAACATTTTAAAATTGTCATGAGAGATTTTAATGCTACAATTGATAAACAAATGAAATATGAAAGTGCTGCGGGTAAATCTCATTATGGTTATAGAAATAAGAGAGTACAAGCTTACGAAGTTTGCAGAAAAAGGAAACTATATATTATGAATTCTTTCTTTGAGAAAAATGCTAGATATGGAAATAATCCAAATGAAGATACAGCAGAAATGGATTATCTTTTGACTTAAAGAAAATGTATTTTTCAAGACTGTAATGTTCTTAGTAAATTCAACAGAGGAAATGGTCATCATTAGACATAACAATTCAAAATTAGAGACAAAAATTATTAAAAATGATATTCACAGTTGATATTCCTAACTTTCCAATGAATTTAAATTAGAACTTGCAAACCATTTTAAAATATTAACAGACTTTGAAAATAGTTCAGATTTGAACAAAATCAATAGAAAGATAACTAATACACTATTCAGAACTGCAATAAAGATAGATGGTATAAGAAAGTAGCAATTTACCAGCAAATTTTCTAATGAGACAAGACAATATGAAGAAAAGAAGGAATATGAAAATATATAAAAATGATCCATTAAATAAAAGTGAATATCTAGTTTTGTAAAATGATACAAAAAAGATTCAATAATGATATAAGAAAATATAATTGTGAATTAGCAAGAAAATCTACTGGAGAATAAAAGTCTCAAAAATGTAAATCAACATCTTGCAATTGAAAAAAAAGACATTTCTGCAGTAAGAAGAAAAGAAGGAATTATTACAAAAATGAGATGCCATCATGAAATATGTGGAAGAGTCCATGAAGAATTATATAGCAATAAAGAATAGGGAAATAAGATATCCCCTACAATTGCTACATCTTCTCAATTGCTACTAGGCAAATTCAAGAAAAGTGATTGGGTCAAAGTATTGATTCAATTAATCAAAGAGATCTATAACCTTGTTTAAAATTAACTGATTGTCTATAAAAGTTTATTCATATTATACAACTTATAAATGAAGAAATGAGAGGAATTGTTATTGCTAAAGCTGGAAAATCTGAGGTATCTGAAATGCTAAGGATGAAAAATCAGGCATCTGAAATAAAAACTAGTGTTAAATAAGAATGTGTACCTGCCTTAACATTGTCTTCAAGTCTGACAGTGGTTTTTGGAACTGTTTATAGGTCATTCAATTAAATAGGAACCAAGATGCAAAACAGGTTTGATGGGGGAATTTTTAATTTGAAACAGAAACAAACATTTTATCTTGTTGGATTCTGGCTTTACAGTATGCTGATAATTCTGCTATTTTTGCCAATTCAAAAGAATTTACAGAATGCATCTTGAGTACAGCCTACATTAATCACATTCGAACAACAATGTGTGTGTGTGTACCTTCATATATACTGTAAAGAAAGAGAAAATCAAAATGATTTCCATAATGAGTTCAGAAAATATGTAGTTTATAAAGCAAAAGGCATTTTGAGATCTTTTCAGTTTCACCTGTTTTGAATAGAGTTATAAGTAAAATCTAGTCGGTTCTTATAAGAAATAGAATGGTGAGTTCAAATCCAAGAAAAAAAATTATGAATTCACAATATTTCAGAAATTAGAAATAAAATAATAAAAGTCAACAAAGAAATTTCTCTGTTGTAACATGCATTAGATAAAGAAAAGAAAGCAAGCAGCTATTTTTCTTCTGTTGACGAATAAAATAAAATAAAATAATATTGTAGACAAGCTTATTTCCCCATGTTAAAGAGAATAATGGAATATTTTTCTCTGTGGTCTGAAATTGTAGAAGTCTGTATTATGGTTGGTGCTAATAGGTAATAAAAAGAACAATTACATTATGGTAGGCTAATGAAACATGAAGTAAGTAGGCAGTCATTCAATGAAAGGTCAATTTTGTTCCAAGATTGATTTACAGATTCCAAACTTCAAGATATATGAAAAAATAGAAGCTATACGAATGTTTTATTATAGTAGTGAATCTTTTGTCATGAAAGGTTAGGCAATAACAAGTAACACATCAGTCAGAAGACCTTGAGTATGCAGCCCAATCCAGGAAATGACATTGCAGTATGCGAAATTACATCATTACCACCTCTAAGACGCCAGTAAAAGAAATAAATAAATTATATAACCAAATTGCCAAAAACTTATGGGTATTCAAGGGAAGTTATGAAGACAACTGACTGTCATTAGGGAAAAGAAAACTGATATCTAATAATCCCAGATAAAAGACTTTCAATTTATTTTATTGGTAAGACATTCATTCTATATTATTAAAAAGGCCTTAAACTTGTAAAGATTAAAAGACATTAATTATTGTGACATGTTATACTTTATCTTTGCATTTGAATCATGAGTATAGACTTAAACTGAAAATATATTAACTGTTGAAATACTTTTCATTTCATAGAAACATATTTGGAATCAATATAAAAATTGTTTGTGGAAATATATATTAATTATTATGTGCTTGACTATACATCTACATTTGTAATCACTAAATGTAAAAACTGAAAAATATATGAATTGTTTTTGCTGAAAATTGTCAGTCATTTTATTTTAAATAATCCATTTTCAAGGGCTTTCAATACATGGTATAAACAATCTGTCTGAGTATCGTATTCAATATTTACTTTTTTATTTATTTATTAAAATGATAAATAAAAGAAACACAAAAGTCCAAAGGTTTGTAATTAATTTTTTTTTTTTTAATGTAAATTCACTACACCAGTTGTAAACTAATCTCATTGCACTCACAAATGATATTTTGAAGCCTTCTAACCATGTTCCTTTCCAAACATGCCATTGCATCTCTGTTCACACATAAAATATCAAATCATATCCATTACATATTTTTTGGGCAGGTACTATCCTATAATTTTGAAAATATTCCACTGCGTTTTGTTCTGTCGATGAAAGATTCCAAATTTTAATGACATTTCCAAAGATGACAAGGCAAAAAAGGAATATTAAAAAAATCATCACGTGTTAACAAATGTCAAAAAAAAATAATGATAATTTTAACCACATGTCATCTGTTCATCTCGTGTTTTGTTATGAATGGAATTTATTACAAAATGTATTAGAATTTTTTAAAATTAATATTCAATTTAGAATATATTTGTTAATATTTTTTAAAGTTAACAAGTTATACATGTTCGCAAAAATAATTTTGAGAAAAAAAACAATGTAAACAAATACTTCGACCCTGAAAATTGTTTATATTATTTTTTCTCCAAATTATTTTCTCGAACATGTATAGCTTGTTAACTTTAAAAAGTACCAATAAATCTATTCTAAATTAAATGTTAATTTTAAAAAATTCGAATACATTTTTAATAAATTCCATTCTCCAAACGTTAACACATTATCGTTATTTATTTTTTTACATTTGTTAACACGTGATTTTTTTAAATTCCTTTTTTGCTTTATCACTTTTGGAAATGTGATTAAAATTTGAAATCATTCATCGACAAAACAAGATACAGTGAAATATTTTCAAAATTACAAGATAGAACCTGTCTGAAAAGTGTGTTATAATGGGCACGATTTGATACTATAACGGAAATGGTTATTTGGATGGTTGCTTGATTTGATTTAAATCTTTAATACTTTCAATTATATTTTAGACTTATTTATTATACTTTATTTTTTCACAACTTTGATTCTTCCTTTCATTTATTTATTTATTATACATTTATTTTTACAGCATTTGCTTATTCTTATTTCTTTACTATCAGTTTTGCTAACCGAAATATCCCGGCTTAGCCTCCAACTGTAATGGATATTGTTTATTTATTTATTTAACCAACGCCGTTACAATGCAAGCAGAGAGCTAATACAGATACAAATTTAACTTCATATCTATACCCTTGACCAAACCCCAAGGCAATACGTACATATTATCTTGGCGTTATTTTTCCCGATCAAGAACTCTCGGTGCTGAACAACGCAAACCATTTCAAAGAAATTTAACGAATGTCCAGCGCTTGCTATTTATTTTTATATAATTGGGAAATTCGCACGAACAAACAGCACATGAATACCTTTAAAAAATCAGCATTACCCTTTAATCACTAATTACAGTTTCCTCCCTGTCGTAGCTTGGTGATAGGAGAATAAAGCAAGTATAAGCAATTTTAAGAATAAATATGTTTAATAACACTCACTTTTATATAAAAAATACATGATAACAATAATAAAAAACACACACTTATATAAATACATGGCTATAATAAAACTTAGAAAAAAAGATCAAATATAAAAGTTATTTTGAAGTCCTATTGGATAGAGTTCTAAATTTATCAAAATTGTTCCTTGTTTACTTATTTACAACATTAACAATTAAAATGCATGCATGCTTTTACCTAGGTTTTCCTTGTGGTTGTTTCCATGGGTATTTCTTTCGAGAGCTTTTTACCGTCCAGTGGGAGATCATCCCTTTTTTTGTAGAGACGGTGATGTCCTTCACTGTCGGCTGGCTTGATTTTCTTTCTCAGTTTTTGGGGTTATTTCTTGTTCCAGTTTTTCCTTCTTGTCGATTCTTTAGGTAGATTTTTAAGTTGTCAGTCACAGAAGCGGCGGTCTCTCTAGCAGGTCAGGCATAGATCTTACATTGTGAGTCAGTGGTGAGACGGCTTGAATCCGAACCCACGTCCCTTTAACGCCACTAGCCATGCTCTTCTTTCATTTTCTTTGAGCTGTTGCTTCTTCAAAGTCTCTACTAGCAATGCCAGATAAAAATTGTAATTTTCTTAATGTCTTTCTTTTGTTCATTGTTTTTAAAATTTTTAATTAAGACTTAGATTTTCAACCAATTCTTATCATTATGTTTCTTTATTTAATTAGTGGCTGGAATGTAAGTCCTAATTAATTTAACAGATCAGGCACAGATCTTCCATTGTTAACATTTTCTTTGTCCGTGGAATTTAATTTGTCCAACAGACTTTCACACCTACGGCCATATTGTTTTTCTTTTTATATATCACATATTACATTTTATTTAAAGTTTACAATTCTTTTTTTTTTTTCACATTTGTGTTTTACATTTTATTTTAATTTGTTATTATATAGTTTTTAATGAGAGAGAAGAAACGCATTTCTTTATGCATCCCCTTCCCCTCTCCCACAATAAACAAAAATAACTTTCTAGCATTTGACTTGCACGAGAGAGAGGCATTTCTTCATGCACCCCCCTCCCCTTCTCTTACTATTACAAATCCACAGTAAATTTTGACATTAGAATTTCAATTTTTTCTTTTCCTTCCTTTTTTTAAAAATTTAATAGCTAATTTATTTCACTTTTATTACTTCTTGTTAGCGAATTTATCTAATGTTATTAATAAATATATATGTGTGTCGACGACTTTACGTGGTCGTCACAATACTTTATGTGTGAACGGAGAAGCAATGGCATGTTCGGAAAGGAGCATGGTTAGAAGGCTCCAAAATATCATTTGTGAGTGTACTGAGATTAGTTTATGGTTTACGGCTGGTATAATGAATTTATATTAAAAAAAATTTTAATTACAACCCTTTGAACTTTTGTGTTTTTTTTAGTATTATTTCAATAAATAAACAAAGAAGTAAATATTGAATATGATACTCATTCATATTGTTTATACCACATGTTGGAAGCTTCTGAAAATGGATTATTTAAAATAAACAGCTGGAAAGTTTCCGGCAAGCATATATCTCCATTTGGAATCATTATTATATAGATATAACCAAATTACTTATGTTTTGCTTTATTAATAAATTGCTAAATTATTATTTTTGTAATCCATTTGTTTGTTTCTAACTAAGTTTAAATATTATAACTTCAACACATATACAGTATACTAGTTTATAAAATATCCACAACTCTTGAGAACATGCTAACTAATGAGGGATATATTAGGGTATTATGGTAATAAGTTTGGAATTAATGATGATTGTTATCTTACAGGTATTACCTGGAGTTTCTTAGGATGGATACCTGAAATAAATAAATATTTTAAGAATATTTGTGATGATAAAACCATCATTATTATCCCCATTGTTTAACATAATTATATTGAGATTAAACAATTTACAAGATTCATAGATATCTGTAGTGTGATATTTTTACATTTATTGTTATATATGTGCTTGTTGATTATTAAATATCATATATATATTGTGTATATCATTCGTTGGGGTTCAAACCTAACTACTGAGATATTTATTGTTTAGCAATAATGAGAGAAACTGGTTTATTTACCCATTACCCTCATTGTTGTTAATAATTTAACAATAAATATCTCAATAGTTCAGGTTTGAACCCCAACCAATAATATACACAATAAAATATTCGATAATTGACAAGCACATATATAATGATTAAAATATCACACTACAGCTATTTGTAAATCCTGATTTAACTTAATATAATTACATTAAACAGTGAGGAAGATGATGATGATTTTATGATCAAAAATATTCTAAAAGTATTTTATTTATTTTAAGTTTCCATCCAAAAAAAACTCCAGGTACTAAACCTCCTCAAAAGGGAACGTTGAACTAGAATACCTGTAAGATATTCCAAACTTATTACTGTGACACCCTAATATATTCCTCATTGGTTATCATATTTTCAGAGTTGTGGATATTTTATAAACTAGCATATGTGTGTTGAAGAAATAATATTTAAACTTAGAAACAAACAAATAAACTACAAAAATAATGTTTCAATAATTTATTAATAAAGCAAATCATACATAATTTGGTTATATCTATATAATAGTGACTCTAAATGGAGATATAAAAACTAATCAATAATTATTAATATATTTTCAACAAGCAATTCATATATTTCTCAATTTTTACGTTTAGTGATTAGTAGATATATAATCAAGCACATAATAATTAATATACAGTATTTTTCTACAAACAATTCACATATTTTAGTTTTATATCTAGTGATTCCAAATACGTATCTATGAAATGAAATTTTTCAACAGTTAATATATTTTCAGTTTAAGTCTATACTCATGATCAAATGCAAAGATAAATCCCAATAATTAATGTTTTTTAATCTTTATAAGTTTAAGATTACAGAATGAATATCTTACTGATAAAACAAATATTGAAAGCCCTACATCTACGGTTA
Source organism: Epiperipatus broadwayi (assembly GCA_028023455.1). NCBI lineage: Eukaryota > Metazoa > Onychophora > Udeonychophora > Euonychophora > Peripatidae > Epiperipatus > Epiperipatus broadwayi. The sequence continues at coordinate 251,938 of JAQFVV010000195.1, read as the reverse complement.
TTAGATATCAGTTTTCTTTTCCATACTGATGGTCAGTCGCCTTCATAACTTCCTTTGAAGTGTATATTTTTTTTCACATGCTAAATACTTGAGTTATAGTTATAGCTGCAAGGTATATGTAGAATATCCATAAGTTTTCAGTAATTTGGCTATGTTGTTCATTTCTTTCTTTTACTGGCACCTTAGAGGCATTAGCGATATAATTCCACATGCTGCAACTTTATTTTCTGGATTGGGTTGCATACTCAAGGTCTTCCAACTGATATGCTACTTGTTATTGCCTAGCCCAGGGGTCCCCAACCCTATGCCCGCGGGCACCATGGCGCCCACAGACCATTTTACATGTGCCCGCCGCTATCCGAACACAATAAAAAATTATTTATCTGATACAAATAAATTTAATTTTTAAAATTTCTTATAAATTATTGTATTATATTTAATCAAATTGTAGGGCATCTACTTTTACAGTGTAAAAATATAAACGTTAATTATATGTTAAATTTTTACTTTTGAAATAAATATTTTTTTGTACATTACATGTATTATTAACAATATCCAACTATAAATTTACATTGAAAAAATAAATTGGGCCCGCCACCTGGCCGATATTAGAGAATGTGCTCTTAAGTGCAAAAAGGTTGGGGACCCCTCGCCTAGCCTTTCATGACAAAAGATTTACTACTATAATAAAACATTCTTATAGCTTCTAATATAAACGTTACAATTTCAATTAGCAGAAAGGCTAAATCTCTTCTCCGCACAACTCCCTTTAACACCGTTTTTTACATATAACTTGCAGTTTGGATTCCGCATATCAACACTGGAACAAAATTGACTTCTCAATGAATGACTGCCTACTCTTTGCATCATTAGCCATTATCTTGTTAACTGCTAGCACCAATGATACTGCAGACTATTCTATAATTTCAAACTCTAGAAAAAAATATTCCATTGTTCTCTTTAACAACATGAGAAAACAAACTTGACTACAATATTATTTTATTTATCAACAGAAGATAGAAATAGCTGTTTGCTTTCTTTTCTTTATTTACTCCATGTTACGAGAGAGAAAATTTTTTGGCGACTTTTATTTCTAATTTCTGAAATATTGATAATTCATGATTTTTTTTCTTGGATTTGAACTCACCATTCTATTTTCTATAGGAATAGATAAGATTTTATTTATAACTCAATTCATAACAGGTGAAACTGAAAAGATCTCAAAATGCCTTTCACTTTATAAACTACATATTTTCTGTACTCACTATAGAAATCATTTTGATTTTCTCTTTCTTTATAGTATATATGATGTGTAGGTACACACACATTGCTGTTAATCTGATTAAGGAAGGGTACACTCAAGTTATTAGAGTTATAATATAAACTTTAATAATTAATATATAAAAAATTCAAATTCTTCATAAACTAGTTATAAGAAAAAAATCCTCAGCAACTTTTAGTTTGGAAAGTTATCAATTTGAGAATACAAACCAATATTAAAATATCTTGCTTTTTGTAAGCATATAGCTGGTCTGAGATGTTAAAATACAGCACAGATACCAATGTACTGCTGCTGGAAGTTAAAACATAGGATAATTCATCATAAGGAAATAATTATAACAATTAAACTAGTTGTAAATAGAACTATTCTTTTATTTAATTTACTGTATGGAAATGAACCCTGGACACTCTGCCAAAACAGCCTGGCAAGATCATAAACTAATGTTCTTCAATTTTCTGGATGTAATACTGTTTTCTTCATTGGATTGGACACATAATGTGAATAAACTATACGAAACTTCCTAAATGAATGTTTTATGGTGAAATTGAGCAAGGTTTTCATAGATAGACCCTATTTATATTATAAGAATTATCTCATAGACATTTTAAAAAAATGCAATATTGATTGTTTCCATCGTAAAGATATGGCTGGTATTGAAGTATTTCAAAAAGAAAAATTCTCTGTAGAAGTTAAAAGATAGCATATAAAATATCAAATAAACAGAAAAATAGACTCGCATGTTTTATAGAAAAATGTATTTGTGATTCAGAGATTAGTTTGTATAGTCACCGCAAAACTAATTTTCTAGAGCATTTTTTATCACTTTATTTTGACTCTTAAAATTAAAATGGCCATACTGGTTTACAAATGGCAGCTGATGGTATATAAAAATAATTCAGAGATAACATTAACTACAACCTTACAAATATGATAACACTGATATAGATGTTCAACATGAATAATCAAATAGACATTTATAAAGAACATTCTATCTCCAAAAAATAAAAATAAAAAAAGCAAAAATATAATCAGAATTATTTTGCATTTACCATAGTTACAACCTGGAGATGATTGTTGGCATGAGAGTCATGTCTTATTTTACTCTAATTGAAAACAGTAAAGCAAAAGAAAATGAATAGAGAAAATTTTACAATGATTAATTTAGTTATAAACTTTAGTAATAATTATTAGTGAATTAATTTTCATTCATCTTTCATTCAATCATATTAATTTATTATAGACATTATTATGAATGAATTATATATAACTATTTATAAGTGTAATTTACACATAAAATGTATTAAGTACTAAAATGAAAATTACTACTAAATAATTAATTGTTTCTTTGTTAAAAAAGCTTTCTGAAAAACAAAATGTTTCTGGTTTAATTCTTATTGGACGTTGTCAGCCGAGAGGTATCGCAGCTGCCATGCAAGCAAGTAGTTGGCTGCAGACGGTTGTGGGTTCGCGTCCCGGCCGATGCTATGACGTATGAAAAAAAAAGAAAAAAGCTCATGCTATCCAAGATAGAATTTCTGTACTACAATATCTATGAAATCTATGCCAGCAGATTAGCTAGTCACAACTAATCCCCCAAGTGAAAAAATAATAATGTGACTTTATTGTAATCATAATAATGTAATGATTATAGACTGTATATTATGTTCAAATTACAAAAGAGTGACAAAAATACGGAAGTCATATTTTAAATGATTTATCTGAATGCATATTCTATCCAACAAACCAGAAGTTTAAATCCATGTGTACATTTGATTATTGTTAAAATTCTGAATGTTACACATGGACAGAGTTAACAATTTATATATGCATTATTTATCATTTACACAAACATTCATTCTGCCTTATCAGGCACTGAGAAGAAAGACCATGGTGTTTCTTGATCTTAAACTCAGAGGTAAAAAGCCAAAAAACTCACCACGCTGGCTAATGCGTGTTGGTGAGCAGCCCATCCATGTTCGTATACTATATGAATAATCACATAGTAATAACAGCTGCAACGACAAGAACGTATGGAGTGGACATTAGGGATTTGCCCTCCTCGGTTCCTTTAAGGCCTCCAAGAGGAATCAAAGGGTCTCCTTTCAGTTAATAGCAAACTCAAAAGGAAATGGACATGGAAGCATCCAAATGAAGGTACAGCAGAATTGGATTATATTTTGACTAACAGAAAATACATATTTCAAGATTGTAATGTTCTTAATAAATTTAACACAGGAAGTGATCATCGATTAGTAAGGTGTAAGTTATGTGTTAATGTAAAACTAGAGAGACAAAAATTATTAAGAAAAACAATATTTACAGTTGATATTCCTAATCTTCAGAAACATTCTAATGAATTTAAATTAGAACTTACAAATAAGTTTCAAGTGTTAGGAAATTTTGAACATGATTCAGATTTGAATGAAATTAATATGAAAATAACTGATACACTTTTAAAAACTGCAACAAACATAGCTGGTAGAAAAAAGCAGCAATTGACTAATAAAATTTCTACTGAGACTAGAGAATTTATGAAGAAAAGAAGGAATATGAAGATATACAAAAATGATGTATTAAAAAGAACTGAATATCTCGAATTTTGTAAAATGGTATGGAAAAGAGTTGAAAATGATATAAGAAAGTATAACTGTGAAATAGCAAGGAAAGCTGTAGAAGAAAATAAAAGTCTCAAAAATGTTAAACAACATTTTGGTATTGGTAGGAAATTTATATCTGCAATAAGAAAAAAAGATGGAATTATTACTAAAAAGAGAGATGACATCATGAAATTGGTAGAAGATTTTTATCAAGAATTATATAGTAATAAAGAACAAGTACCTCCTATATCTATTACATCTTCCGAATTGCCCAGAATTTTAAATGAAGAAGTGAGACATGCAATTAAGTGTATGAAGAAAGGAAAGGCTCCAGGAAATGATGGAATTATAATTGATATATTAAAAAAAGCAGGTGAAGAAATAGAAACAATTTTAGCAAAGTTATATACCAAATGTCTAAATGATAAAGATGTACCGGAAGATTGGAAGAATGCAGTAATAATATTAATATTTAAAAAAGGTGATAAAGAAGATATTAGAAATTACAGACCTATCAGCCTTTTATCAGTTTTATATAAAATTTTTACCAAGATAATTACAACTCGTCTACAGAGAACTTTGGATTTCCACCAACCAAGAGAACAAGCTGGATTTAAAAGTGGTTTTAGTACAATAGATCATATCCAGGTATTGAGAGAAGTCATAGACAGGACAAACGAATATGAGTTGTCATTATGTTTTGGATTTGTAGATTATGAAAAGGCATTCGATTCTATACACATTTCTTCAGTGATTAAAGCATTGGATCATCAAAGTATAGATCCAGGATATTGTCATATTTTAAAGAATATTTATAAAAATGCAACAGCAACAATTAGATTACATAATGATACTGGAAAAATCAACATTGAGAAAGGTGTAAGACAAGGTGACTCCATATTTCCAAAACTCTTTACAGCAATGCTGCAAGAAGTATTTTGTGGATTAAAATAGGAAACTAAAGGAGTGAAAGTAAATGGAGAGTATTTAAGTCATTTAGATTTCGCAGATGATGTAGTTGTTTTTGCAAATAATGCTTCAAAGCTGCAGGAAATGTTGCAGGAGTTAGCAGATGAAAGTAGAAAAGTAGGACTAAAGATAAATGTTAAAAAGACTAAAGTAATGTTTAATCGATTTGCTCAAAATATGAAAATAAAGATTGATTATGAAGAATTAGAAGAAGTTAACAGTTACAAATACCTTGGTCAGATTATTAATACAGATGGAAACATAATGGAGGAAATTAATCATAGAATTAAACTTGGTTGGAGTGCTTTTGGTAGAAATAACTTGATACTAAAAGGAAATATGCCTATGTGTTTGAAAAGGATGGTTTTTAACAAATGTGTTTTACCAGTTCTTACTTATGGATCTGAGACTTGGACACTTAATAGAAGAGCAATACAGAGACTTCAGACCACTCAAAGGAGTATGGAGAGATGTATGTTGGGAGTAACAAGAAGAGATCGAAAACGCAATGTATGGGTAAGACAACAAACAGGTGTTACTGACCTTATTGAAAAAATTAAAAGATTGGAATGGAGTTGGGCTGGACATATTGCTAGAAGAGATGATAATAGATGGACAATTGAAATTTTAAACTGGATTCCAAGAGATTGTAAAAGACCCAGAAAGAGACCACATGTGAGATGGATGGAAGAAATAAGAAAATGTGCAGGGGTGTTGTGGAGAAGAGAAGCTAAAGATCGGAGAAGATGGATTAAACTTGGAGAGACCTTCATCCTGCAGTGGATTGATAATGGTTGATGATGATGATATGCATTGTTTGTTTGTAAATTGATATGAAATATGTTAAATTGTGTGAAAGAATAATAATTAAATAGCAAACTGTCAACAGAAATAAATCTTATGAAAAAAATAGAATATACTAAAGCATAGAACATTCATTGGATGTTTGATCAAGTTTTTATGAGGAAAGTAAGAGTTAAAAAAAAAAACAAATTTTTCAATAGATTGTCACTCGAATTGAAATTATGAAACAAAACAATGAATAACGTGGAAAAAAGCAAGATACAGCAAATTAGAATGATAAAATTAATTTGGTAGTTAGTTAATGACTTTTTTTTTATGTATATGACTAGGAAGTGAGATTAATAATGGAAAAAAAAGATTCTGGTGATAGATAAATATGGATATTGATAGGAAACTAACTAAAATAACATTTATAAAGAAAACAAAAAAAAAAAAAGGGGGGGGGGGTAAGCATGTGGTTAAATGAAAGCAAGCAATATATAGTTGTTAATATAAGAGTGCAACAAATTAGGATTATTGGGATCTAGAAAATAAGCGAGTGATATGAAGACAGAAAAAATAAATGTCAAGTATTTGGAAATACTGATTCGGTGATGTAGGAAGAATACCATGAGAAATATATTGTGTTTCGAATGAAGTTGTTTTGGGAGTGAGAATAGAAAAGTACAGGCGGAATGTGAATTCGAAATCACATGTAGGTATGATAGAAAAAATGGAGGGGGAGGGGGGGATAAAGCGATATATAATGACTATTGAAAGGGAATTATTCATTCAAAACGAGTAGCCAATTAATCACATCACCTTTATGTATAGTTTATATAGAAAACATAAAGAAAAAAAGAATGGAAAATATCATTTCTACGTTTCTAATCATTTTTCACGTTGGAGAAAATAGAGAAATTCAAAATTATGAATTCCAAATTTTTAAACACATGCTATTGTAAATAATAAACTTTAGGTTTTTACCATTTCGTTGGACGAATATCCGACAAACTTCTCCATATTTTCCAAATACGTGTCTCAGCTGTGATGAATTCATGAAAATAGGTATAGACGGTAAATATATAACACCACTTTTATCCTTTTTAGACTTTGGAAATAAAGTACCCGACGAGCTCGCCATTTTTCAAAAAGTTGAAATACTCTCGCCACACTATTCTGTAAATTCATACAACAAATTCATTATTAATAAGTATAGAATGAGTATTTAAGCTTTACTGAATTTTAAAAATTTGTTCAAAGGAAAAAGTAATTGACAGTTACCTTTAAACTATTTAAAATCCGAAATGTCACATTAAATAATGATTCATTATAATAAGCGCCCTCTACTATAACTAAAATGTAGGGGGCGGAACGTAAATAAAGTGGTAAATGTTTTTATTTTTTTAGTTAATCATTTTTCAAAGAATAGTCAAAAAAAAAAGTAGTCATTAATGTTTAAATTAACCTCAGCATTTGTTTTTTTTTTGCTTACATTGTATTCCAATTATTGTTTATTTAATTATGTAATTCCAAAACTAAAATTAACAATTTGCTGTTATTTATAAAGCACATACTAAACAAAGAATACAACAATGGAAACCTCCACATGAACGAATAATAATTTTAGAGAACGGGACTTCAATAAAAAAAAAAAGGGGGGGGGGGCATCAGCCAGTCTAATTGATTCTAGCCAATTTATCCCCGCTGAGGTTGCGGAGAGGAGATCTAGGACTCAGTTTATAGGTTTACCCAGTCTTAATTATAAATATATATTTAGTTTGGAAAATGGTAAATCTCATCTTCGTATGTTTAGTTGGAATATAAATCTTATCCATGTATAATTAGAAAGAAATTTAATTAAACTTATTTATGTAGGATTGATTTTGATTTAATTAAATTTTTTATTGTGATTAATTAATCCTCTTAACTCGTCTCATACCTCTCCTGCCTGCTAACGTACTAAGGACTGTAATCGGATATTCTTAAACAAGTACAGGAGGCAGCGGGATCCGTTTCAAAACGAATATTTGTTTAGTGAATCTATTAAAGTGTTAGTTTGGCCTGAATTTGACTGTTATTTTTGTTAGGCCCAGACTGGATAACGCAATAACTTCAATGTGTCCCGTACCATAATGCTGTTCAGTTGAATACTGTAAATAATAAATATTCAACTTTATTAAATATGGAAATATATTTATCTTCTATTGATATAAGGCTTCTTGTTGTCATTATATTGTTTTATAATTACTAGTTGAAAATAAAAAAAACATTTTTCATTCTAGATTTTTATTATTTATTCTATGCGATGTTCAAGGCAAAACTCATTATATGTATATTCCACACACAGCAAGCTAGAGTAATCAATGGATGCCAGAAGGCTTGTGCATAAAATCCCCATCTAGTGCCTACTCACCCAATATCCCCAGACTAGTTTCTGGTTTGTGGTCTTTTGTGGCCTTCATCAGTGAGGAGCCTTGGATCTGAGAGCACTGCACATAGATCTTAGGATCTAATGCTAACCCTCCAGCAACCACCTTTTATCTCCACTTAACTACAAAACTATGAGTCTTAAATTGAAAATATCTTAATATTTTCAATCCAAGCTCATTAGCTTATATAGTCATATAGGTCTGAACTCAGTTCAGTACCTATACACTTTGGTGTCTTTAGTTCTTTAATAACCATAATCACTACTATTCTATTAGGCAGTATTGGTTTTAAGCCAATAAATATTACATTATCACCATTCCTTATGCTTGCTTATAACTGTTGTTTATTGGCTTAAAACCAATCCTGCCTAATAGGATAGTGGTGGCTATAGTTATTAAAGAACCAAATGCACCAAAATGTATAGGTACTGAACTGAGTTCAGACCTATATGACTATATAAGCTAATGAGCTTGGATTTGAAAATATTAAGATGTTTTCAATCTAAGACTCATAGTTTTGTAGTTAAGTGGAGATAAAAGGTGGTTGCTGGAGGGTTGCATTAAATCCTAAGATCTAGGTGCAGTGCTCTCAGATCCAAGATTTCTCACTGATGAAGGCCACAAGCCAGAAACTAGTCTGGGGATATTGGATGAGTAGGCACTAGATGGGGATTTTATGCATAAGTCTTCTGGCATCCATTGATTACTCTAGCTTGCTGTGTGTGATAATACATATAGTGAGTTTTGCCTGTTTTAACAACAGTTATAAGCAAGCATAAGAAATGGTGATCATGTGATGTTAGCTATAACCGTTTAATAGTTGGGATTCGAACCAAACAAGAATTGGCGCAGTCAGAGTACCTGTATCTCCAAGAGTTTATAACTTTAATCAATAATAATAATCTGGAAATAAATGGACATAGAACTAAAAAATAGTGGCAACACAATATATCATAAATGAATTTGATGATAACAATGAATTTGCAATTATATGTAAAACGTTTAAATAAATACCAATTCCACAAAAGTTGATTTTACTAAAGTTGCCACTTTACTCTTATTTTCAAGTCTATGGGTTATTGAAATAGCAAATAAGCTTAATGAACCTGGTATGAAAATATTTCTTAGGCAGAATTAGTTAATAAAAACTTTCAGAGCATCTTAAACTTGAACCTTCCAAACTTGTCAACCTTAATAGAATTAGTAAGTAAATATTTATTCACATTGAAAAAACTGAGGAAACTTTACCTAACTAAAAGTAATGACTTAATGCAAATTCTACTCTGGATAGGGAATGTATATTATATAAAGAGCTCGCAAATAAGCTCTTAACAAGCTTTGCAGAATATCCCTAACTCCAGACCATTTTGTGCTACTGGCTTCCTCAGTGATGTGCTAGGATATTCAAGCATTAGATTAAAAATACCAGGACAAACCCAGCACTTTATCTAATAGATAACTATTAAGTAGAAAATCTGAAATTTTCAGACATCCATATGTCTTCCAGTCTAGCTATCTAACTTAAATAGCCATATGGGACTGAACTAAATTCAGATACAATATATTAATAGCTTTAGCCATATAAAATTGCCAGAGCCTTAATGGCAAAAAATAAAATTACAAAAAAATCCAAGTCAGATGTCACATGACCTAACTTAACCAAGCTTGTATTACAAATGTTATATAAAGAATTCATAAATAAGCTTTGCAGAATATCCCTAATCCCAGACCTGTTTCTGCTAATGGCTTCCTCAGTGAGGTGCTAGGATATTCAAGCATTAGATATATATATATTTTGCTATTGACAATTGTAAAATAGCATTTTAATTAATAAATTTAATTAGCATGTTTCCAATTCCACTCTATGAATTAACATTTCATATTCACTCATATGTTGTGCCTGTTAACTAGTTTTTTTTAAAAAAAAAAATTGGAAATTGACTTGTTATTTTGTGTTTTCCTTATGATTAAAAGAGCCTCTTTATTTTATTTCATTTATGTGTAGATCTGATTGTTCACTTTGCTTTTCTTATATGTATTGGTATATTCGTTGTTTTCTCACCTTTTTCTTATAGTATTCAGCTATTTTTTTTCTAATAATTTTTAGTTTTATTGTAGCAGTATATGACTTTTGTGTCATGCAAGCTTTTTAATTGTCTGCAGTTTCCTCTCACATGTCTTGCTTAATCTCAGCAAAAACATTTTTGTGGAATCTAAAATTCTTTATATATCAATTTTTGGCACTGAAATATTTTAGAGCTTTTATGTATTATTATTTTTCATATACTGGTTTTCAGATTACTATTTTATACATTAAATCAAAATCTGCTAATAATTTCTGATGAAATTTTCATATACTTAGTTGTAATTTTTAATAAAACTTCTTCAAACAATTTCATTTCTTACATAGCTTAACCAGATCATAGAATGTGATACCATACTCAATGATCTTCTTCTCCTGACCTATTGTCTATTTCTAAAATGAAGACTAATTATATGTCTTAAAAGATTAGGAGTATCTCTTTATAGATAAATTCTTTTGAAGATAAGCTCATGTAGATTGTTTGCTATCTCAGTTATTATTGTGCCAGCTAAAAATTATAGCATTGATACTTTGATTTATCTTCTGTAATTATATTAAAGAGAAAAAAATTTTTGTCATTAGTTTTATCTAATTGTCAGCCACTAGAGTTACTTGACTCAAATTCTACTATACAATTCTATTTGATTAATACTATACCATAAATAAAAAATATATTTTCAATACGTTCAACTTCTTACATACAATCTTTTGTTAGTGTTCATTTTACTAACACATTTGTCTGACATATACATATCAATGGATCACTGTTTTTTGCTGTAGGTTCACATATTTTGATTATTCCAGTTGATATGTCATGTCCAGAAGGGTCATTTATTTCAATTATTTTTAAATAGTGTAACAGTAGCTGGGTTCAAATACGGGTACTAAAGGAAGTAAAAGGCAATAATGAGTACAAAAGAGTGTTTATTGCAATTGTTATTATGTACTGAATTAATAGATGCGAGAAAATTTATAAATATACATTCGAACCCTGTTACAAAAGAGTGTGAGTGAAATACATTAACCATTTAGAGGCATGAATGTATACATATATATTTATTACATGTGTTGCTGTGATGTTTGCGTAGAATTAATTACTAACAGATAGATTTGTATGTGAAGATGAAGAGGAGCAGTTATGTGTGGAGTTATATTTTTGTTTTATATATTTATTATTTATTACCATAAGTTATAGTTATTGAAATAATGTCATTTTTAGTGCAAGAATAATAAAAGGAGTTGCAAGTTGTGCCAAGGGCAATTTCTGTTAATGACATTTGTCATCAGAATTCCAAGAACTGGCCAATTTAGTATTTTGGAACAATGGAAGCTAAAATCATTCCTGAGATATGGTCATCGGCATATGGATAGAAAAAAAAGTGAGGTGAAAGAGAATTAAAAGAAAAGAACTGTATATATATATTTTGATTTTGTAGGGATTTGGAAAAGTGACCGTTAGAGAGAAAGAAGCGTGGAAATTAAATTTTCATAAACTGATTTGATTCATTAAGAAAATTAATAAGAATGGACTCCATCAAAATGCTGGGGTAGAAGAATCATGTGGATTCGTTGAAACCAGCCACTGTATAGCTGTTTGTGACCTGCCTACCATGATGATCTTTGTCTATGGAGAATTTGCTGTCTATTTCAAGCATTGTGGAGCTCCAAACAACAAGAACTTTCGTGCCTTCAATTTTTGAATCATCTACCTATCACCTCTAGGATGGATTATCATATGTGTAAACATTATGGAATCTTTCATCATCTTTCAGACCGACAACTCTCGTTAAAACAATCACCATTATAATATACTATAAGCTTACAGATCATCAGCCTTAAACACGCAAATGTTCGTTCTCAAATGAGTTAACTTCGACTTTCTCTATATATATTAAGTGAACATATAATAATAAATTAAGAAATATATGCTTTGTCTCAACTTAAAGAAAGTAATTATAGAAATAGATTAAATCATTTAATAAATACAACTCTGATGTATAGTTTGACTCTTCCGTGAATGTGTATATAGATATTATATATATGTATCGGAATGAATGAGTCGTATGTTTGAGATATTAATATATACATGTATTAATAAATATTTGAATTACGAGATTCTTATAATTTCAGAGTTATTATTTATAAAAGCTTACTGCTATTCAATACCATATATCTCTAAAAGAAATAAAATAATAAGATTCATAGGCCAGATAAGGAAATTATAAAATATATAAATGACGTTTCTTTGTAAGGTAACCTCGGCTTCATTCTCCCGATAGACATTGTCTCCCAGACCTTGAGACTGAGCTAGTCTGGATAAGGTACCCAAAAAAGGTCCACTGGAACCATTTCTTTTGTTTTCAAGGGGTATAATTCTTATTAATTGATAAGATTGGCGCTTAATATTGGAATTATTCCATACTCATAAATATACCTACCCGAAGCTCGGGTAATAACCTGTTCTCACTCAAATTCTTAAAATAGGATCACAGGTAGACTGTTAAAATAAACTAGTTTGGATTTCACAAAGTCAGCATATAATAATAATTTAATAAGAATTGAAAAGGCAGTAATTGTCAGGCAAAGTATTTGTTTTTATATAGGCTAGATTGGATTTCATTGAGTCATCATATAACAATAATTTTAAAAAATTGAAGAGTCAGTAATTAGTTGGCAAAATATTGTAATGATTATAGACATAATAAAAAACTTATAATAAAATATGTTCAGCTCTAGAGTAGGAGTGAGAGTCTAATGCTATGTATTAATAAAGGAATCTAATTAATAAAGTTCTTTGATAAATATATATATATATATAAACAAACAGTGCATGTTATCTAAAAATAAAAATGTATAAAGAATACAGAAAATTATATGAATTTGCATCCATAAAAGCATTTGAAATATTAAGATAATTAACCTAAAATTAAATTTGTTTATTAAAAAACAACATTTCAGACAGCATAAAAACAAAAAATTAAAACAAGTACTCCAGATGCTTAATTAAAAAGAGAATATATACAGAGAGTTGGACAAGAGCAGATAGAAGATCATACATAGAGAAAGGAGAAATAAATCATCAAATAGTAGCTTCTACTGATGAGGTGGCCACCATGGATTCTAAAAATTGACTAGAGATTATGTACAGATAATCTTATTTTCTTATAATATATGTCATTAAACATATTAGGAAATTAATCTACGCATATTTTGGATATAGTTTTGTTATACTTATATTTCAGCATATATTCATTTAATGCCTATGCTCCATATATTAAAATATACTTATTAAAGAAGATTTTTATTTGTATATAATCATTATAATGTTTGGTATGATAATTAATGCTCCTTTGACTCTCATTAAATTATCATTATATGCAATCCCAGTGAAATCCTAACTAGGCCACAAAAGAACAGTTAAAATAATGAAGCATTGTATGTTGAAACATATCATTTATATTTTTAATTAATATCTCAATTTTGATTAGAAATAAGCAATTATACATACAGCACAAACTTTATTGTGTATAATCTCTGTTATGTAGCTCTTTATAAATAAAATATTAATTCTTACATGTATTCTATTGTCATTTGTGTATATACAATAGAGAGAGTATCGGTTTTGCTGCTTAATAAAAAATTGTTCACTTTTACTTTGCTATGTTGAGTCTCATTTTAGAATATATTCATTATATATTTTTATTGCTTTACATTTTTAACATTAATATCTGCTATATACTGTAATCTTTTTTGACTTTCATTAAATAACCACAGGCTGTATGATAAGAAGATTATAATGATTAATTTAGGTTGACTGTGATTTCTTGATATCAATATTCTTTTAATAAATATATCACTTTGAAATTATCAGTTGAAAATGTGATAGTATTTACTATATATATGTTAAAAGTTTTAAAACATGTTTATTAGTTTTAAAGTTTTTGTATGGGGGGGGAGGGGGGTTGTATTGCAGTCAAATAATATAAAAACAATTGTCATTATATAACCTTTTACCTAATCTCTTAATTTAAATTATCATAATACTTAACTGAGAATTCATGTTAAAGTAATGATTCTGATGTGGAAAGCAGCAGAAAATCATCATTGATCTTTTTTTGTTATTATGTACTCATTATTCTTTATCAGCAAAAGATTTTTTTAATCAGCAAAACATCAATATATTAATTAACATCTTTATTTTTTTAATTACTCCAAAAGAGAATGTGCTCTCATGAGAAATGGTTATCCATCAGCTATCAATAACAAAATCTTAAAAAGAGGATGAAAAGAAACATCAAAAGAAAAAAACAGTGATAGTTTCTATAGTTTATTCATACTTATTTGGAATAGCAGAGAAATTACAAAAAATCTGCAATCAATATAATATCAAAACAGTTTTCTAAAACTATATCACACTGTGAAAAATTTTAACCTCTATAAAATCTAAAATTAAAATCTGAAAAATGAGAACGTATGTGAAAAAACGTGAATAAGGAAGGACATATACTCTTTGAAAATTGTTTAAAAATCATAAAATAATTATTAGAGAGGAAAAAATAGATTTATCTAAAGAATAGATCATACATATACCAATTAATATATGTTTATTCGGAAAAAGACAAAAATATTGAACAGAAAGAAAAGAGTAAAAAGAAAATTTAAATAAGCTGCTCACATGACAATTGCAAATAAACAATCAAGGTTAGCTAGTGTGACAATCCATAATATTTAAAACACTTGTTAACTTGGCCTATAAGGAAAAATGGCAAATTCTGGAGAATATAAATTTTCTCCTAACTGTTGCCTTTAACAGAATAGCATAATCAATTGACGTATCAACCCAAATTCAGTGTTTATAAATTTTAAGGTTGCCATTTCTCTTGCTAGTATTGCCACTGATCAGACATTCACCACCTGAAGAAGAGATGAAAATAATAGTACACGAAACATGTTGTAATTGTGCATTATCACTAATCAGTTTAATATATTTGAAAAAGTATTAGTTTGAATAATTAAAAAAAAATTTTAACAATTAAATGATGGTAATAGTCTAACGTAATTACAAGTGTCACGGTCATATTTGTACATTCATGCAACCAAATCCAGAATTCTGGCAAATTATACCAAGGCTGATCTAGATAAGGGGTTGAGACCTCGAATATAATCACACCTCAGCTCCTCCACCAACACTCCATGACTTACTACCCTATGAATGACATATATGAGGCTACACTCGGAGTTTCTTAGTTCGCGTGCTGGCAGTAGCAAAGGGTGGAGCAAGAGACTCGGGGAATATTAACTAAATTTACTATACTTTAAATAAATACACACATCTATGGCTGGCAAGACAATGCATATATTAATACTAATATTAGGAAACTTAACTAAGATTTGGGATGGATTACGAATAATACGCAACACAATTATTATAGTTTAATATATTTTAATTAATCAAGATAAATCAATAAACAAGAGTGCATTGAAGAACACATGCAGGTGTAAACAATGATGAGCAAGTGACAGTATCTCATCTGATTCACTATAATTTAAGAGATAACAAGTTTAATAATCTATGGTTTCTAATCATGCCTTAATTTTATTATACCCGCCCTATTAGGCTTGCGAAGATTAAGTCAACACAAGAATGATGATTTATCACCATAACATTTTATACAAGTCATTAAATAACACTTAACAGGTTGCAATAAGCTCTCTATGCAGATTATATACATACAAATCAGATTCAGATCAATGCTGAAATATATAACATTGTGGAAGAATGAACAGGAGTTTTGTAGTATAACTTCAGATACTACAGCATTATTTATGTTACTAGAGAAGTGTGCATCTCGAATGTGTAGTTAATCGGGATTCAGTACCAAATACTCGGTTCCCGTAGACCATATGACTCGCTGTGAATAAATTGAACATATAGTTCAGTGATCGGATCAGCTTATAAAAACAATCTGGACCCTCGTATTCCAGTTCTACAGAAGAGCCGTCCGAACTAAGGAGTTGGGGTGGCCATTAAAACCAGAAGCCCATTCATATAAGAAATATACAGCAAGGCATAAATGCACGTAGGTGCTTTCTAAAGACACATTCGCCATGCTAAATATAATATTAATTAATAACTAAAAGTTTGCAAAATTTTATAGTTTTGTTCCGCGAAACTACCATATGCCAAATCATAATTAGCATTCTTAAAACATGCTAAAAAGGAATACTTAAAAGTCATCTAATCTTATTAATAAATCTGCACAATTTATAATATAACTAAAAGAGGGTCAAAGCATATCTGGGTCTTAGATAATACTGTAACGGTCACACGACGATCAAAAGCTTAACTTCCCTTTTATTTATATATAATGGGGAATTCTTAAAATTCAAGATCGTCCACTTTCCGCTACCACAAGCAGAGAGAATATACGGACACAAATGAGTCTATATCCGTATTTGACCAAACCTATAACTATACTGGTATAGCCCCAGGTTATCTTTCCCGGTCACTGACTCCTGACTGCTGTAAGATTTAAAGAGTTATAGCGCTTGGATATTTATAAATTTTAATGGGATCAAAATACTGCATCAATAGCTTCACATGTTAATTCAGTACTCAAAATGAGTAATAATTATTTTCCCAAACCCTATGACTATATTACTTTTTGGAGTGGCAAAAAATGAGATGAAACAGATTTAAATCAATAATAAATATTTAATACAATAGATTATACAATAAAAGAAATGCTTTAAATCATTTACACACAAAAAAAAAAACAGATTGTATGCTATAATGCTATGAGTAAAACAAAATAAAAAGATCATATAAATGATTGTACGTTTATAATTGTCCTTCCGTGTATATATAACAAAAGTTAAAGAATGTCTGTATCATTCAAAGGAAGAATTTGGCCATTGTCTAAATTAAAGGTATGTGCACATGGGAATATAAAATGTAAGATACATATTTACCTAGGTTATTAAGTCTCTGAATTAACTTGAAGTCTTGCTGACTGCCACGTGGGATTTCTCCACTTGTTTAGCAGGGAACGGTCGCTCTTGGGTTAGATTTTGGTTGTGGGAACTCCTCCGCATTTAGGACATCAAGGACCAGGCAATATGAACCCTCCGGCAGGTACTACGTTGGTAGTTGTTACATGTAGATGGGACCTTTAGAGCACAGGAAGTTTGAATCGGAAAGCGATCATGACGGCCCTTAGCCAGCCATTCTTGATGAGTCACTGATGTTAGAAATCATATCTTGTTAATTATGGCTGTTTATTATCGGAACAGTATCTCCACCAACGTCTCAACAAGAAGTCTCCAACTCTACTCCTAATAATACTTTTTAATTAAAATTCCCCAGTTCTTTGTTCTTTCGATCCTTTGTTTTCACTGTTGTTCTCACCTTTCCTTTTCTGAATGTTCCTTTGGCCATTTATATAGATTTGCCTTTACATAATTTCTTAGCACTATATACATTTATTTATTTATTTTTTTAATTACACAGATTTTTACTAAAATGTTTTTTTATTTTTATTTGGATAAGCATTAATTTTTTCTGTCTTTATCATACTTCATATATACTCCATACACGCATTTCGTTTTATCGTCAAATGTGTACATTTATGACCCAGATCCTTATCTTTTGGTCATGTTTTAAACTTTCTATTTTACTCTTAATCTCTTCAAACTTTACTTTTTCTTATACATCATATTTTAGTTTGTCTTTCATTTATATTTCTTTATCACTATTAATTTTCTAATGTACAATTTCAATATTTCTAACTTTAACTATTTTTTATTTCACAAAATCTTGACTTTGGAGGGTAAAAGATAAGAATCTTTTCGATTCTATTTCCTTCTCTTTTCTTGATTAAAACATTTCTTTGTTTATAATTTTTTAAACTCAATTTTAGTATTCCAAACGCAATATTTAATATTCTTTAAATGTTAAATATCTACATGTGTGATCACAGTATGTGTGATCATCACATTACACCGTTCCCCTCCTTTAAAATTTTTTCTTAAAAAATTTTAATTTACTGCATTGAAAGCTAGATGCTCCTAACTACTGTTAGAACCATCTCATATCTATGTACTCCTACGACTTATCACTGAGATTATTCCTAGAGAAGTGACCAGGCAAATTACATCTCTACTCTGACGACCCAACCAGTATTACTAAACTGATTTAATCTTGCTATAAACAATACATGAGTTTTATTTCTGCCTCCTACTTGTATATATAGGTTCGAGTCCACAGGATATCTCTGTGACTCGATTAAACCTGTTCATACCTCACATTTTACAAACGATAACCCTCTGAGTGACAACACTGGTCACTATCCCGAGGTGATTGGGAGCCTGGCATCTTTTTATCCAGCTCATCCAT
The DNA here is from genome assembly GCA_028023455.1 of Epiperipatus broadwayi. Taxonomy (NCBI): domain Eukaryota; kingdom Metazoa; phylum Onychophora; class Udeonychophora; order Euonychophora; family Peripatidae; genus Epiperipatus; species Epiperipatus broadwayi. The sequence goes on along the minus strand of JAQFVV010000195.1, from coordinate 233,397 downwards.
GAGCTCAGAATATTTTACTGATAGCTCGTATTTTTATAAAGGGGTTCTTTCCCCATACATTGGTTTCTAAACCATTGACTCACGATATTTGTCAAATATCTAACTGGAAATCTTAATCCAGTGAGTCATTATGAGAAGGGGATCTCTGTCCCTGTCTTCTTTATCTAATAAGTTCTGGTGCACCGCAGAACTCACACATGAATGCATAACAGAGAAGGCTCACCATATACTGCTAAGATCCACCTACAAATATCTATACCTACACACCTTCAGCCTCTATCTACGATCTCACTCTACTATCTATCTGATGATTTGTCTTAGTTTGGGTAAAGTCCTTTATACTGTTTGGCCATTTACTGGCTCCTTTATATTTTCATTCTCAATATTTTCCAATTTCATAATCCATTTTCCATTTTTCGTGATCCAATTCCATTTCCAATCTGGTATCAGTGAATTCGTCCTTTCTTTACGATGGTGTTTATATTTTATCTGGAGGTTGCCTTTCTCTACACCTCTGCCTCCTCTGGGATGCGGATTTTGATCCCTACATCCTCAGTCTTCAGTTCTGTCATATGGATGCTTCCATTCCGTCTCCAATCTTTGTCGTCCATTTTCTTGCCTCCTTGGGTTCCACTCTGTAGAATATTTTTGGTCTTCTTTCCATCATCCTTCATTAGGATCCCATCCATTTTTTATTGTAAGTGGTTCTTTTGGAGGTGGTCTAGGTTTACATCCATCCTTTTTCTGGTCAGCCCTGGTGGTATCCAATGCACTTAGTAACTTGGCCACATGGTCCACCGTCTTCCTCTGTGTTCTGATTAGTGTCTGTTCTATCTCTTTTGGGAAACCATGCCTAGTTATCCAGAGTATTTGCATCTCAGATAATGGGTTTGTGGTCATCATCCGTAACTTGGCTACTTGACAGTGAAAGAATGTTGTAAACGATTCTCCCGGTCTCCATTTCTCCTGTGTTATCTGATGCAACATATCTTCTTGGAGTTCCTCACTCCAATAACTGGTCCTCCAAGCCTTATGATACCCTGCAAACATGGTGGGTTTCTGGAACAGTGAGTTCCACCAGACTTGAGATTCGCCCTGCAAGTGACTGCAGGCAACCGCTATCTTGGCCTCCTCATTCATCCTATTAAACTTGAAATACCATTCCAGGCTTCCCAAGTGCCCCATAGGGCTTTCTCCAGGATCTCCAGTGAAAACTTGTATTTTTAGAAATTGGTGGAAGCCAGCAGGATAATCCATTCGACTCCCATAGCCCATATCTGTACATTCACCAGTGGTTCTTGGTCCTATGCCCTTTACGTCGGTATTGGCGCTGTTATTGGCTGACCTACTTATCCTCTCTTCAAATTTTGTGTTTAACCTTTCTACTGCCGCCTTCACTATCTGACTTATATCCTCCTGCATGCTTGTCAGTATCCTACTATCTTCTACTCTTATCACTTCCACTTCCTCTTCTTTTTCTAACTTTCTTATTCCCCTTTCTGGACATCCTATATCTACCCTCAGATCAAACTCTGCTGACTCTCTATCTATACTCTTAGCCCTATCTAATTTGTCATATACATATGGCTCCATACCTTTTTGTTCATCCCACTTAACTTCCCTATGAAGTCCATTTCCTGTGTCCTTTGCCTCTGATTGCTGGGTGGTTATTTCTAATCTCTTTGATGGCTTCAGCAATTATTTTCTGGTTGTCCATTTCTATCTTTATCCGCCATTCTTCCATCTTTCTCTCTTCTCTGTCCATGTATTCCTTCATGAATTGCTGTTGCTCAATCCTCATTTGCATTAGCATATCCATTATATCACTATAGTTTGTTTTATCTTTTACTTCCCTCTCTTTATCTTCATCCACTTCTCTTACTTCCTTTTCTTGAAAATCCATTTTAGGGACCTTATATGCATAAATATCAATTTATTCAACCTTTGATCTGTGTATATTAGTATTATGTTACTGAACTCTTCTGGATAGATTTATATAAAAATTTCTTTCTACTGACTCCTTGCTTTTTTACTTTGATTAGCTATTTAATTTCTTTGTTATCTGTTAGTTAGCATTTAGACCGCTAGCCAACCCAAACATCCGCACTCTGGTTCACCATCTTGTTTGCCTGCCTTAGATTCATTTGACTGCCTGTCCCAGCTTGATGATTGTCCTATATTTCCCCTACTTATGCAACTCTTACTCACTATACTTAACTAAATGATGCACTTATATATATGGTTAAATTTAATTTAACTTAAATACCATACTTTATTCCTCTCTGTTAGCGATATATATAAATACTTCTATTTGACTGTCCTTTTAACAATCCGCGTTTCTGACATACTGTAATACTAAGTGTATCATTTATTACTCACTTTATGGTTAAGGCTATTTGAAATTCATACACATATGTATTTTTCAACTTAATTGAAATACGAGATTATTTTAGAATCACACATATATTTCCTTAACGTATTAACATCTTTCGTTACACACACTATGTTTGTACTTTATTGATCACTTTACTATTTTAAAATCATACATATATATTTTCCCCAACTTAACTAATATACTTCGTTACACTTACTACGTTTGTAATTTATCGATTACTTTATTTTCTCGAATATTTAAAATCCTACGTATATATTTCCTTCAACCTAACAAATACACTTCGTTGCCCACATTACTCTTGTAATTTATTGATCACTTTATAATTAACGCTATTTTTTTTTCTTACAAAGAATCATACACATATATATTTTTCAACTTACTCTATACACGACTATTTTATTATTTATAATATTTTACGTTCAGCTTGACTGAGATACGCTATTATTAACTCACACATATATTTTTTCAATTTCGCTTATATATGCGATTATTCTAGAGTCCGACATATATATTTCTTCACTTAACTTAGATCCACGGCTATTTTATTATTTATCATTTATAACTTTCATGAAACTTTGGTTTATTCTTTTTTTTTTTTACTTGACTGACACAATTTATATTTCGTTCCAACAATTAGATCGAGACAATCCATTTATTCATTGCCATTATATTTGAATCGCTTGTCTTATTTTTTTATACATTACTACGAATTTCAAAGCTTTCTTAAATAAAAATAAATTCCCCCCTCTTTCTATCCTTTGTACACATCTGACGTTGAAACACATATATAAAGTATTATAAAGCAAAAAAAATTATCCCCTTCGTCTTCGCTTCTCACCATTCTGATTTATGATGCTAATTTCATATATTTTAAAACACATATATTAAAAAACTTTTTTTTCTTTTTTTTTTTTTAGAAAATATTTACGTTATCTTATAAAATTATTCAACACGTGATCACTAATTGCACAGCAATAGATATCCCGGACTGGCCCCCAAATTTGTAACGGTCACACGACGATCGAAGGCTTAACTTGCCTTTTATTTATATATAATAGGGAATTTTTAAAATTCAAGATCGTCCACTTTCCACTACCACAAGCAGAGAGAACATACGGACATAAACGAGTCTATATCCGTACTTGACCGAACCTATAACTATACTGGTATAGCCCCAGGTTATCTTTCCCGGTCACTGTCTCCCGACTGCTGTAAGATTTAAAGAGTTACAGTGCTTGGATAGTTATAAATTTTAATGGGATCAAAATACTGCATCAATAGCTTCACGTGTTAATTCAGTACTCAAAATGAGTAATAATTATTTTCCCAAACCCTACGACTATATTACTTTTTGGAGTGGCGAAGAATGAGATGAAACAGATTTAAATCAATAATAAATATTTAACACAATAGATTATACAATAAAAGAAATACTTTAAATCATTTACACACAAAAAAAACAGATTATATGCTATAATGCTACGAGTAAAACAAAATAAAAAGATCATATAAATGATTGTACGTTTATAATTGTCCTTCCGTGAATATATAACAAAAGTTAAAGAATGTCTGTATCATTCAAAGGAAGAATTTGGTCATTGTCTAAATTAAAGGTATATGCACATGGGAATATAAAATGTAAGATACATATTTACCTAGGTTATTAAGTCTCTGAATTAACTTGAAGTCTTGGTGACCGCCACGTGGGATTTCTCCACTTCTTTAGCAGGGAACGGTCGCTCTTGGGTTAGATTTTGGTTGTGGGAACTCCTCCGTATTTAGGACATCAAGGGCAAAACAAACCCTCTGGCAGGCACTACATCGGTAGTTGTTACATGTAGACGGTAACCTTTAGAGCACGGGAAGTTTGAATCGGCAAGCGATCATGATGGCCCTTAGCCAGCCATTCTTAATGAGTCACTGATGTTAGAAATCATATCTTGTTAATTATGGCTGCTTATTATCGGAGCAGTATCTCCACCAACATCTCGACAAGAAGTCTCCAACTCTACTCCTAATAATATTTTTTAATTAAAATTCCCCAGTTCTTTGTCCTTTCGATCCTTTGTTTTCGCTGTTGTTCACACCTTTTCTTTTCTGAATGTGCCTTCGGCCATTTATATAGATTTGCCTTTACATAATTTCGTAGCACTATGTACATTTATTTATTTCTTTTTTTAATTACACAGATTTTTACTAAAAAAAATTTTATTTTTATTTGGACAAGCATTAATTTTTTCTGTCTTTATCATACTTCATATATACTCCATACACGCATTTTGTTTTATCGTCAAATGTGTACTTTTATGACCCAGATCCTTATTTTTTGGTCATGTTCTAAACTTTCTATTTTACTCTTAAACTCTTCAAACTTTACTTTTTCTTATACATCATATTTTAGTTTGTCTTTCATTTATATTTCTTTATCACTATTAATTTTCTAATGTATAATTTCAATATTTCTAACTTTAACTATTTTTTATTTCACAAAATCTTGACTTTGGAGGGTAAAAGATAAGAATCTTTTTGATTCTATTTCCCTCTCTTTTCTTAATTAAAACATTTCTTTGTTTATAATTTTTTAAACTCACTTTTTAATATTCCAAACACAATATTTAATATTCTTTAAATGTTAAATATCTACATGTGTGATCGCAGTATGTGCAAACATCACAATACATATAATATGCTTTATAACTCATTCTTGTATTTATTAACTAATTACTTTATTGACTTGCAAACTTAATTCTAACGACAATAATAATAAGCTAAACATAATAGCTTAATGAATATATTTAGGTTTTCAGAGCGGAGATTTGTGTGTGTGTATTAAAGAACAACATTACTTAATTTAGAGAGAGCAACCCCCCCCCCCTCCTCAAACTTTATTCATAAAATCAATCTCCATTCTGAACTGGGCACAGCATAAATTATAAAATAAATAAATATAAAACAAATAAGGAAGACATGACCGCAGATCAAAAGATAGAATAATAACTGAATAAGTTATTATTAACAAGCATTTAGAATTTTATATTTTAAGTTAGTAAGTAGGCAAGTTTACAGATATCATTCATCAGAATTTTAAATTATATTTTACAGCTGGAAATTAGCTTTTAGTTTATTAAAACATTATTACGATTTAGATTTAAAAGTTCATGCATGATTAATATTAGCTAGCTTAAGAGTTTTAGATATTCATTTATAAATTTATGAGAATTAATTTTAAAGGGCTTGGCAGAAAAAATTGTTACGTCTTTGTTGAGGCTTCTCTGTAGCTGATCATCATCATTCTTGGCTGGGCTGGTCTGTTTTGATGTCTTCTGGGCAGGCTATGGGTCTTGAACTTTGTCTTCAGCATGGACCATTCTCTGCCAAGGGAGAGGCAGTGGTTGCTTTTACCCAAAAGTTCTCATGGTAGAAAAAGTTAATGAGTAAACCCCCCTACTGAAAATTTAAAGTTATTTATACCAGAAAATTTGGTAATTCGAGTGTCCTGTTTACAATTTTTTACAAAAATTTTTCAGTAATTAAAAATGCATAAAAATGAAAACTTTGGTCATTTCTTGGTGAAAACAATAATGGACAAACATGTCACTCCTTGTTCTTAGTTTTTATTTTTAAAAGACATTAAAATTTTGACTCCAAATGTGATTAATTACTTGCAGATGGTTTTCTAAGAATTACCAATTTTTATAAAAACAGCTATCTTTTTTTAAAGAGAGTTTAAGTTCATAAACATTTTAGTGGGATTACCACAGGAATTGAAATTTTATATTTAAATGCCTTTAAATAAAAAGTTTTTAACTAAAAATAATGCAAATTTAAATTAATTTAATTAAAAGAGTTGTAATGCTTTTAAATCTATTGCATTATGGCTTCTTTTACATATATATATATATGTAGGTAATTGCACACATATAACAATGCTCACACAATTTAATTTAATTTATACAATTTTATTAATTTTAAATTTATAACAGCGTATGCATTATACACATACGAACATTAATATGATTGGACATGTGCACCTATACAAAAACATGCACATACATGTAAATATACACTATTACATATAAAATAAGTTATTGGGAGCTTATATACGTGGACTGGGATGGGTTTGAATTAGGGAAAAGATACTACTGTGGAATGTAATAGGTGAAATGGGATGATGGCTAAATAATACCGTTTCACAAGTAAAATGCTAACATCACTAACTTTCAAACAAATATTACTATTTTTGTATTTATTTCCTGGGTTTCGATCTCTTCATGCGTAGCTCTTTTTTAGAGTAATTTGTTTACATATATTTATAAAACTTGGAAATTTTTTTAAGTTACTGAAAGCTTAGGATTTGTATTTAATTGACTTAGCTAGTTATTCAGTTATTGACTTTTAAATAGATGTCTTTGCTATTTTTAACTCATGGATAAAGCAAAAGGGAAAACATTAAATTCTTATGTGGTGAATAATATATTTTTCAAAATTCTTCTTTGGAGGCTCTTCGAGTGAAATGAACTATTTAAAGGTTGTTATTATAATATGGATGGATGGATAAAAAAACTATTTTAAAGATTTTTGAAATGACTATACAAATCAGTTTGTGAATCAGAAATATGTTTATATATAGAACTTTCTGTAGATGTGTGTAATACTTCAATATGTCTAATTGTATTCTCCAATAAATTTTATTCTCAGCCATATCTTCTCAATGGAAATAATTAATTATTACACATCTTTAGAATATGTTTGAGATAAACATTATAATGTAAATGAGTTATACATCACCCAAGCCATGTTCACAGTTCACCATAAAACATTCCTTTTAGAAAGTCTTGCATTGTTTGTTTTACATATCCAATCCAATAAAATGTGATTTTACAATAGTGGATTCTATAATATCACATCCAACAATTTTGAACTTATTGAATGATTTTTATGATATCCCCACTGTATTTTTAAAATTTTATGGAGCATTATTAAATGAAAATTTTTCTAATGCCTTTATATTGTCAATAGGGTATCCAAAAAACAATAAATTAATTAAAATAACAGTCAAATTAGTTGCAATAGTAATTTCCATATGATGAAATATTTTGTCTTTTAACTTGTTAAATGCAGCATTTTAGAATCTGTACTATATCTCAACTCTAGTTAATAAGTATCCAAACTAAATTTTAGTGTTTTTGAACTGTTAAATCAAAGTCTTTCTTTGTATGTTGCATTCAAAAGTAAATACATTCTGTAAATCATTTTTTCAATAGCATTAGTCATCAGCGTATTGTAGTAAAGTGCATGAATGATTTAGTATTATATGATATACATATTGTAAATCCAGAATCTGAAATGAAATTCTTGTTTTCATTTTAAATCAATTATCAAGTCTGTATCATATCTTGATTTTTGTTTTATTAAGCCACTTATAAACAGTTCTAAAGACTGTAATAAAAATTGAAACAAATGTTGAAGCAAATTCACATAGTTGTTTAACTCTAATTTTTCAAATATTACAGATTTTCCATCAGCAGTAATAATGCTTTTTCTCTATCTGTAGGAAGTGCATAATGCAATTAAACTTTGGTGGATAATCAATTAATTGAGACTGCTTTAATTAAATCAATAAGAGTTCTATATAAATCACTTTTGTTTCTGACACTTTTTTTGGCATTTGCTTGGCAACAAAACCATGCGTATAGTGTTTCTTGATTCTCTAAAACTAAACTGAGAATCTGATCATCATTTATCTATGATCTTAAAATGACTTATTTAATAAAATTCTTGAAAGTACCTTTGGTTTAATCGATAATAATAATATTCCACAATAATTACTGCAATCTTGTCTAATCACTTTACTTTTAAAACTTGCAACAATAGAACCATTCTTAAAATCAACACAATTTCATGAATTGATACATTTTTAAAAAAGTGCAGTATATATATATAAATTTAATATTGCCAAGTGCTATACTAATAATTATAAATAAAATAGAAATTCATATAACATTACAATATTAGCCAAAAAACAAAATTTTACTAAAATTCTTCCACAACCATGGTTTCATGTATTAACAAATAGACCTTTTCAAGTGAAATTCAATTAAACATTCAAAATAGCCTTCCCATCATTCACTTCAAAAACAAATTTCTTTAACATCAAAAGATGTCTTCATGAGATTCATGGCCTCAGATTCAAACAATTTTATCATCAAAGTTTCTTTTACTCTCCTTTTTATTTCACTTTTTTCATAAAAGATAACGTCTGCATTGTCAAACAATAATTTATGATGTGTATTCAGTTCACAAATATACTAAGCTGAATTATGATATCTATTTTTAACTCTACTCTTATGAGCTTTGACTCTTTCATTAAGACTTAATTTATCCTGACCTATATACATTTTATGACAACTTCTAGGAATCTTATAAACTATCCAGGATTAGATTTGCAATCAGTTGACTATTTTTAATTATTTAGCAATGTTCACAATCTAACAATATGACTTGTATAAAAGAGAGAAGCATTAAAAAAATATAAAACATTATTGTCAAATGCTTTCAACTTGTCGGAGTCCTTACCAAGGTTGTATAAAAATTGTTATACTTTACTAAGTGATAAACTCAAACATTTCATTATATCAGCCAGTAACAACTAATTGAAAAATGTTTAACTTTGCATTAATAGCCAGTTTTCCGATTAGTTGATCTTGTCTGATATAATGAAATGTTTAACTTTATCGCTTAGTAGAGTATAAGAATTTTTATATAGCCTTGATAAGGACTCAAATGAGTTGAAAGGGCTTGGCAATAGTGTTTTATATTATTTTAATGTTTCTCAGTTTTATACAATAATTATATTAGTTAAATTGTGATTTATATTTTATAATAACAGAAATATTGGATTTATTATTTAGTAATGTTTAGCAGTTAGTGAAAGAAGAAAAAGTTTCAATGAGTTCTGATTTAGATGGTTATTAGCATGTCAATGTGAATCAGTTTAAATATTGTGATAGCATTTTATGAAGAAAGGTAGACTTATATATTGAGTAATATCCCTCATATTACAGTATGCAACTGTTACATTTAATAACTTAAAAGACAGTTCTTTTATTATAATAATATAAAAGACAAATTTTATTATATAAAAGTGAGACATGGATCACTTCCCAATATAAATAAAGGTAATGAAAACTTAAAATGCCTTGTAATACTGTATTCTGCAAATGACAAACAAGATCAATTTGTATGTTTTCAGCAATTCTTTATGAAATGGATTATATAAAATAGATAAAATAATAGAATTTTTTAGAAAGAATTTTGTAGTAAACTTGAACATGGTTATGCATAATTACAGATTTGTAGGTATAAAAGAGTTACAGTAAATATGACTGAGTATAGGTTACATTTGAGAGTTAAAGAGCTAGATGTCAATGTTCTTCAGAAAAAAAAATAAGCAACAAAAACTATTAAAAGATAACAATGTACATCATCATAAAAATAGCCCAAAGGTCTAATATGTGATATATGAGGATCTATTCTGTTTCATTGATTGGTTTGTATAATCATTGCAAAACTTTTAATTTTTCTTTGTCTCTTCAATTTCTTTTTTGCTTTTTGATATTGTTGGATTCATTTATGGCTGCTAATAAATGATTAAAGGGAACACAGATACTATTCACATTATATTCAAAAATAAATAGGATCATGCAAGTAAAAGCTTCTCAACAAATTTTAACTTTTGCTGTCTTGGATAATATGGCATCTCATAATCTACAATTTCATATGCTTATAAATTTTAATAAGCAATACAAGCTCTATTTAAAATGAGAAACACAATTATTATTTATCATGAAAATGATATTTTAATAAGTTGTGCTCACACTTGTGTTCAATAGGTTCAATATTAGCTGAGATATGTAAAACAATTTCTACAAAAACATGAACACCTTGCATTTGCTATAATATCTTTTATTATAAAGATATATTTCAAGTATTTTAATGTCATCTTTATTCTAAATTGTACAGTTTTGAAAATTAGAAGATATCTGACTTATGAAAACTGTTCAATTCATATGCTCATGTGGAAGTTTGAAATGTATGCAGTTTGGAATAATATATTGTACAGTATGCTTTAGATACAGTAATATTTTTTTATTAATAATAAAATGATTAAAGTATTTCATCAGTTACTTATAAAAGAATTAACACTAAAACACAAAGAAAAATATCACAAAATGCTGACTTATATGCATAGAAAGTTAGAAATTTTTTTATGAAAGAATGAATCAATATAACTTAAATATACATTCATTGAAAATGGCTACTTAAAATAATTGAAATGTGCTGCTTCAATAAAATGTAGCAAGTTTAAGGCATTTATTTTTTTTAGTAGCTATTTTATAAGTGAGTGTATAATAAATGCCACCAGTCAGTTTTCAATAAACCATGAGTATATGGGATCATATAATTTTTCTCTTTCTCTATAAGCAAAAAGGCAGAGGGAAAATAATGATACCTAGATTTGTATAAATAAGTGAAGTTAGATTTGGATAAGGTCTAATTCTGATCTTCAATATGTAGTCTATCAGTAAAAAAAATTAACATTTTGAAATATTAATTAATTAAATAAGAAACTTCCATATCTTAATAATAAAATAATTAAAAGCTCATTTTAATTACAAAAAAAAAAAAAATGAAATACTTCAAACATTTTCAAATCAATAGTCCTAAGATTTAATTGAAAAGAGTTAAATTAAAATGAATATCTAAATTATTTTGGATAAATAGCTATGATATATGTCATTTGCTTCCACCATAATTACTTCAACTTAAAATATTAGGTACTATGACCAAACACTTTGAAATTGGATTAAAACAGTTTATGATATTATACTTAGTTGCTATAATTTTTATTAATCATTTTTAATGAAATTATTAATTGATAGTATCAGATTTATAATTTTTTGCCTCCTTTTTTAGATTTTCATTATTTTTATGTAATCATAATGAATTGCAAAAAAGAAAAGCGGATTCTTTGTGTTGGTATTACTTGCATTGATATTTTATGTTTTTGTGATCACTATCCAGAAGAAGATACTGATGAAAGGTATTGTATTATAAGAGTATCTTATGTATTTATTAAGTTATTATATATTTTATATGCCAGCAGTAATCTTTTCACTACAAAGATACAATTCAACTGATTTAGTCATAATTTCCAAAATGGTCCAAAATTAAGAAAAAAAGCATTGTCAAATGCAGATTAAATATAAACTGCAGTAAATATATGACAATCTATTTGGTACATATTATCTTTGATACGGTCAAAATTCATACAGTAAACTTTAATTGTGATCACAAAAATATAGTTGCTGACTTATTGTTCAGTCTATATAAGTGTAAAATTAAATTGTATTTTGTTTAAAATTCTAGGATAATTTTAAATCATTAACAAAAATAGAGGTTGCTAAATAATGTAGTGAAAAAGCAGTACTTTTGATTAAAGTAGACTAATAATGTAAAATCATTCTGGAAATCTGCTCAGCACTGCTATCTGATATCCATTTATTATTATTGCTTACAAAGATGGCTCTGTAATGAAAGCAGTTTGTGTTGTCAGATGCCAATAAAATAAATGTTAAAGATGTCTTATGATATGATGCTTGTTTTGATAATATATTGCATGCATATTATTTCATATGTTTTGAATTATAGGTAGTAAAATAAGCAATCCTAAATATGATTTCTGTTTATTTTTGGCTTGCAGACACAATCTATTTGAGTAAGGAGAAATTAATGATTGAAAGAAGTTATTTGAAAAATTTATCCAGAACATTTCTTGATAATATCTAACAGTATTAATAATCATATAATAAAGCTTAAAAAACATTGGATTTGTATAAGATAAATGTGGGTCTCGTTTTTTACTTCTATGATCCTTTAATAGTATTGCAGAGAAAATTTGCAAGTTAACATTTGCATAAGTGCTATATAATATGGGCAACACTATCACTTTCATACTATATTTCTATTAAATAAAATTTGAATACATTATAATGATATACATCATATACAAATAAAAGCTTTATTTACAAATAAACAACTCAATTATTTCCTTGTTGCACTTTGTCTATTATTTCAAGCTTATAAAAATGTCATATAAAACTAACTTTATTAGATAATATCTGTAGATTTGCATATCATTTTCTGACAACTTATTTTTATTCAGTTACATGGATGTCTCACAAAAAAGTTGTATTTATTTATTTGTGTTCTTTTAAGTAATTCAAACTAATGGCTTGGATGATTCTAGGATTCTAAATTTGAGACCATTTACTTGTCCAACAATGTTACTTTGAACTTAGTTATGAATATAGTATATTATGTAGTACATGTAAGCTAACTGCTAAAATTATGATACTTGACAAAATATATCAAATAAGTATGTAACATAACTTCTTATGCAGTATCAGTGGTGATATCTATCTTCAACTAGTCTTACCTGAACTAAATATAAATAAAACATCTTGTAATATTATGTAATTCTACATAAATACATAATTGGATCAATTTTCTTTTTATGAAGTTAAAACAATTTAATGTCCAATTATTTATTACATTTACTTAGAAAAATCTAAAATATTGATTGTAGATCCAATTCATTGTCATAAGTTACCTTCTGTGAGGTAGTTTTGTGCATGCTTTATGACATCTGTGCTAAAGTAAGCATAAATTATTCTTTAAAATAACTTTTTTATTCTATAACTTTCTTTCATTTTTTGGTTTGTATGCATTTTTTAAAACTACTTGCATTAAAGAACATGAGCACACTGTAGTTGATATTCTTTTTTTTTTAAATATGTCAGTAAAGATTCTTAATCTTTTTTTTATTAATTATTAACTGATTACCTACAGTCTTTATACTATATGCAGACATTCAATAATAAATGTTGTTTGATTCAAATACTCATCATTCAGTTTCTTCTAGTGCTATATTACATAATTTCATCATTTCGACCCATCTACTTTCTAAATAACCCTATGCTGAGAAATATTACTGGAATATGAAATGCTGAGTTTCCATATTTGTCTATTTTATAACAGAAAGTTTATTTAAAAAATTCTATTCATCACTTCTGAATTTCTGGATCTGAGTCTTTCCATTGGAGCCTCAAGCTAGTATTAAGTGTGCTGCTTCTCTTTATTGATTTTCATCACTACTCAATCTTTTATTTATTTTCAAGGTTATAATTCATTCAAGTTTTTACAATTACTGTAGTCATTATAGTAATAATTCACTTCATCAAACAGTCATCTATTTCTTAATGTCTCTTCTCTTTTCCCTTGATGAGGACATTTTGGTTTACTTTGGTTACAGATAAAAGGCACAGCATCATGGCTTAATTATCTTTTTTGGTTTTCTTTTATCTGTTGTAAATTAGTTTAGGAATTTATTATTCTACTAAAATTTTATATATTCAGCAAAGACAATTATATCAAAAAAGTAATTTTTTTATATAGTCATTGTCCTCCTCCCATCTCCAAGTTTTTGTGGATTCATTCAATATTCAGCTTAAATAAACAGTGCATTATCTTTGGGTTAACTGCTCAAAATCTTAATATTATTTAGTAAAAAACATCTTTCTAATATGCTTTGTAAAAGACAATGAATTCTATTGAACATAAATATTTTATAGATGTATTTGATACTTTCTTACTGGAAAATTATTTTACCGCCTTCAAAAGTTGAAGATAAAAATAGTAAAATTTAATGTATTTATAAGATTGTGTTGATATTTCATAGTAAGTTATACAGGTCGATGCTATAATAAGATAATCTTAAACATTGTTTGTTTCTTTATACATTTTATAGTCAGTTATGCAATCATGAAGTTACTTACTAAACATTAGATGGCTTTGTAAACAAACTTACATTGTATATAATTATGATATATTGGCTATTAGTCAGAAGGCATTGCACTGCTCTATATTCATTTGTAGGCATTTATATTTTCTTATATCCAAATCTATGAAAACTTTAAAAGCACTAAGACCTGAGCTTCAATACATTCCATATCACTCCATTTTATATATATATAGTATAATGATACAGAAAATTCTGGTGTGAAGTTGAGGTTATGGCACTCATCATCATCAACCCTAAATCAAAGACTCAGATTTAAATATACAAATATATAATGAATGACTATGAGCAATGAGCAAGAGAGATCAGCACAGAAGTATAAATAAGTAACTATAAGTTCACCATTATTATCCAAAAAGAATAATCATTCATCATCATGAATGATCAACAATAAAATAAATCAACAGTCAATCTTGTGACTGTCTTTGAAATGGGTCTGCTATAGACCAGGCTAATTATTTAACCCTTGCCAGCTTGGGGCAGATTATTTAGACAGTAATTTGGATGGACAAATTTAAGTGCTAATCCATAAGAATATAGCAATTAAAAAAAATAATGTTGAGATACTAAAACATGCTGACCATCATCAATGCTTTGGTCACTTAGTATTATTAACATACTGGCCAACTATAAACTTAATTTCTAAATAAATAATTAAAATTAAATGTAGTGCATGGATTTTAAATGATATCCCCTTTGCACCAACAAAGATCATTATCAACTGGATGTCTATAAACACTAAATATAAACTTTTCTATAACAAATTGTTATGCATGAATCCAACTCAGAGAGCAAAAGCTCTATAATTGTTACCGTGATCAAGAAATATAATACAAACATATAGTATTTTAAGTCTTTTCTATGATTGATTAAATTCACTGGAATAACTTTAACAATGAAATATCAATTTATTAATAACAATAAAAATGAAATTAAGATCTGCTGAATATGGCTATATGAATATATTAAGCCTTCTGATTTTGATTAATATGAAAAAGAAATCTATTATTACATTATAATTTATAAATGTTTCAATAATTTTACATAAAACACACATATAACAAGATGTGTAGTCTAATAATTTATGAACATATTTGATTTGTTATAAAGCTATAAATGAAAATCATTTTTATAATATATAGTTAATGACTGATTTAGCATCACTGGCATTTATAAAAAAATAAACCATAATATGTTTTCTCAATACATAATTAATTCAATGTCAAAAAATATAAAATGCACATATATATAAGAACTCCGATGTGCTGTATAATAATTTAAAAATTAACATGTTCGAATTGTTAGTCTTATAAAAAAATCAATTCATTTTTAATAATACATAAATGCACATGTATATGTGTATACACCTAAAAAATAGATAGTATGAATTAAAACTATTAATTAGCCTCTTAGAATTTTTTTAATGGTAAGTAAAAGTTTCTTTTTAAAAATGTTTAATCTTTTGACAATCCTTCATCAAAATTTTTCTTTTTTTTTTTCAGATTATTCCTAATTAATTGTAAATATTTTTAAAAATACTCCAGCAAGTTTTTTTCGTTCTTAATCTAGAAAGATTTTTGGAGTTTACTTATTTTTTCAAAATAAAATCATCGATGAATTAATTCTTTGTTTTTAGACTTTTACTTTAAGCAAAAATTATTTACTTGTTTTACTTTTAAACTAGAGATTGTAACTGTCATATTTCAATAAATTGTTTATAATAATATGCTCAACATATAAAACACTACTCACCAGCTGTACTTTATATATATGATACAGTATATTTATCTGTGCATAAAACAGTATACATATAAATTAATTCTTCAGCAAGCTGATGGTCTCTATTGGTAAGATGATTTCTTTTAAAACAGTATACTGGCTTATTGTCATTATTGGGAAAGGTAGAATCTAGGTAATTGTTGACATTCAATCAGCTCCATTTAGTCTAGAATTTGATAGACTTTATGCAGACTGTCTAGTATACAATGTGGGCTATGGAGAACACAGAAAAGCAGGCTCTTTACTTTCATGTGAGTCCAAACTCTATCATTGTGAACTAGCTGTGGTTGTATATCCTGTATCTTTTCTTTAATTGTAATAATTTCATATAGTAGTAATCTTGTTGGCATAATCTGTAAAACTTTAAAAAAAAACTAATCCTTTTTCCAACTTTTTATAGTCAGGGTGCAATTAAAATAACAGTAATTAAAAGCAAGTTTTCTTTATCTTGATTGTTGTAAGTTAATGACTTTTTTCAATTTACATTAATGCTTTTAAAAACAACTTTGTAAGATCAAAATATGTTATACAAGCTTGAATTAAAAAATTTAATCTAATCAAAATAGATAGTATAATTTTATAATTACCAGTATATCTATTGTAACATAAGAACATGCTTATTTTAATTTCAAAGTCAGAATTAATAAAATATTATTTGTTTATAATAATTTTTTTTAATTCAAAATTATTTAATCTTTAACTATTATTTCAGTGTAATATAGAAAATATCTACAAAAAAATTTGTTTGTGTTTATTTCTACTTTTCAACTTTATATACGTATATGCACACACACTACCATGTTGTTGTATGGCATGAGACACATCCATATGTTCCTCATCATTGGGAAAAGGAAAATAGAAATGAAACACCAACCTAACAATATTTTACAATAATATACATAGAATTAAAACAGTTCTTAGTTCAAACTATGTAATCATCAATTTCAGATTTGACAGGCATCATAGCTAACAGAATGAATAGTGACCTTCAGTTCTGAGATAAAGAATTCAGCCATTGGACTATAAGTATGCAATGCAGCATGAACACCAAGTGAACTACCTCAACATAGACTCTACAAGCTACCATAATCCAAAATAAAAATAATGCAAAAATCTTTGCAAAGCTTTGCTTCTTTGTGTCTTAGAGGCTGTAAAATACAAAACTATGCGTTGCTTCTTTTCTTGGAAAATTAGAGGCTGGGATAATAGCAGGATTATATTAACTGCACTATGATTAACAATAAGAAATCAAAATAGGTTGGAGAAATGCCTGAGATAGAACACACCTCAGAGTTGCATGAAAACGTATCCTTGAGCCAATGACAAAATACTTCATCCATCATCAAAACTGAAAGTGCAGCTAAACAAACTCCAACAATCAAACACCCAATCCAATCTCCAAAATCACTGATTTTCTATTTAACTCTAAACATGAACTTTTTAAACATACATTAAAACTACTATTTTATAATTTATAATTACCAATCGTTTGTCACATATTTCACAGTATTTTTTTTAAATTCTGCATAAAATACATACTTTTTTCCTCTGATGTGGTTATAGTTGAGTTAAGTTAAGTGGCAATTTTGTAATAATAGAAACCAGTACTTGATCATTATCAGGCCCACAGTTGGGTTGCCATTGATAGTACTATACCATATTAAAGCTGAATTATGAGAGAATGGGAAATCATCATTCCCAAATAAAAAAAATTTAAATTAAATATAAAAGGAATGTAAATACATATGAAGAATGAATATCATGAGAGATCAGCTCAGAACTATAAATAAGTAACTAAGTTTACCATCATTACGCAAAAGCAATAAGCATTCATCAATATGAATGATTAACAATAAAATAAATTAACAGTCAATCTTGTGAATGGATTTGAAATGAATCTTAGCCCTTGCCAGCTTGGGGCAGATAATTTAGATAATAATTTAGATGCACAAACTTAAGAGCCAATCTAAAAGAATATAACAATTAACAATAATAATGCTGGGATTCTAAAACATGCTGAACATCATCAATGCTCTGGACACTTAGTACAATTAATGTATTGGCCAACTATAAACTTTATTTCTAAATAAATAATTAAAATGAAATGTAGTGCATGGACTTTAAAAGATATTCTCTGTGCCAACCAGGATCATCAACTGGATATCCATCTCAAAGAGCAAAAGCTCTATAATTGTTATTGTGATCAAGAGATATAATACAAACCCTGTAATATTTTAAATCTATTCTTTGATTGAGTAAATTCACTGGAATAACTTTAACAATGAAATTTCAATTTATTAATGACAATAAAAATGAAATTGAGTTCTGCCAAATATGGCTATACATATAAATTAATCCTTCTGATTTTTATTAATATCAAAAAGAAATCCACTATTACATTGTAATTTATAAATATGTTTCAATAGGTTTACAAAAAACACTTATATAAGCGCACAGATATATGGTATAATAATTTATGAACATATTTCAATTGTCATAAACCTATAAATGAAATTCATTTTTTATAATACATAATTAATGGCTGATTTAACATATGTGTATGCACAGGGAAGTTTGTGCACATACTCGCATTTGTAAAAAAAAATCTATTAAATCATGTTTTTTCAATGTACAATTCAATGTCAAAGAATATAAAATGCACATATATATAAGCGTTCAGATATGCTATATAATAATTTAAAAATTAACATGTTCTAATTGTCATAGACTTATAAAAAAATCAATTCATTTTTAATAATACATAAACGAACATGTATATGTGTGTATATATATAATAGCTAGTATGAATTAAAGCTATTAATCAGCCTTTTAGTATTTTGTATGATAAGTAAACATTTCTTTAAAAAATGTTTACTCTTTTGGCAGTTTTTCATCAAAGTTTTTCTTTTTTCAGGTAATTCCTTATTAATTATAAACATCTTTAAAAATATTCCAGCAATTTTTCCCCTCCAATCTAGAAAGATTTTTGGAGTTTACTTTTTTTTTTTTTTTTCAAAATATAATTGTCGATGAATCAATCCTTTGTTTTTAAACTTTTAATTCAACAAAAATTATTTACTTATTTTATTTTTAAACTAGAGATTTTAATTGTCATTTTTAATAAATTATTTAAAATAATATAGTTTTCAATATATGTAACACTATATGATGTAGTACCTTTAACTGCACCTCTCTACATATAGATAAAATATTATAAACTAATTTTTCAGCAAGCTGATGGACTCTCTTTGTAATCTGGTTCCTTTTAAAACAATAGACTGGCTTGTTGTCATCTTTAATCAGCTCCATTTAGTCCAGAATTTTATAGACTTTAGGCAGACTGTCTAATATACAATGTGGGATATGGACAACATAGAAAAAAAGTTTCTTTATTTTCCATGTAAATCTATACTACCATTGTGAACTATCCGTGACTGGATACTGTATTGCTTCAGTTATAACTTCCTGGTAGTAATAATCTTGTCACAATCTGTAAAACTAAAAACTTTTTAAAAACCCCCTTATCCTTTTTCTAAGCTTTTTCTAATCAGGGTGGAATTTTAAAAAATGCAATAATTAAACACATTTAGACAAAGATATCTATCTATTTGCAATATTAAAAATGAAAAGATTAAAAGATCATGATGGGTTATTGGAAAAATTTCAAAATATGGTAATGTGTTAGCTTCAGAAATACTGAATTTTTTTAGGAATATATGGTGTAATGAAGTTTTGCTACTTGAAGGATGCTTGTTCTGCCCCAATTTTTAAGAATAAATGGAATAGATATCATTGTTATCCATTTCAAAAATGATGGTTCTTTCAAGAAATTTATTAAATAGGTTACATATCAAGAAGCATTATAAATGTGGTTTTTAATTATTAAATAATTCAAGAAAAATGTCAGAAATAAAAGTTAATTTTTGTATTTCTTTTATTGTTTCAAAATATGGTAATGTGTTAGCTTCAGAAATACCGAAATTTTTTAGGAATATGTGGTGTAATGAAGTTTTGCTACTTGAAGGATGCTTGTTCTGCCCCAATTTTTAAGAATAAATGGAATAGATATCATTGTTATCCATTTCAAAAATGATGGTTCTTTCAAGAAATTTATTAAATAGGTTACATATCAAGAAGCATTATAAATGTGGTTTTTAATTATTAAATAATTCAAGAAAAATGTCAGAAATAAAAGTTAATTTTTGTATTTCTTTTATTGATTTAAACCATGAAATTTGCTTATCCACCAATGTGTGTTCATATTAAACAGCTTTTATATGATAGAATGAGAAGAAGTATTATTGCTAATGATAGAAAATCAAAACATTGTAAATGAAAACTGGTATTAAATTAGAATATGTATTAACTCCAACTTTATTTTCAATTTTTATAACAATGGTGTTTAGAATTGTTTATAGATGGTTTATTAAATCAGGAGTTAAAATGCAATATAGGTTTGATGGTGAAAATTTTTACATGAATTGGTTAAAAATGAAAACAAGAATTTCATCTTTTTGGAATTTGAATTTATAATATGGTAATAATTGTGTTATTTTTTCCATTTCAAAAGGCAATCTGCAGAATGTACTTAATAATCTGCAGAATATACTTAATAATCTGAATGTAATATGTAAAGACTTTGATTTAATAATTAATGTTCAAAACACTCAAGTTTTTTGTCAGCCAGAAAGTGAAGAAAAATTCTCTGAAACTTCTTAGATAGTCATCAACTTGATTGCATTGTCCAAATTAAATATCTTGCTAGTTTTAAAATGGAAAAATAATATTAAATGTTGAAGTGCAACACAGACTCCAATATGCTGTTACTTTTAATAAGTTAAATGGTGGGATATTTCATTAAATGAAATAACTACTGCAACTAAATTACATGTATAAAGAGCACATCTTATCAACATAAAATAAAGGTGATAGAAAAAATTCATTTAATACTCCATAAAGTTCTATAAATGCAATGGAAAGATCATGAGACCAATCAATATATTCTTCAATTTGCTAAACATTATATTGTAGAGGCTATTATTGTAAAATCACATCTTTATTGAATTGAATATTTGAAACAAATAAACAATACAGGTCTTCCTAAAGAATATTTTATAGTGGATTTGTTTTCAATATTTGTGGAAGAAGTAGACCCCATTCACATTATAAAGTGATCTCAAAGGCATTCCAAAGAAATGCAACGTTGATTACTTTCACTGGTGAAATATGGCTGAAATCAGAATACATTAGAGAGATACAAAGTACTTCTGAAAATAAAGTATTTTGTTAAAGAAATTAAAAGACAGAATCACAAAATATCAAATAAATGGAAGAATAAATTCATATATTCCATATATGGACATATTTGAAGTTCATATATTGGTTTGTATAGTCATCACAAAATTCATGTTTACAATATTTTTGTTTTGTCTTGTCTTTTTCTTTTCTTATGAAATTGAAATGGTTATTCTCATTAGTGATTGGCTGCAGCTAATGCTGATATGTAACTAACTGAAAAATGGATGATATACAGCAAAACTAAATATTATGCAACTAATATCAACTGGTTCTATAATGAATTGAGAGGAGGTAGTAGTTAGATATGAGATATGTGAAACTTTATTTTAAACTAAATCATTATTGCAAATCAAATTAAAGAGTATACATTATTAGATCTCATATTTATCTTGCTTTAAAGAATAATACTTTACAAGAAGCCCTATCAAAATTTATTCAATATAGTATAAATGTTCTTCATACTGATAAATTCTAACTATGGATTAATATTGATGCCTTGATGCAGAAATAAATAAAATATTGTTACCAAAACCCAGGATTTTAGAATTTTCCTCAAAACTATAAAAATCTTTATTACAATTATTAAAATGATTTAGATATTTAATTTATGTGCACATCATTTATTCTGGTTAGAATTTTTTTTTTAAATTTCTTAAAAGCAGGAAATAATTTATGTATACTTTGATTATTAAAAGGCTGTTATTATAAAATAGAAATTCTTTCTAGAATTTTTTTTTTTTAATTTCTTAAAAGCAGGAAATAATTTATGTATACTTTGATTATTAAAAGGCTGTTATTATAAAATAGAAAAATATTTAATTTTTTTGAAAAAACTGTTAGTGAAAAAAGATGGCATTAACAATGAGGTGGTTGCTAATTTATCTTTGTGTAAACTGAAAAATCTAACAAATAGTTGGGCATGGAAAATTAAATAAAGCATTGAACATTCACACAAGTTTAATCGAATTAATATAGTTTCCTTTAATCCAAATAGTTTAATGCTAATAGAAAAAATATATTTGTCTTATCTATTTTTTTTTTCATATGTCATAGCATCGGCCGGGAGGTGAGCCCACAACCGTCTGCAAGGCGGCTGTGATGACCTCTCAGCTAACAACGCTTGACTTGTCATCTATTTAATGATATAAAAATATCATAATCAAATGTGTTTTATTATTAAATTGTCAAATTGATATTATCTCCTAGTTATCACATAAATGGCATTACAGTGCTGAAGTTATCTATCTTATTGCTCAGTGTCATTTCTTCTTTCAGAGTCAAATTTTTCAAACATTATAAACTTTTCTAATAGTCTTATTTATAAGATTATGTTAATATGTGAATAGTTAATTAGATCATTAGAAATTATTTCTATATTTGATTTATTTTAATCTTGAATTATTTATTTGATAAAGGAATTATAAAGTAATTTTAAATATAACAATTTCATTCATTTTCATTTTGTCATTTTTAATAAGTGTTAAGCATATGATCTGGTCTCGAGGAGGGAATGCAAGTAATGATTGTACACTACTTAGCCAGTTTGGAGTGCCTTGTGAAGTATTTTCTCCATTGGCAGATGATTGTTATCTTGAGTAAGTCCCATTTGTTTTTTTATTTAATTTTACCTGCTTTTATTTGTTAAATATATATATATATACAGGTAATATTTGACTACAATCTTCACATTAATATGTCATCATAAAGGCCGTGTTAAATAATTATTTATCCATATCTGTTGATAACAACAGTATACTTCTACAAATTTCCTTCTCTTGGTTGATTAGTTATGATTAATTAGGCTACTGTTGGCTTAACTCTCGTTAATATTGTAGTATAGAAATTCTATCTCAAACAGCTTATCTGATATTTTCTTCTCTTTTTTATCCCTAGAAAGCTATTATAATACAGAACTAATTGTTTAGTGATACATTTTATTTTAATATTTATTATATTTTATATACAAATATTTTTCTTATAAATTATGTTTATAATAAATCTACATATGTATAACAAATATATGATTGAATAAAAGATGAATGAAAGATATTAGGACTTAATTCATTAATAATTATTAATAACATTTTTCAAATAAATCATCATTCTTTCTTCACAAATCTCTCCATTTTCTTTTATCTGACTATCTGCAATCACTAAAGAATCTATTATCATGTGTCTCTTATGTCACTAATCCTCTCCTTTCATTAACCGTAGTAATGGAATAGTTTTGCAGTGACTGTAAACCAATTTGTGAAACTCAAATATATTTTCATATGTCATATGCTTTATATTTATTGAAATATGTAAATTATATATCTTGGTGCTATAAAGAGTGCTCATTAAAGTTTATGAAGTAGCTCTAAGCATTGTGATTATGTTAAAAGTATGACCAGTAATACTGCCTTTCAAAAATGGTCAAATGCTGCAGATGCAAGCAAAATGAGAAGTCATATGAATAAAATTTTATACAGTGATACTTGTTAACAATTTTATATTTGAAAAAAAAAATCATTATAAATCAAATTCATAGTTATTTCAAAGGATTAAAGAAAATAGTTAATACATTTATATATTTTTTTTCAAAAATATTACACTCTTTACCTGAAAATTAATTAATTGAACTAGTAAAAAAAATTCTGCATCAATGTACTACTGATTTTATAATGCAATTTATTTTACAGTTAAGTATATCAATAATTTATTTAAAAGTGAAATTGCTAAATGTGATGTCTTTATCGATTATTTTCATAAATATTTAGTTATTTTTCATCAAACAATGACAATTTTATTCTAACATCATTTTTTTTAAAAACCATACAATTCACTTTAGAGTACTATTAATAACTTTATCTATTAAACTCTTGATATGGGAGAAGGGCAGAGAATTAAGCTCCCGGCATTGTAAGTCTCTTTTACTACCTCTGGTGTGGTAAGCATGAATGTGTTTCCACCTATTTTGCACTTAATTTGATATGGATCCTCTATAGGCTAAGGAATTTTTGAAACTGATTCATCTGAGGATTGCTAATATGGGTTATTCTGATCATTATTGAGTCATTAACTTTAAATGGATTTGGTGTATTATGGGATTTTCTTACTCTCTTAGCCCCCATAATTTGAAGCTTCACTTTAGCTTAACCTATGTCCTTATTATTATCATTTTCCTCATGCTATGTCCTTATTATTATCATTTTCCTCGTGAATGATTGACATTGGGGTTTTTTATCAATAAAGGCTCATGCTGGTCATAGAGCAGTCTAATTGGTCTAAAACCTTTTGATTCATTATATGTATTATTTATGTATTTCACAATCTTGGAGGAGTTTATGAACCCATTTTTTATGATCATCGGCTACATAAACCCTGAATAATTGACTGAGTTCCCACATTACATGCTCGTAGGGATTAGACTGCAGGTTTCTTATGGAATTCATAATATGCTTGAGGTTCTGAGTTTGAAACCAACTGCTCCATTTATTAGATATGAAATCAGTAGTGATATATTAAAATAATATCTGTTTTTTTTTACTAAAGGAAACTGATATTCTATCATACACTTAATCACATGATAAGCACTGGCTTTAGGTATGGGGTGAGCCGATACCAATTTAGTGAACACATCGTATGTAACTAATATAAACTTTTGCCGATTGAATGGTGGAAGGGTCCCATAAAAATTGATTGCTAGTAATTCATTAGGTTGATTAAGGATTATGGGCTGCAGTACACCTACATAGGATTAACTGTAGTGCTTAGATTTTAAGCAAACCTTAAACAAGTTTTAATTTTCCTGATTGATGATACATTCTGCACCAATAAAAGATTGATTTTAAGACATACATAATTTTAGGAGCACCATAATGCCCATAACTACAGTGAGTATACATAATTAATTTGTCAACCATGGAGTCAGTTACTATAATTCTCCATGATTCACTCTGTGTAGACCTAACTTTATACATAAATAAATTTTGATGTAATTTATTACTGTTTAAATTATCATGATTACTTAGAATAATCATGATTCTATTTAACTTCTGATCCTGATGTTGAATCATAGTGAGATTATTATAATTATCAACTATAGATTCATTCCTAACCACATATACATTGCTAATAATGATGTTTGAGTATCAGGTTTTTGTGCCACCAGACAGATAAGGTGGCAGCTAAGAATATTAACAGGGATATTTTTTCTTCCTTAAATATAGAGCAATCTATAATTCAATTACTGGAGATACAAGCTCCACCTCACAAGTCTTATTGCTGAAGTAACTTTGATTTAAGAACCCCAAACTCCTATCATCAGATAACATGATCCCCTTGAGCCTAGCAAAAATTGGTATAATTTCTGAAAAGCCCAGACAAAAGCTAGTGTCTCTTTTTTGGTAATAGAATAGCTCACCTCAGCTCCTCTTAAGTGTCTACTTAAGAAGTATAATACATGAGATACCTGATTCTCATTGAACTTATATAAAACTATCCCCAGACCATAGGAACTGCTATGTGTCTGCACATAAAATATTTTATTAAAGTCAGGATATGCTAAAATTATGTGTTTTAAAAAATTATGTTTAAGTTTTGTTAAACTCAACAGTATGTTCAGTGATCCATCTCAACTTTTCAGTTTTATTTAACAATTTAGACCAGCGGTGTCTTCAGCAAAGTTCTCATAGAATCTGTGGTAATAGTTACAGAGACCAAAAAAAGAATTTAATTGTTTTACTGTCTTTGGCATGGGGAAGTATTGAATAGCTGTAATCTTTTCTGGATGGAGTTGGATTCCATGTTCATTAATCAAATGCCCTAGAAAAGTAATTTCTTTTGCTGCAATTGAACATTCTCCAGATTAGTTTTAAAATTTTTGAAGGAACATTCTGAGAAAAACATTTGTAAATGTTACAGATGCTCTGCCATATTACTAGAAGCAATGTCAATATTGTCCATGTGCATGTTGATTCTTTCCTTTAATTGTTTTGAAAAAATCATTTCCTAACATATGATTAAGCCAGCACTGCTATTGATGAGGCACTGGCCCTGAAACCAAAATGCTGTACATTGCTGATCTTCATCATGCAGCAGTATCGGCCAATAACAAGTTGTTAAATCAACTAATTAAGAACTCATGCACAGGTGGAGGAATGTCAAACTCTGGAATAGTCACTGAATTAAGCATATGAGCATCTAAGTAAACTCTGATTAATACCAGCCTTCTTCTTTATAATTACCAAAGGATTAATGTAGGGAGAAGGGCATGTCTTAATTATTTTCCATTCTAGCATTTTGGCAATCTGACTTTGTACCTCATCCTGATATTGGTAAGGAATTGGGTACATTTTCTGCTGGAAAGGATCATTACACTTCAACTTAACCCTATGAGTATATCCCTCTATCCAGGGATTTTTGAAAAGATGCTTTTAAAGCCATACCTTAATTGATATAAATTATTACCTAATTTTGAATTGATCGCATAAACATTATCAATTTAAGCCTTTATGATGGCATCAATTAAAGTATTATGGATGCACAATAATTGATTGGAAAGATTATGCATACCATAGTTAACATTAAGCCTTTCCTCCCTTACAAACAAAAAATTTTGTTGCAAAAATCAATTTGACAATTATTCAAAATCATGAAATCAGCACCTATTATGGCTTCATGTATTAGCCCAGGCATAATAAGAAAAACATGCCCAAACTCAGTGCTATTTATAGTGAAGGTAATCCAGACCTGTTTGTTTATTTGGTCTTCTTTCCATTTGCTAGAATGACTTGGATTTGTTTTACTGGCAATGAAAGTATTTTATCTTTCATGCATACTGGATTATTATACGTTGACTCTGACAATATGGAAGCTTGACTTCCAGAGTTAATTAAAGCTTCAATTTTAATGCCATTTATAAACAAAGTAATGATAGGGCACTGATAGGCTATAGGTGTTTCCCCTATAGTGAATGGCTCTAGATAAGCAATATCTAAGACTAAAGTGTTAAGCATCCACATCACATTGTTCCTTATTTTGTCAACAAAGGGTCTTTGCAAAGAGGAACGGTCATAGTTACACCACTAGTAGAAGGTTGGTTACTCTGTACTACCTGTCTCATTTTTGGTCTACTAGACCGACTAATTACTTTCAGATAAAGAGAGATTCTCACCCTGCTACTGCGACTATACTCCTTACTGGCACTGAATTATATGACCATGGGTTTAAATTAATGTTAGGCAAGTGATAATTATCTTTATCCTTTAACATCCTAAACCTATTATCAGGAGATATTTCTGTTATCTCTATTCTAAATTATCTAATATTTCAGATATTTCTTCATTGGTGTATCCATCTGCTGTGATCAATATCCGTTCTATACTTTCAGGCAAATTATGTCTAATAATGCAGACTGCCTGGTTCTCTGATAAGGGAAAAGCAGTTAAAGTTTTAAATCTTACTGCCTGACTTCTGAAAAACTTAGTATAGCTTCCTTACTAATGATATTTTTCTTGTGTTTTGGTAGCATATGCTGTCTTGTTTATCACTTCCCCAAAAGCTAGCAAGAATTATGAGCTTAAAATCACCATAAGTATTGGTTTTCTCAAAGAGTGATTATCACCAATCTTTGGCAGTTCCATATAAGTGGTTATTAGAAATAGCTATCTTTTTCTTTTTCAAAAGAGGACATAAAGAAAACAATTCTTCTAGATTATTTAAAAACTCTGAAGGGATTTCCATATAACCTCCCCTAAAAAGTCTTATATTCATAAAATGCAAAGCCATCAAACTATTAAAATTATTAACAATACCTATTGCTTATTTCATCAGAGTAAGCTCTACTTCCCTCCTAACACTATTATTATCCAACTGATTATCCTCACTCTTTTTAGGGTAATCCATTATATTATAACTCTGTGGGCTTATAAAATTATCAGATCTACTAAATAACACTTTCTTTTTTTACTACTTGATCATACAATTGTTGAAGCTTCTCTTCAAAATTTATCTGACCAAGAACCTGATCCACATAGACTTTCTGTTCAAATTTAAACTTATGTAAGTTCTGATCAATGGCTTCTTTACATTCACTGTTATTCTTTTCTAAAATACTATTTTGTCTCTCTATTTGCTCTTTAACATCTTTCTGCAAATGCTTTATTTTCATCTATTTTAGACCAGTATTTCTGCTCATATAGCCTTTGTATCTCTAATCATTTTAATTTTTCAGCTAAGCCTTTTTCTATTTCTTTTAAATTTATTTTATTCTGGGTAACCTCACTGTTCATAATCTCTATTTCTTCCATAATATATCTAACATGAGTTTTTACTTCAAGTATCTCATTTGTCAAGTTTAAATGTGAACTTTCTATTTTCTGGTTTATATTTTCACTATTGAGTTGACCTTGACTAACAGCTTTCTCAATTTGATTTTGAAATTCTCTTACTATTATCTGTAAATTCTTGTAACTTTTGATTCAACATATCTTGGTGTTTACTATCTACTTGATTAACTTCCAATTCCAAAGATTCTACAATATTTTTATTAAACTCTAAATTAAGATGATCAAACTTATCTTCTATTTCTTCTTTGAGAAGTTCTACTATTTTACAATTCTTTTCTAGTCTGTTGTTCATTAAATCCATAGTTTGTTAATTATATTCAAATCTATTGTCCATAGATGTAAGTCTACTACTATTCAATGATTCTAATTTATTACTAATATCTTCCTTAGAGGATTTAATATCTTCTTTCATAGATTCTAATTTACTATCTAAAGATTTATTAATATCTTCTTCAAAAGATTCAAATCTATTATCCATTCATTATTTTCTTTCAAATCTCTAACCATTTGCATTAAATCCTTCATTTGGGAATTATCAATAATTACTTCAGGATTTACTATTTTTTCCACTTTTTCCTCTACCTTCTTCATTTCAGCCACATTCAAAATTTTTTGAAAATTATTCATTATAACAAATTTACTAATCAGAACATATAACATAAACAATATTTGATAAATTTTATAATAATATTTTCATTAAAAGATTCCCTATCAGCTCTTTTCACTCTACACTTAACTATTCCCTACAACAATCTACAGAATGCAACAAATAGTATCAAATTATTTTCGTATACTATAATAAAATTATCTATCTATAATACTTAAAGTTTAAACCTAATTAAACTATAAATTATTATTTTTAGAGTTTCATTTATTTGCCAAAGTGACTCCGATTTTCAATCAATACATGATCATAACAAATTAATTGGACATGAAATAAAATAAACTAATAATTATGATATCATTTAGAATTAATTGATGCAATTATATAATTTTTTTAAATAATTAGAGCCACATTTTACATTATCCAATTATTTATCTGTTTATACATTTATAAATAACAATAGTTTTATATTAATAATAATTTAGATTGCGCACATCACATTAAATATAACATTTCATATAATAAAACAATAAAATTGATATTACAAAACAGATTATAAAATAAACAATAACACACAATATTCAAAATGTATAGATGCTCCTATGCTGAGATACATCAAGCCACACATTGATAACTAAAACTCCACTAACTGATTATATCGAGCCCCAAAGTTATTACAATAAAAACCTCCATATTATACTCCCATAAAAATCCCCCAATTATATACATCATGCCCCAAAGTTGGGCATCCAAGATCTAATAAAGTGTACCTTTATTTAAGGTAACTCTGACCTAAAGACTCTCCTGCTAACTACCAATAAATATAATACTCTACAATTGAGTTGTATAAATAATAACTATTAAAAATAAGTATGATTATAACTATCTCAAACTGAACTTCTAATGTATATCTAACCAAATTAATATTTCATAATAAATATAATAAATTAACCAAGTTAAAATAATAATAACAACAACAGCAACAACAACAACATATTCTAATCGTTTTCACACTTTAAAATTGTGATAGATAAAGACAGTGATGGCAGATTACTGAACAGTTGTTTTCTAGCAAAAAAGTAAGTAATATGGTTGTTCATAACTAAAAATAAATTCTAACATCATAAGCAAGTATGGCGTCGCGTCAAGAAGACAACGACTTAAATCGCGACAAAACAAACGGCGATAAAATGGAAACTGCGAATAATGCAAAAACTTACACGAATATAATCAAAATAAAGTAGTAGCCACACAGCATTGAAAAAAGTCCAACATTACTGCAGGCAGCAAAATTTAGGAAGATAAATCAAGCCGACATAAATAATTTAAACCTTATCGACAACAATAATGAGAAGCCCTCCCCAACAATATGGAATCAAGATGAACTGCAAGAAATAAACGTTAATTTCAACAGCACCATCCCTAAAAAACTATTCGCAACTTTTCAAAAATTCTTTTCACCGAGATCACTGGTGTTAGCAGTCACTGATAGGAATTTAACACTTTATAAATTCCCCAGAGAGCTTCTTTACGAAGAGCTGACTGCAACAGCAATGTGGGATACAGTCTCTAGTATTGGAGAGCATCCAAACTCGCGATACGTTGCAATTCAGTTTTTCAATGAACACCAGCGTGCAAGATTTCAAACTAAAATAAAAACTTTGGGAAGCTATATCAAAGCTTGCAAAGCTATTGTAACGGAATAATTAAAAACACTTATTTCGGATATACCATACAGGATTTTCAAAAATTAATACAGTCATTTGGCGAAGTTATTTATATAAAAAAAATCTACTTATCCGACACCCCCTTCCCGGTTTTCAGCAACAATTTTCATTTCAAAATAAAGCTGAATGACAGTGTAAACCCAGAGGATATCCCAACACAAATAATTGACCAAAATGCAATACTGACCATTCACATAAAAGGATTAAGGCTGAGATGTTTTGCGTGCATGAAACCGGACACTTAGCAATCGATTGCAAATCCAAAATCAACCAGAAAAACCAACTGAGCACTGAAGATCAACCAAGAGAAGCTCACCAACAGGAATCAAACAGTACAAAACAGATAACAAAAACAACTAATGAACAAGAAAGAGTTAATAAAAAATCCACAGATCAACAGCAATTGAATAATAAAAAAACTGCACACTCATTCCCAGCACCTGAAATTCTGATCAAAAAAAACAACCAATAGAATTCAAATCCCCACTTATAAAAAAACAGAAAGTCAAAAGCCTCAAGAAGCTGCATTGGGAAAAACAGCGCACAATCTAACTCAGCCTACCAAAGATACTGATGAAAAAGAGATAATAAAAGAACAAATAAACTTACACAGTAATAGTGATCAAGAAAATATATATATATATAACACACCAAACACCCAATATTAAAAATAACACAACAATCGAAATTATGGAAGCTATCACTCCAAATATGCCTCAAATCACCAAAGCTAATACGAACAAAGGAGAAGACCAGGCCACCCACCAAAGAAAAACAGAGGGCCCAAAAAAATCAAAATAACAGAATCCAACCTTAGCTTTGCTGATCACAAAACTACAACTACAGTAGAAACAGATGAAGATCTGGAAATGGAATATGAGAATGAATGGAAAGAAACACCAGATCAACCCTAAACATTTAAATCTCAACCAAAAAACAACATATAATGAAAATAAAAATTGCAGCAATCAATGTCAGGGGTTTGAACTCAACCTCAAAAATTAATAAGTTAAAACACTGGATCAAGGATATACAACCACACTTGCTCGGTATACTTGAGACAAAAAATTATGCTGGTTCACAAACCGACCCAGTCAAGCATTTAAATATGAAAGGTTTCTGTGCATGCTCCAGAGACTCTTCCTCTCCCTCAGCTGGCACCAGACTCATAATTGCTAGAAATTTCCCATTCACAACTTTCAAAATAATTCACATTGACATGAACTTATTAATTGCTACCTTCAACCAAAAAAGCATATCAATAAATCTGATTTTTGTATATATGCCTTTACAGGATAAAAAAATAGATACCATAATTGCAAACATTAATTCCAGGTTAGCTACAACTTCAAACCCAACCGTGTTAATTGGAGATTTTAATTTAAAATATCAGGAATTTATGCAACGTTGGCTTCGTAGAATAAACATACCACTAATGAGTGGCCAAGGTTTTTTGCCAGATGATGCCATCTCTTTCCACAATAATTGCTTTTCTTCACTTATTGATCTGTGCTTTTATTCTCTAATGCTTCACCACCTTATCGAAATAAAACTAACTCCCTAAACTTTTCCCGATCACTCAGCTCAAATAGTCACAATTGACTGAGCCCAAATTCAAATATCACCCTTTCCACTTACAAGAACAATAAGAGTTTTACTCCCAGAAACAACCCCTGAATTTCTGTTCTCTGAGACCTACATAATGCTAAACAAAATCAAAGATATGACTTTGAACCCGGTTCAGAAATATCTAGCATTTATGGGAATGTTGTCCTTTAACATCAGCCATATAACAAAAAAATAACACCCACCATCAAGACTTTTGTCTCTGGCAGATCAGTTGCACCAGAGAATAATCATGATTAACCCATCACACTGAATCCAGCACTATGTATTCAAGCTTACACATGCATACAATAAAGCATGTGATGAACTCAAAAGCTATCTGAAGATAAAGAAAAGCAAGATATGCCTAACCAGGCCACACCCTTGGACAAGAGATTATATAAGATGGGCACTGGGGAACCAACCAGATGTAAAATTGCCAGTGGCACTATATACAAATAGAGGAACATATCCAGGACACAATATGATTATGCCAATTTTTGAATATTTTAAGGAGAAATTACAAGAAAAACAACCATATCAAATACCACATAATCTGTTTGGACCACCAGAGACAAAAACCCCATTCACAAAAGATCTATTCACAACAAAACTAAATACTATTCGAAACGCTTGCCACCCAGGTAGTCCTGGAGTCCCATTGTTTGTATTAAAGCATCTAAGTAAATTCACAACAGAATATTTGTGTCAGTTAGCAAACCATCTAGCGCAACAAATTCAGCCCATGGAGGGTGTCTATCCAATAGCCATAGTACCCTATAATAAAAAGAAAGCAATTATCCCACCTATTACAGACCTCAGGCCAATATCTATGGGACCTTTGCCGATCAAAATTATTGAGAAAATTATTAAAGATGAAATTGAACCATATTTAATGCCACTTATCTCCGAAGCACAATATGCAAAGAAAAACTCTCCAACAACAGAAGCATCCTTATTCTTCAAAGCAATTCTAGCCACAGTAAAACAGCGGAAAAAATATGGACCCATCGTCGTGCAGCTTGACATAGAAGCTGCCTTTGACTCAGTCAAAATATATACACTTCTGAAAATGCTAAAAGACACAGAAATTCCTAGAACCCACCTATATATAATTGCAAACCTGCTTCTGAACAGAGAGATCCATATAACTTTAAATGGAAGAAACTCACCATCTTTCACACCCACCAAATCTATATCCCAAGGATCCCCTCTTAGTTCATTATTGTTTATATTTTACATCAATCCCCTTATTAAAAGCATACAAAATGCATTTACTGGGATCGAGATACCAGACACTACACAGCACACTACATGCATTGCCTATATGGATGATGTTACCATATTCCTAACATCAAAAAAACAAATACCACAACTCCAAAAGATATTGCAAGAATATACACAGAAATATGAATTAACATTTAATCCGGCAAAAACCATAGCCTGGTCACTATACACCGGTAAACCATGTACATCAATTTACAAATCAAAACCAAACTCTTTCCTTGGGTTCCCATTTCATATGGGAATTACAGGAATGAGATGCCATATCCAAAATAAACTTAAAGAAGATGCCACAAAAATTATAAACTCCTTGTCCAAGGCATATCTTTCACTATATTCCAAAGTACAGTTAATTAACCAGCTCTCGAAGGTGTTCATTTCAAAAAGTACAGTTAATTAACCAGCTCTTGAAGGTGTTCATTTCAAAAATTAAAATCATATATAATAAACTACTTTGCACCAGAAAAACGGTAGCAATTTCCACAAAAAAACTTAGCCAACCCCTAATAAAAAATGGTCTTGGCTTGCACAACATCAATATTTTTCATCTACAAAACTTAAGGAACTCAATAATCACAATACTTGCCAAATACCCAAAAATTAACCACTTGCTAGAAGTAATTCCTGCAGATAGAGCACCTCCAAAAGGTTCTTTTTTCACTAACATTATATACCAATGCAAAACCACAGACAAGATTCCAGAACAGTATTTGCATAAGTATTCAACTGGCATATTTATGGTTTAATAAACAG
Organism: Epiperipatus broadwayi; assembly: GCA_028023455.1. Classification (NCBI taxonomy): domain Eukaryota; kingdom Metazoa; phylum Onychophora; class Udeonychophora; order Euonychophora; family Peripatidae; genus Epiperipatus; species Epiperipatus broadwayi. Next base: position 198,701 of record JAQFVV010000195.1, on the reverse strand, counting down.
TGAAGCAGATACTAATGTTATACAACCTATGCTAGGAATTAACAACAAGAGACTACTCAAGGAATATAAAAAATGGGCTCTAGAGCCCAAATACTTTGATTTTATCTTAAAAAATCAATTTCATTGCCTTGCCAACAACCCACTTTCTTTATCATAAAAGAATATACATATCTATTGACCCCTTCTGTGGACTCTGCCATCGAGCAGAAGAGACGCTGGACCACTTTATTTATCAATGTGTAGAACTTAAATAAACATGACAGATGATGTGTAACACCTACAGAAAACCGGGTACAATCATTAATCACATAATGGCTGCTTTTCAGAGAAGATCAATACCTAGCATTAGGGCAGCCACATTTGTTCTATCTGCATACTGGTGCACCCGATGTACTTGTTTAATTGGCAATAACACCAGATGACACCCAGCTACATTTAGCAACAAATTGCTACACATTCAAAATAGAGATAAAATAATAACCAACCCCCACTTATATGCAGCAACATGGTCATTGTTAAGGCAACCATCAAAGCTGTGAATGCTGCAAAGAAAACTATCATACAAATAAAATTCAAAGTGACATGCGGACAAAGCTAAATAAGCTCATCAAACTTTAGAACTCTGATTACTTTTGTTTTTTATTCTTTATATTGTTGTAGTCCATTAACCATAAAGTGTAACCACTAAATTCATTTATATATGTTTACCCTGATATTACTCATTGTATGCTAAATTTGAAATTTTCTAGATGTAAACTTGTAAAAACTATTGAGATCAATAAAACCTTTATTGAAACATAATAATAACAACAACAACAATAATAATAATAATAATAATAAATAATCAGGGTTCAAATAATAATAATAATAATAATAATAATAATAATAATAATAATAATAATAATAATAATAATAATAATAATAATAATAATAATAATAATAATAATAATAATAATAATAATAATAATAATAATAATAATAATAATAACAACAACAACAATAATAATAATAATAATAATAAATAATCAGGGTTCAAATTAAAGACTCAGCTCATCTATTATACTTAACAATTTAAATTACAACTAACTCATTGATTACAATTAAAATATGGTTTGATTAAAAATACTAATACCAAAATTATGAAAACTCTTAATATGAGACATTCAGCAAGATACAATGGTTTAACATTGAGAATGTATCCTGAAAGATATACTCTCAATTGCATAAGAATTTTACCACTACTTCATTTATAAAACAAAAACTACCTTGTAATACTCATGTTTTATAACACACATAGAATAATCCTAACTTAATAACTTATGAGATTTATTATAAAAACAATAAATCAATTATTATTCTTTTATAAAAATGATATTAAAATATAACATTAACTAAAATATCTATCCATCATCATTTCATACAACTCTATAATCATTCAATATCTCAGATGCATTTCAAACAATAATAATAAATAAAATAAACCATGTAGTTAAATATAATGAGGGATTTTACATATATTTAACTACCATCACAAAACAACTAACAATTAAAATATCTTAATGATCCCTAAAATCATACATCTATTTGATTATTAATACTCTTCCATAAATATAAATAAAATCATAAATTCTTATAAAAAAAACATCATATAATCTTTTATTTATTATGTGGCATTCATAGAAAATATTATATATTATAATTGCAACCTTAAATATTTAAAATTGGCATTGGATAATTTTCATAATCACCAATAATTATATCTTCTGTAATAATAACAATTATAATACTATACTTTTATTAATCATGTGCAACAATAATGTTCTAAATAATCTTTGCAAATCATGTGTGTGAATACAAAAAATGAAAAAAAAAACCACACTGACAACTCTCAAGACACTATGTGTTTAAAAACATTAACAAATTTTATTATAATTTAACAATACTATGTTCATAATGCTATACATTTATAAACTTCAGATATTTACAAAATAAAATAACATGAGAAAATTAATTCAATTAAAATATTTACATAAGAAAACAATAAAATAAAAATATTTACTGTGGAAAAATACAATTATACGGTACATTATAATAATAATCTATTATTTTTATCATTAAGACAACAACATTCTATTATCATTATAATAATAAGACAATGACAATAAATAAATATGACTTATTAAACTAATAGTATGCTTCATGTTATTTAAAAATAACTATAATTAGGTAATGCTTAATATTATAACTTTAATTCAAGTTATCACTTATCTAAAACAGCATATACTATAATATTAAAAAAAATTATTAGGCACTTCTTTTACATTCCAGTAAAGCATTTCTCTTTATCTTTCAGATATGTTCTAGAGTTTCAATGCAAAATTTAAGTAAAGAAAAATATAGTTATTGCATCATTTTATAAAATTAATTACTTTTAAAACATTTATAAATATAGTCCTATAACTTTACTTTGTTTTATGAGTTCATTCTTCTTATACCAAATTTAAATTATATTAAAGAATTATATTGCTTGACATTTTTTATTTATTCATTCTTATAATTTATATCCATCATAGCATTCATATATCATGCTTTCACCACTCTTTCTCACAATCCAATCAAAATATGCATTAATACTTGAGTTTAATGATCTCTAACATTCAAACATTTATAGGAATATCAAATCATTCCTTCTCTACTTTTATTATAAACAGTAAATAATTTCACATGATTTGTGATAGAATTTTTCTCTCCTCTTGCATTCATAAAATTTCCAACTTTCAACAGTCTAGTTATTCTAACCATTTTTAAAAACTTATTTACAATGTAATACCAGTGACAATTGATAGTGATTATAGTGAGAGATGTGAATATAATAATAACTCAAATGAGCATGAAACAGCATCATAGTTGCAATGCTTAAGGTCACATATTTATATAACATGTACCCTAAATTCTGGTGATGGCTTCTACCTGAGCTCTTACTGAACTATAGAAAAAATGCAACTGTCCACATAATAACTATACAGTCCTTGTATTTAAATTATCAACTTATAACAATATGATTCACATATAAACTCCTTCTTTAATATCCCTAGCACCTAGGATTTCATTTAATAACCACTATCCTTTATCTTTCACATGCTGAATAATTCTGCTAACAATGCAAAGAAATATTAACCACACTATAAAAATAATCTCCAAACTACTTTTCTAAAACAAATATCTAATATTCTCTTCAAGATGGTGCAAAGCATTTTATTCACAAATGATTTTGATAAAATATTCAACATTATCATACATCTATTCATTTATTATAGTATTATATAATTTAGTGATTAACATTTTCACATTACTATATCTCAGCAGATACCATCCATAATGATATATAAAAAACTCGTAATCATGTACAAATATATGCATATTCAAGCATTTATAAAAAAAATACATTTACATAACTCACAAGGCATTCTCTTACATTTATCTTACATTCATAAAATAATACGTTAATAATCATATATGATTCATCTAGCTTTAATATTCAAGCAATACGATAATAAAATAAAATATCAATTAAAATATTAAAATATGATATAAAATATATAATGCATTACCTGTAATTCTAACAATTAGAATTATATATAGTGATTCCCTTCTCCTCTTGATCATCCAACATCAAATAAGCTATAAGTATTTTATTTACCTTTCAAAAAATTAATTTCTGATACTTATCTTTTTCTTTATTTGTTGAAAAGAAATAAATTATGTCAATATTTAAACAAAAAACATATTTCTAATAAACATGTTAATTAAACATTATTAAAGATAATGATCATATTAACACTAAAAACTAAGATAAAAGAAAAAAAGTGTAAAGGTACTAAAGTTTTTCTTTGCCTTTATTCTTCCAGCATTTTGCTTTCTCCCCTGTTGCTAAGATACCAGAAAAAGTTTTGAGTGAAAACTCCTCTCTCATCCCAGTGCTATAAAACAAACTTTGTAACTCACAAAGTTTAATCTTAGTTAAATCTTGATGAAGTATATTGTTCATCCATACTGAATAAATATATTTATCCAGAGAACTAATATTTCGGTGTAAAACATTCAGTAATACAATTTCATAGTAAACAATATATTTTTCACGTATGTATATTTTTAGCATGCTGGTTCAGACTTTTTATAGCAAAACATAGTGATATTAATAATTTTCAGCAATAAGCATTTTATAAAATAAGATTATTTATTGGTTCATTTTTCAGTAGACAAATTTCATCCATATTCTCTTCAAACAAAACATATATATTTGCATTTATTAACAATAAGTATTTCTTAAAAAAAATTCAAGTTTTTTTCTCAAATGCCAAATCTTAAACAATAATTTTTATATAAAATTATACATCTTCTCCATCCAGACAATATTATATAACATAATAATCTTTAAAAAAATCATCTCACAATCCATCTAATTTTTTTTTTTCCATATGTCATAGCATCGCAACAACTGTCTGCAACCAACTCTTGCTTACAATGCGGCTGCGCTGACCTCTCGGCTAACAATGATTGACTCATTTTTAATAAAGAAAATCATTTAAAAGGTATATCTCATCCATTATTCTTTCAACTACGTAAATCTTTTTCTAAAAATATAAAGTTCAAGAGTCATTTTCTCTCAGGTCTACTATGCATCACTTTCAGATATATAATATCCATTCAAGCTGCTTTTTAAAGACAAACTTGTAACAAAATATGTTTATTCACATTCATAAATAATAAAATTTACTCACATTTTATATTTTTTCATACTTGTTTCAATTCAAATGCATAACATTAATTGTCCTTTCTTTTCTCTCTTTTAAAATTCATAAAGCTTTTTACATAACTTTCAGCAAATATCCTTTTCATACTTATAAGGTATAGTTATTGAAGTTTATTAAAGTTATTAAAGATATTGTTCTTTCATTCCATACCTACTTAACATATTAAACTTAAAGTTCTTACACATCCTTAAATCTTCTCTGGTCATATGGTTTAACTTCTCATGGCTTTTGAGATACATTTAGCCAACACTTTGATGAACACTATTGACTTCCATAAAATTATTATAGTTTTTCATCAAATTTCAAAATGAAATTTTGCTGATAGGAAATTATTAAGTTACTCAGACATCGAGTACATTAAAAATAACTATTTAAATTATACTTTTAACTTTTAAATAAAAAAATAATAGTTTAATAAAAATTTATAACTTTAAATAAAACTAAATTAGACAAACAAAACAAGATTAAACAAAAATATTAATTAATTCCCATTTAGATTGATTGAACATGTCTATTTATACTTATTCTATCCAGTAATCTCATTGGTTAATTCAAGTTCTTAACAAATACTAATTTACACATAAATTAAATTATTTTTTCTACAAAATAATTTTTAAACTATGACTCATCATTTTAAATATTATATTAAAATTATTTAACATTTCTATAATATTAAATACCTTGATTCAAACAAATTTAAAGTATTTTTAATAACTTAAAATATTAATTTTAAAGCAAAAATATTATTTACACAATACAATAAATTTAATTATTACTTTCAAATAACATCTACAAATATTAATTTGCAACATTTAATATTTCTAATGTTATTAACAGGACTACACAATCAATATTTTTAAAAAAAAAAAATACCCCAAAAAAAAAAAAAAAAGAAAAAAGACGAAAAAAATTAAAAAAAATTTTAAGAGAAAAAAAATTTTTTTGTATTAAGTTGTTAATAAATGCAGTTTTGCTTATCAAATCTGTTGGAGAATTGATTTAAATTGACACATATAAGTCAAATTGGTGCAGTTCGACAGGATCTCTGAAGAACAGTTTGGAATGAAAAATGGTCACCATAATACAACTGTAAATAAAAGAATTCAATGTTGAAAATCCCAGTTAATGGCCATTATACATAAAACTGGTAGAAAAACACTTTTTGATAAACTGTGTTAAGGAAAATGACATTAAAATTGCCACACTCGTAGGTTTTGCAGGGATCGAGGTCTTTTAGAAATAGTTCAAGTGTATTTAATACTGTAATTAAATGATTGTTTTCTTATATCATTAAATATAAATTAATTTTATCTTTTAAATGACATATATTATATTGCTTTTATTATTTAAATTACACTAAAATAACTTTAAAATATTTAAAATCTTTTTGTAAACTTCCTACTTAGTTTAAACCTGTTCTATTTATAAAATCAATATGAAATAATGTAAACCATTATAAATTTTTTTTTTTTAAAAAACTAGCTTTATTTTAAGCTCTACTTCAAATGACTGTCATAAATACATGGCACAATATATATATATATTGTAAAAGTTGTGTTGCATGGCATGCAATGATATACTGTGTGTGCATAAATATATATAAAGTTGAAAGGAAAAGTAGAAATGAACACAGACAAAAAAATTTGTAGATGTCCCCTACCTTTCACTGGAATAACAACTATAAAGGATTAAATAATTTTGAATAAAATTTTATTATAATTTTAGCATTTATAAAGGTCTAATAAATATTTTTATTGAATTAGGATTTTGAAATTAAAAATAAATATATTTTATGACAATAGATATCCTGGTAATTATAAAAACTCCCCTATCTAATTTTTGAAATCTTTTAGTTAATGCTTGTATACATTTCACTATCTAGATAGAAATCTTTTGTTAAAAATTAAGCTTGTATAATATTATTGATAAAATGTCTACTATCTATTTTGGAAATGTTTTCTTTTAAGTAAAACTTGTAGATCATACTTTTGATAAAATGTTCAATTTGCTTTTAAGAACATTAACGTGATTTTTTGAAAGAATAAGGAAAAATATTTTTTGATTAAAGAATTTTTTTCACCCCTTCCTAACTATAAAAGGGGTTGATAAAAAGTCCATAGTAGTTAGTTTTCCTAGAGGTCATAGAGTTGTTTAGTGGGTTTCCAGAGTTATATAAATAGTTACTATGAAAATATAAATGAAGGCAAGGAGAGGAAGTCCATCAGCTGCTCCATAGTTCATTATGGTAGAGTTTGAATTCACATGGAAGAAAAAGAATCACCCAGTATTTCAAAGCCCTAGTATGGATGAAAATGGCTGGTGTACCTGAAGTCTAAATGGAACTGATTGAATGTCAGCAGTGACCTGATTATACCTTTGCTGATGAGGAAAATCCCAGACTAGCTTCCATCAAAAGAATCCATCAGCTGTTTTATCTATATGCAGAGAAGTACAGATAAATGTAGATATGTGAAGCACAGCTTCTGAGTAGAGTAGCATTATATATAATGAGAATAAAAACTTAAATAATTTGTTTAGTTTAAAATGACATTTTAAAATTGAGATATATAATCAAAAATGGTATTGATTTAAAGAAAATGACATTTAAAATTTATATATTTTAAAAGAAAAACAAGTAAAAATTTGCTTGAATGAAATGATTGATTCATAGATGATATTATTTTTGAAAAAAAAAAAAAAAGAAAAATATTTTTAGATTATAAAAACTTTTACTGACCATAAAAGAGAAGCTAATTAATAATTTTAAATTATATCATCTATATTGTTATATATACATACATATGTGTAAATTTTATGTATATTTTCAATATGGAATTAATTATGAAAGATATTTTAATAATTTTATTATTTTGATAAAATATCATGGTATAAACATCAGTGTGCACATAACTATGTGCACACATATATATTTTAAATCTATCATTAATTATATATTATAAGAAAGAAAAGGAATTTCTTTATATGATAATCAATTATTATACCACATGTCTGTGCAATGATATATATATTATTTAAACCTAGTATGAGGTATTTGTATCATTAAAATGTGATAACTTAAAATTTTATTAATAGTTTATGGCAAGTCAAATATGATCAGAAATTGTTATGCCACATGTCTGTGTGCATATATCAATGCATGTCATGTAGACATATGTAAATTTTAATAATTTTTTTAAATGATCATTCAAATGTGTTCATTTTATATGATACTGCATATCTGTGTGGTTATATATATATATATGTGTTTTATGTAAACACATTAGGAGATATTTTAAATCACAAAGTGATAACTTAAATTTTGTTTTTATGTTAGTCAAAATCAGAAGGATCCATATTCTGCAGACCTTAATGTTATTTTTCATTGTTAATAATAAACTTATATTCCATTGTTAAAATTATTACAGTGAAGTTAATTTTAACCATTTTTAGGATATTATATATTGCATCAGCTCTTGTTCACAATAACAGTTATAGAGCTTATGTTCTCTGAGCTAGATTTGTGTGCTTAACAGTCTGTTATATCAAATGGCAGTATATTAGTGTATGGGCATTCAGTTGATGATGATGATGATTATCCAGTTGATGGTAATTATTGCCCTGGATTGGCACAAAGGAAATATTCTTTAAAGTTCATGCATTACATTTCATTTTAGTTTGCTTTCTATTAGAATTTAAGTTTATAGTTGACCAAAATATCAATAGTACTAAGTGGCCAGAGCATTGATGATGATTAGCCTATTTTAATATCCCAATATTATTGTTTTTATAATTGTATATTCTATGGATTAGCACTTAAGTTTATGCATCCAGATTAATGTTTAAATAATTGCCCCAAGCTGTCTCCAGTAGACCCATTTTAAATCCAATCACCAGATTGACTGTTGATTTATTTTGATTGTTGATTATTCATGATGATGGATGATTTATACTTATTGATAATGCTGATGAATATAGTTAATTATACTTATAGTTACTGCAGTGAGTTGACTGGGCTGATCTCTCAGAGTGATCTCATGCTCATTACTTTACATTCTTTTTATATGATTCATAGTCAATCATTTTATATTCATTACTTTCATAAATTTATATTTTATATTTTTATTTGGGGATAATGATTCCATCACTTCACCTTCACCCCATTATCCATCCCATTATAATACATATATGAATTTAAAAGTATATCTAAAAAAATACACATGAATTTAAAATTACAATATGAATTATATATGTCTTAAAAAAAGTAAATTGGATGTTTCAAAAATGCATCCAGAGTGAGAGAGGTTGGTTTGAATTCTGGGCTAATGGCTGGTTGTGATATGATTGAGTTAAGATGAAAGATGTACTAATAAGTGAATTTGAAAATATTTATATACAGTGTATTTAGTATATTAATTACTGTCTTTTTAAAATTCACAATGTTAAGATAGTTTTATTTGTGCCATAAAAAAAATTAAACCAATACTTATATCTTAAAAAAGAATATTTTAAAACCACTAATTATCATTTAATAATGGTATATAAATTTTATTCAATCTATCCAAAAAATATTCATAATGTTGCTCGGTTTAATGACTATAATAAAATAATTGATTTCATTATATCATGCAGTCACAAATCTTATTTTGTTTTAAATAAATGATTTAATCGAGATGATCTCAATTGTTGATAAATCACCTTTGTATTTAAACCATAAGTATTATTTTGTGTCTACCTATCCTTCAAATTTACTAACCTTGTCAAAATATCATTGTAAATATATTGTAAATCAATGTTCAATGTTATTATAAATTAATTTGATGATAAGTTAGTCGTTTAATACACAACTTAACTTTGCTTAATAATGAATATTAATTTATTATGTTTTGATTAAATTATCTTGTATTATTAATATTTATTATAATTTTAATAAAGTGACACTTGTGATTTTATCTGTGTATGTAAGTCTGTGACATGTGTATAATATGATAGTCATAATAATAATAATACTTGTGGGTGTTTTTTTTTTTTAATTTTAGTTTTATCAAAAAAGATTTAAATGATTGTGCAATAAGTCATCAAAACTGTTTATATTTTAAAAATCGAAATACTGCTATTGCCTTAGTGGTAATAAATCAGGCCAAAGGTACAAGAACAGCTATCTTCCCCATGAAGTAAGTATTCCTAATAATAGCATTTATATATACATCATTACATTAATATATATTTACTTGTATTTACATACATAAATGTAAACATAATGTTAGGCATGATAGTTCTTTATATATATTGTAAGATGAATTCAGGATGTTTATGTGTAATTTATGCTTAATTAAATCAATATCTTATTTCACAAAATAATAATGATAATATAATAAATTAGAAAATACTCATTCTCTATTATATTTCAATATCATATACTTCTATTAACAATGAGAATCAAATCAAATTCCACTTTATTTGGAAATAACTTACAGCTCATTTGTCTAATGACAATGGTTATATTTCCAGATATATATATAAATTAATTCTCTTCAGTGACCCAAAAATTATTTGATAAAGGCAGTTTATTATACAAATAGAGCAATATATATTTGATACTATCACTACTTCCTGTTTTAGGAAGACTATTCCTCAAATCTCATGCTTGAACTTCTCCAGCAACACAAAAATATTGCATTTTCTGCTGATTATTGTCTTTGGTTTCTAGATGAGGTCAAAAGAGTAAAATTCATAATACATATATATATATATAATTACCATTACACTTATATGATAAAGAATAGGAAAAAAAAACATTTTACTAACAATGACAATTTATTAATAACATAATATTAATATCACATGCCACAGGATTAATATATATGATAACTATAAACATATGTTTTGAATCTTCATTACTGAAAATAAGTTTATATATCTTTAACATTTATTATAATTTTTAATTTATTCAGAAAGTACTCGTGTGCACACATTGCATTCTCCCTTCACATGGTAACACTATTATTATTGCAATAAACTGGAAAGAGAAAAAATAAATAAACAATTGCAGTATAACATTCTCCTTTGTAAGATTTTGTCAGAACAATTTTTTTTCAAAATATATATTTACATTATCAAAACAAATAGACGACTGATTACTTATCTAAACAATAGTTGTAACTTCAAGCACTTTTTTTTTAATTTTATAAAATGTGAATTTTTATTAGTTACTTTTTTTTTTTTAAATTTATGGACATACAGTTTTCTATACTCATAATAGGTATATGTTTAAGTTTTTTCATAGTTTATCTTGAATATCTGTTTCTTATGTAATGATGTTTAATATTATTTACTTTCTTTATTACTTTTACAATGCTTCATATAATTACAATCCACTATTGATGGTTTAGATTGTCCCAGAAATCTTCTTCAGAACTTGTACTTATATTTTTAAATCTTAACTGCTAACTAAGTTTTGAAAAAGATTGCTAGGATAATCAAAACCATCAATAGTGAGTTGTAATTTTACAAAGCATTAAGTTTAAATAATTAGCAGATAAGTTTTGAAAATATAAATAGAGGCTCTGAAGAAGATTGCTGGGACAATTGAAACTGTCAATAGTGAATTGTAATTATATGAAGCATTGTAAAAGTAATAAAGAATGTGAATGATATTAATATTATATGGATTTGGCAATGCAATAAGAAAGGTAAAGTAATGATATTTAATGTAAGCAAAATATTATTTTTAATTTTCTGCAAGTTTATTCAAAATCCTGGAATAGTTTTTTGTTTCATAGGCTTGATGTTTCATGAAGGAATCCATCATTAAATTTAATCCTTAATTTTCTTTTACTCAAACCATTTAGCATGGCAAGCTTCTTGAATTAAGATTAATATGCTAATCAGTCAGAGAGCAATATATTATTAGTTCAAAGTTTAATTTTATAGATTTATCCAACATGGTCTCCTTTCCCTAAAACTGTTCAACATATTTCTAGTGGCCTCTAGATAGGCATTTTATGTACCATAATAATTTCAATGAGGTATTGCATAGTATTAGATAAGGATTATACTAAAAAAAAATACACATCCTTTTAAGTACAAAATGTGTTTTTTTAATAATTGATAGAATCTTTTGGGATTATTTTGTAATCTTTTTGTTGCTTGCTAATAACACATCACCTTTCTGTATCCAACCTATTATATTTTGGTTCAGTGTTATTTGTGAATATGTATTTTTAAAAATGATAAAATGTACAAATATTTACATTTACTTGCCTGTCATTCTTTTTTTTTAATTGGCTTTTATATAGTTATGATTAGTTTTTAATATTAACCGAACAACTCCCTTGTCTCATGCTAAAGTTTTAATAAATATAATAAATTAATATGTGAATTACTGAAATAATTCATATCTGTATATGTATATGTTAGTTCTTACTATACATAATGTACATTTATTTTAAAAAATATTTTGAATTTTATCCCACTTTAATGACATGATCTTACAACAATAATATTTTTAATTTAATTTATTTTTTAAAACCTTTGCTAATTTAATTACAAAGAAATCAAGTCATATGTCACATTATCTAAACTTATTTTATTTACATTATATGTGTGTGTGTGTGTGTGTGTGTGTGTGTAGATGTTGTAATCCAATTTACACACCCTTGTGCAATGAGTAGATGTATACACATCATTGCAATATATATATACTGTATATCATAATATTAGCAGAGAATTAATTATTGTTTATTATTATTATTTTTTTAGAGAACTCCCTAAATTGACTGTTAATGATTTTAAGAAATTAGATTTCAGTAATTACAAATGGATTCATTTCGAAGTAAGTTTGTGTGTTTATGTATATATATATAATCATTAAAAAATATCTGTTTTGTAATAATTTATATATATTAAAAGTTTTAATTTGTAAAAGTTAAATTTTATAGCTTATTGATATAGAAATGTATATTTATCTAAGCAAAAGATTCATTATTGATAACTAAGTAAATTTAATAGTGAGTTTATTCATTATATATTATTAATATATGTTTCTTGTTTAAACTTTTCTGTCAATTATAGTTTATAACTCATTTTACTTTCTTTTAATACTAAATGTGATAGTAATTCTGTTTTTCCCCCACTGTATTCATACATCTCCTATAACAAGTAAAAGATTCTTAAATGCTTTGAAAAATATCTTAATTTAAATATTACCACATGGTATGTTAGCTTCGAAGATGAAATTAAATTAAGCTTTTGATAACCCTCTTCAAAATCTATTTTAATATATATATACATAATGGATTAAGAGTTTATAATTTGGCTCAAATAAGGTATTTAGTGTTTGATAAATGTGAAATTTCTGAACCACTAAACACTTGAAGCCATTGATAGCATATTATTGTCCCCAGTATTATATATAATTTATTTTCATCATGGACATACCGGTATTCTATCTAATGGTCTTGTATTAATATCAACCCTATTAAACCATTAAACATCACATGATCACCATTCCCTATGTTTACACAAACTATTAACACAGAGACAAAACTCTCCGTACAGTAGCACCACTGAGTGCAAGCCAAAGTAAATCTTCTTGCATTCATTGATTACTTTGGCTTAAAATGAGTGATACTACTCTGTGGAGACTTTGTCTCTATGTGTCAACTCTCTGTTAGCATTTTCTATCTAAATATAATTGTTTATAGGATATGAGTTGATCATTCATTATTTACAAATGTATAACTCATATCTTAACTGGCATTAACTTAAACTAAATTTCTTCTCTTTTGGTGCACCTTTGGCTTTTTATGATGATCAGTAATGTAATTCAGTATATACTTACAATTGGAAGTGTATTTCTCTCATTTAGTGATCATCTTTTAATCTTAATCAATGGATTGAAACTTTGAACATCCTAAGGATTTGAACTTAAGATATATTAGTATATTTATATAAATATGATATTAGATTATTACTTTATACTTATATATGTTATTATAACTGAGCATTTTTGACTTTTTTGGCATAAAAGAATGTTCATCAAATTTTTATTTATCATATATTAATTACATGTAATAGATAATCTTTTTTCAACTAATGACATACATTGGGATTTGAAAATAGAAGAGAAATATTGCTACTGTAAAATTTATGTAAGCTAAAATGGATGTCCCTGAATATTTTATCAAAACGTTAAAGGTGTCTGGAGTTAGCTTAAAATTCAAATATTAAAACAATTGCTGACATAGTGGAAGACTTATACCCCACATACTACTTGGTTTTGAATAGCAGAATAAAAGTGGAGAAATTTCAAGTCCAGAAGTGTTGTCAAAAGAAGGCCTCTGATACTTGATTTTACTCATTTCTTACATGTGTTTTATAAAATTGGTATAGAAATGTCACTACTATATAACTAATGCATCTAATAAAGAAGTCAGTATAAACTTTAAAAATAATGATTTAGCTCAAATAAGAGCTGCATCTTTAGTCAATAAATTAGCATGATCTGAATTTAAAATAAGTAAAAGCATGATTAGCTTTATAAATAATTGTTTAAAAAGTTTTTAAAAATTATAAATATATATGTAACTCTTTTTTTTTTTTAGGAGCGAGATTATTACAGAATTGATCAGTTTACTGAAGTCATAGACCAATACAATTCTCTTCTGCCTCAGAGTGATAGGATCAGAGTCTCACTTGAAATAGAAGATGTTGGAAGTATGACTAATTTATTTTTCTCTTGTGGAGATATTATTTTTATATCTAAAGATGTAGCTTCTCATTATGGTTTCACTAATATGCAAGATGCTGCTAAAGGTTTTAAAAAATTTGCCAGGCCTGGGTAAGTTCATTGTATAATAAACTTAACTCTTAAAAAGTTTTTGTTGCATATAAATTTACATATTAACTTATATAAAACAGCCATTAATTAAATTTGCAATAACTTTATTTGTTGAGACTTTTTTAAAATAAATCCTAAATTAGTATCTCATAATTATTTTTTCTTCAATAGATAGTGATGACATCTGTCTAACAGCCATTGACTTAACAGTATTTATATAAAATGAAGATAGATGGTATTCATGTATTTTATATAAATACAGTATTTTATTGTACCTTAAGTTTTGAAAACTAGTTTATAGGTTATATACTTTCAGAAATCTGTTTTCTAAATGATAGATTAATAATTTAGAATAATGAAATATCACTATGTTAAAAAAATGACAGGAAGAAAAAAAATTAAAGATCATATTGTCTTATAATTAATTAAATACCACACAGGCATAAACAAAAAAGTAAAGATTAATGCAGCATTCAGAAATTATTATAAAAATTTCAAATCCAAAATAGAGATAAATTTTTAAATATTTTTTGCTATAAAATAAAACTGTCTAATGGACTATCAAATGAATGAGGATGTGTTGGTCATATATGTATATATGTTTAGTTCAATTTGCTAGATTACAGATGTGCTATAATAAAGTGAATATTTGATTACCTTTGGAGATATCTATCATTGCTTATCATTTACTTAACTACTATTACATCAATTTTAGAATTAAACACAAATTGATATATTTCCATATCATTAAGCTGCATATGTTGAGCTTAAAAAGGAAATATTATTGATACATAATTAAACCATAAGTTCTATTTGAAGGATTGTTACATCATTTTCATAAACTTTAAGAGCTTTTTACATCATTAAGATGTGTGTGTTGGTCATAATTACCTCACACATGTAAAGTACTGAGCTGAAATTGTTGTGTATTACGAATACACTAAACACAAACAACACTTTACTAGTTAATCATTTATTACTATTACTATACATAATGCTTATAAAATACTAGGGAAGCATAATCACCGTCCTAACATGGCTTCCCTCTGTAGTCTCGCAGTTGCGATAATATGCATTCTGCAGTAACTGTGACGTCACCACGAATACACTACACTCCTTCCCTTTCCCCCCTTTTTTGAGAAGTGTCATAGTCCAACAGACGTGCTGGAGGGCGGCGTACTCGCCGAGGGCGACCACTAGGTGTTTGTGGTTTACTCTCTCGGTGTATACTGGTGGTAGGTGCGGCCACCTGAATGGGTTCTCCAAGTGCTGTCTCATTCTGACTATCCTGGTTTGTCGCAGTTTCCTCTGTGTGGGCATCTACCGCTCTAGGTCGCAAGTGGTCTACATGTCTTTTTTGAATTCCGGAGTCCGTTAGAATCTCGTATGACAATGGTCCTGTCTGATGTTGGATAACTGCAGGTATCCATGGTGAGTTCTTTCCAGCCCTACGTGTCAAAATTGTATCCTGTGGTTGGAATGTTCGTACCCTTTGTATCGGTATCTGAGTTATTTGCGGTGCCCTGTCAGGGTGCAGAAAATCCAGGCATGTTCTTATGCGCCGCTTGAACAGTAGCTCGGCCGGGCTAAGTCCCGTTGCTGTTGATGGCGTAGTGTGTTGCATTAGTAAATAACGTGCAAGCCGCTGACTCCAGGTCCCGTTGCGTAGACATTGCAATCCCTCCTTAACAGATTGTACTGCACGTTCTGCCAACCCGTTGCTTGATGGATGATACAGAGCAACTCTTGCATGGCGAATGCCATTCCGGTGAAGGAAGGTGGTGAACTCCATTGCAGTGAACTGAGGGCCGTTATCTGAGACAATGCATTCGGGAAGACCGTGTGTTGCGAAAAGTTCTGTAAGTGCTGAGATGGTAGCTCCAGTCGTTGTCGATGGCATTTCACGGACGTCGATCCACTTCGAGTGTGCATCCACGACAACTAAAATCATTTTCCCCTGGATAGGTCCAGCGTAATCCACATGTATTCGTGACCATGGCAGAGCTGGAATCTCCCAGTGGTGTGTTGGTGCACGTGGTTGCTGGTGTCGTATCTCTTGACAGTTGTTACATTTAGCTATTAGTTGTTCTATGTCCTGGTCCATTCCAGGCCACCAGACGTATGAGCGTGCAAGTGCTTTTGTTCTCACAATTCGCATGTGCAGCTCACGAAGAACTATGGGTCTAAGAGATGTCGGTATGACCACCCGTGCCCCCCACAGCAAACATCCTCGGTGTGTTGACAACTCATTTTTTCGTGACTGATAAGCTCGAAGATCTTGTTGAATGTGTGTTGGCCATGCTGTCAGGATGCACTCCTTGATAGCACAGGGTCTGCTTTAGTCTTTTTCTCGATCTGTTCTGCAGAAACTGGTGGGTTTTCCAAGTCCTCAAGGAATAATACTGCTCGCAGCTTCTCCTTACTCTGCTGAACTGCAGGGGATGGCCACCTACTCAGTGCATCTGCGTTCCCTATGCTCCTCCCTGGTGCATACTGCAGTCTGAAGTTGTAAGCCGTCAAGAGGCATGCCCACCTTTGCATTCGGGGTGATAGAATGAATGGGGTCGGCCGGTCCGACGTGAAGATTCCCAGCAGTGGCTTGTGGTCAGTCACTATCTCGAACGGTATTCCATATACGAAATGGTGGAAATGTTTCACCCCGAATATAATAGCAAGTGCTTCCCGGTCTATCTGAGCATAATTTCTTTCAGACTTGGTGAGTGTTCGTGATGCAAAAGCAACCGGTGAACATAGGCCGTTTGCATACTTCAGGCTAAGTACTGCTCCCACTCCATATGGTGAAGCATCGCAGGTTACCACCACTTGTTGATGGGGATCGAAAGGCACCAGCACATCGTCGGACGTCAGGGCCTCCTTCAATTGTGTGCACGCTCTCTCGTGTTCTTTGGTCCATGACCATACTGTATCCGCCTTAAGCAATTTATGTAGTGGTTCGGCTGTCGTAGCTCAGTGTGGCAAAAAATTACTGTAGAAGTTGAGCAACCCCAAGAATGCCTGTAGCTTCTTCTTATCTGTTGGTGTCGGTGCTCTCCTAATAGCAGTCACTTTGTCGGCCACTGGGTGCAGGCCCTCTGCATCCAGGGTGTATCCCAAAAAGTCTATCGACGACACTCCGAGGACACATTTGTCTTTATTTACACTCAGCCCACAGGCAGCCAATTTGCTGCAGACTGTTCTTAATTTGGTGGTTAGGTCCGTATCAGATGTTGCACATATCAGTACATCATCGAAGTATGGGAAAACTCCCTGAATACCTCCTAGTATGTTGTCCACCATTCCCTGAAATATTCCTGGGGCCACGCTAATGCCGTACTGCAATCTCTTCACTCGGAAGGCTCCCCGATGAGTGATAATGGTCTGTGCATCCACCGATGCCTCATCTACCGGCAGTTGTAGGTATGCTCGAGCTAAGTCTATTTTTGCAAACACTGAACTCCTAGGAAACGATGCGAGAAAATGGTGTACTGCTGGTATTGGATATGGGTGATCTCTTAATGCTTGATTTACGGTCACCTTATAATCACCGCAAAGGCGGACCTCTCCTGACGCTTTGATGATGGGCACCACTGGTGTTGCCCATACAGGGTCGCAAACTGGCTCAATGATTCCGTCCTTTAATAAGGTGTCTAGCGCTGAGTCAACCTTTGGTTTCATAGCCAGTGGCAATGGCCAGGCTCGGAGGCGAATAGGTGGTATTTTTGGGTCTATCGGTAAAGACACTGGCGATCCTCGATATCTTCCAAGAGTAGTGCTGAAAACCTGGGGAAAAGCATCAATGATATCTTGCATTGGTGAATGTCGAACTGAATGCACCCCCGATAAAAATATTCCCAAGGGGGCAAACCATTCACGGCCAAGTAGATTTGTACATGCTCTTTCCGCAATTAACAGGCGTAAACAAGCTGAATACTTTCCGTATTTGACGCTGACAAAGCACTGTCCCATAAAGGTGATCCGGTTTTGCTGAAAATCTCGCAGTGTCGTTTGCACAGGTTCCAACACTGGCGGTTTTCCTTTGCACAAGTCTTGAAAAAAACCCCGAGATACAATTGAATATTCCGATCCGGAATCTACTTCCATGCAGCATTTAGTATTGTTAATAAGCACTCTTGCTGTAGTTCTGAGAGTTTTGCTGTCACTATGGAGCTTGTATATTAAGTCCAATGCCCCATCAGTATCCAATTCCCCTTTCACTGCCATGCACTGGGTGGATGATGTCTGAGTGTCCTGTTGTCGGGCCTTACATACCCTTTGGATGTGACCTGTCTTTCGGCAAAAATGGCATTTTGCTCAGCGAAAAGGGCATTCTGTACGAACATGTGTACCACCACAGCCGCAACATGGCACAGTCGGCATTATATGTTTTTGTAACTCCGTTTTGTATTTGGTAGGAAACTGCCGGCGGTGTTGTATTAGATCCACTGATGATGACAATCCAGAAGCATGCATCTCCCGCACCTGGGTCCCCGCTGCCTCGGTTGCTAAACTCCTCTGCACTGCGGCATCTAGAGTTAATGTTTCTTCGGTGAGCAGTCGGCGCTATACACTTTCATCTCTCAGTCCACAAACAAACTGATCACGGAGGTGCTCGACGAGTGTCGTGCCAAAATCACATCCTTCCGCGAGACGTCTCAGTCCCACGAGAAAAACACTAATAGTCTCTCCCTCTTTTTGTTCACGACAGCAAAACTGGTAGCGCTGATAAATTATAGAGGGCCTTGGATTGAAGTATTGTTTTAACACAGCGGTGAGCTCGTCATATGACCTTTCTAACGGCTGAGCTGGGGCTATCAAAGACCGCAATATCGATAGCGTTTGTAGTCCGCAGGCTGCCAACAAAGTAGCTCGTTTCTTGTCTTCACTTGTAATATCATTCGCCAGACAATAAAATTCGACTTGCGATGCATACGTATCCCATAGTTGTGGGAACTCGACGTCGAATGCAGTTAACTTCCCGACAGTTGCCATCCTTGAGCATTAACGCCTTGTTGAACATCTTCGCGAAGAAAAAGTATTTCTGTAGTTTCTTGCCGTAATCCCAAGGTAAAGAAAATAATGCAGCTAGCGGAATCCCATCCTCGTCGCCAAAAAAGTGTTGTGTATCACGAATACACTAAACACAAACAACACTTTACTAGTTAATCATTTATTACTATTACTATACATAATGCTTATAAAATACTAGGGAAGCATAATCACCGTCCTAACATGGCTTCCCTCCGTAGTCTCGCAGTTGCGATAATATGCATTCTGCAGTAACTGTGACGTCACCACGAATACACTACAGAAATGATTTTAAATTAGAAAGATAATTTTCTGGGAAATCATCATGTTTCCAGTAAATGATGAAAGGATCAGAATTATCTCATACAGTGTCAATGGCAATAAAAGATGTCAAGAATCATTAATATAGACATTGTATTAGTGGTAGCAGTATGAATTCATTCAGAAACTAGATGCTTTTAATTGTTATCATTTGTATTTAAAAAAAAAACCGAATCATAAAAATTCAACAATTCTAAGACATTGCATAATTAGTGGACATAATTTAGTATGTTTAATATATATATTTTTAAAAAAATACTGTCAATTTAATATCCACTCTCAACAATGCCTAAATATGTTAAATATTATTTTTAAACAGAAGGTAATCAACCTTTACATGCATGTGCAAAGGTTGATTACCTTTTATTTAAAATTATAATTTGAAGTTGTGCTAGTAAATATCTTACATTAAATATTAATTATAAATGTATACATATTTTTTTATAATGAAATCTCAAAAACATTAAAAATTCTGAGCAGTTATAATGAATTCAATTGTTAATGATAATATAAAAGTTATTTATAACATAGCATTTTGAATGGTATTATTCTTGTTTTTCCTTCAGGTGAGATTGGTCTGATCAGGTGCACTACTATCATAGATGTCACATCATTGATCTTTAGATTCAAGAATGTGAATTTAAGGCGACACTTTATTAACTAGTCAAAATAATCTAGTTGATTAGAGTCTCATTTTAAATTCAATATTTAATAAATTCAAAGATCACTGGTTCAATTATTAGCTTGTGACTTTAAATGTCATGAATACTCTAATTCACTAGATTATTTTATCAAATTCAGAGTAACCTAGTTGGTTAGAGTGTCACCTTAATTTAATTTTATACATTTAAAGAATTCAATTCCCATTTTAATAATATCATTTTCAGGTCAGGCCAACAAAAACTGAAGAAGAAAGAAGAACAACAACATTCAAAAAATTGTGTTATATAAATTAACTTAGATTAGCTTTTTTCCCCACTTTTTTATTATTATTATTACTTATTTAACATATGGATATAGACAAAATCTTTTGTTTACCTTTAAGGTTATCATCATCAGTGAAAACAGAAAAAAAAACTCATGATATCTATATTCTTATATCAATAGAACTATAATTCTGATAAATTATGTGTCATTTTTAAATTAATATAAAATACGGATGTAAAGTCTATTAAATATATATGCAACATCATATACTAAACAAGTAAGTTACTTGAAATTAGACTTGCCAATAATATAAATCAGCTGTCATTGTAGGTTTGTTCATTTTTATTATATTGAAAATAAAAAATTATTATGAAATATTTATTTAAGATGGAATTTTATCATATATTATTACATGACACCCAGTTTAAAAAATCTCTGTTCTAAAGAATTTTTTTAATTTTGAAGTCTTATCTAGGAAATCATTTTTGATATCAATACAAAAAAAAAACAAGAATTTTAATATGATGAATAGTCATTAATAAGAAAGGGAATATGTAAATATAAAAGTGATGAATCTATAGTTTGCCTTAAACTTTGTATCATATGGTGCTGTTTATTAATCACTGATTAGATTTAAAAAGTTCTTCAAGGTTTATATGATTATAATTTGACTATTAATTCTATTCTTTTCATTTTACTAATTGTATGCCAATTTGTTGCCTTATTTTTATTAAATTTAAATTTTGTATTTTTGCTTGATGATATAATTATATATATGATTCTTAATAAGATGCTTATTTAAACTAAAAAAAAATTTTTTTTGATTATTTAACAGATAATTGTATTAATATTTTATTATTTGTTTTGCAGACTTTTTTTTTTTTTACTTTCAGAGGTACTATCATTTGCCCTTGGGGAGAACATGGTGCATGTGCCTGCTCACCTGATGGAGAATTAATTACCTCTCCTGCTTTTCCACCAGACAAAATTCGTGATACACTTGGAGCTGGTGATACTTTTGATGCTAGTGTAATTTATGCTCTTAGTAATGGCCAAAGTCTTCAAGATGCAATTACCTTAGGTTGTAAAGTTGCAGGGAAAAAATGTGGCATTTTAGGATTAAAAAATATATTACCATTATAAAAATAATAATAGTCATTTTGCAGTTGTCAAAAATGTGGTCAGATAAATACGCTTAATTAAAGGCTTGTTGAATTATATTGTAACATTGCTATTAATTTAAACTCTAAAAATCAACTATGCAAATCTAATTCCAATATTTTAAAACATAATTAAATCTAAATCTGAACCTTTCAACCAATTAATTCAAAATTAACTATTTTATCTAATTAAACTCCTTAGAACATTAATCTCTATTTTGACTGAAATATTGATTTATCACTTTTCTTAAAATTATTAATATAGGAATTTGACACAAACCAAACCTTGATTATATATATATGTGTGTGTGTGGGAAATGATGATCTGGACCAACTGATGAATGTTGTTGGTTCAGCATCAAGTACATATATTGGAGATCATTTATCTTTTTGATTATGGGTATTGGTTGAATGAGATAGAGTGGATGACTGAAGGGAGCTTGAAAGCCTGTGTTCAAAGTCTCTATTTTACATCTAAACTCCAGATATGTAAAATATACTTGTAGTTAAAATATTAAAATTATTAAATAAATAACAAAAGTATTGAAAATCAATTGTTTTTTTTAATAATTATTTAAATCACTGGTTCTTGAAAAGCTCCATACAGTATTTCTAAGGTATTAATCAAATCTTTTGATAGATAATCAATGTGCCAGTTATTCACATTTTAGATTTCATGAGTTTACACTATTACATGCCTTTTTGACTTTTCTCATTTGTCATTAATATTATTTGTAATTAACGCATATTAAAAAAACTTGCAATCACAAGAATTAAATTAAATGAAAATGCTTATGGTGATTAAAATATATAATTTAATGCCAAAGCTGCTATTATACTTTTAAATTTATTTTATTAATAAATTTTTTTTTTTCAGAAATAACCATTACAGTACTAGTGAAATTTATTTTCATATAGTTTCTTTGTAAATAGTATGTATGAGTAAAACTTATCAAATATTTTTTTTAGTACACTTGAGATTAATTCCATAAAGGGTAAATAGCAAAATGCTATTTTTTCCATTAATAGAGGCTATGAAGGAGGCTTGGAGGAGTTTCAAAAGGGGATTATGAGCAAAAGAAGATTTTAAATTATTGCTTTATACAATTATTTCTATATAGGGCTCAAGCATAAAGTGCTGCCTATATTTTAGATATTTTTACTACTCATCATCGTACATTAGCCATCATGAAAATCTTCTTAAAAGTTGAAGAATTAAGATAGATACTGAATTACAGACAAAACACTTAGAAATAATATTGCAAAACAAAATAATTATATATATTATAATACAATTTATCCAACCTGCTTCAAACACTTTTTAGCAAACTATTTATTTGTACATATATATATATATACCTATGTTTCGACTGACCTGCAGTCTTCTTCAGAGCTATGATATAATAAACAAAACAAAATTAAAAACATAACCACATAATAACTGCAGGTCAGTCGAAATGTAGGTGTATATATATGTACAAATAAAGAGTTTGCTAAAAAGTGTTTGAAGCAGGTTGGATAAATTGTATTTATGGAATATCAAGGCAAAAATAAGAAAAAGTGTGATTTTGGTAATATATATATATTATAACGGTCGGGATGTTTTGCGAGTCTTACCGTATCTGCCGTACAGGGTGCCACCAGGCTATTGGAACCTGGAAATTTTATATAGTAGGCAGATACATACTGTTAAGATCTAATTTTATTATATATTTTTTATTATGACCGTTAGCCCATGCCACTAGCTCGAGGAGATGCAAAGATTTGTAATAAAACTTCTTAAAAAATTTATTTTTAATATTAAAAAAATAAAATAAGCCACTGCCAGTAATAACACACATATATAAATATTTAAAATTGAGGAACAAATTTAGACTTTACTATTAATTTTAAATTATTTGAGTAAGTCTGCACAGATGGACATTTTAATAATATTTTTACTTAAGAATGTTGCGTATAGACAGGCTACATAGATTATGCAATTAAAAACTTTAAAGAAACAAAAAACAAACATTTAATCTCAGGCTAAAAGTTCACAGCTAAACCAACGCTTGCTTCCTGATATACAGACGCAACCAATGCAATATGAAGATGCTAACATAAAACCATGCTAACAGAAATGTGTATCTGCAACATGATATTATTTAAATGACATGATCCTCATCCAGAATAGGAATGTGTATCTGTCTGGCGAAGGAATCATGTATATAAAATATTTAAAGAAAAATGCTACATATGGGGGAGAGCGGTCTATCTGCCGACTTATAGTCCCTATCCATACAGCTAAAGGAAGTCAATGTCGCAGGAAATACATCTGTGTACATTGAAATGCAATGACTGCCTTTGGGCCATGCATTCAGTTGGGCTTTGCCCTGTATGCTAACACCCTTCACATTGCATTAATATAAACGCTATATATCTCTCTACTAGCATCGACTTAACTACAAGACAAATAGTCTGAAATTTAACCCTTTTAAAATAAATATAAACGATTTTAATTATAAAGTTATTGATGGAATTGCTGAAATTTACAATAAAGTAAACCCAATGGCACTCATCATAAGTGGCACACATTGTCTGAGTTAACTGTTGCTATCTAAAGACATAAGAAAAGTTTCATTTAAAGATGTTCCATAAAATTTAAAAAAAACAATGGTAAGATCATAAAAGATGTTCTTCAGCTTGCTGAATATGATACTATTGAGTCCACTAGTAAAATCACAGCTTCATTAGATTGGATGTGTAAAATGAATGAACAATGGAAGACTTCCTAAACATCAAAAAAGATATTATTCAGCTTGCTAGATATATTATTGAGTCCACTATTATAAAATCACACTTTCATTGGATTTAACATGTAAAATGAATGAACAATGGAAGACTTCCTAAAATGGTGTTTTTTTTAAGAAAAGTAGATTTCATCCACATTATAAAGATTATTTCAAAGACATTCTAAAGAAGAGCAATGTTAACTATTTCCAATGGAAAGATATGGCAGAGAATAGAATATAGATCGAATTCATCCACATTATAAAGATTATTTTAAAGACAGTCTAAAGATGAACAATGTTAGCTATTTCCATTGGGAAGATATGGAAGAGAATAGGATATAGATAGAGTTCACTATTGTAAAATCACATCTTCATAGATTGGATGCGTAAAATAAATGAACAATGAAAGACTTCCTAAAATGGTGTTTTTTTGGGAGAGGTAGACCCCATCCATACTATGAAGATTATTTCTAAACACATTCTAAAGAAGAGCAATGATAACTATTTCCATTGGGAAGATATGATAGAGAATAGAATACATTGGAAAGCTACAATTAGACATGGTGTTGAAATATTTCAGAAAGAAAAATTTTCTGCTGAAGAATCATAAGATAACAAGTAAATAGAAAAATGGACGTTATATATGTGAACATATTTGTGATTCAGATTGGTTTGTATAATCATCGCAAAATTCATTTCTAGAGAAATTATTGGTATTTGTCGAAGAGCCCTATATCCCACTGGATTGCGCTGTTTTCGCACTAAAACACATAAAAATGCTGTTTCCGCGGCCGACACCTTCAAACCTGCATTTATTTATAATACAACTTTTTTGTTGTGCTACAGATTGCAGGCCACTATGTACGCGTCGCAGTACAGCTTGTATGTTTTACGCAGCAAATACATTTTCCGAATATCGCACAGTTTATAAAATGTTTACGGCTTGGAGAGAGGGTGTGTTTTTTTAATTGGATGGAAATGTTGTTTTCATTTGATTTTTTTTTTTATTTAAAGTATTGAAATGTTCCGATTTTGTAAAGTAATAATTAACAGACTTTTTATACCGTAGTATATTGAAGTTTTAAGTAGTAAATCTTGACGAGATATATGTATAAAATGAGTTGGAAGTAGGTAACGAATCAAGTAACGTACTGTTCGTAACATTCCACGAGACAAAGTAGATTGTACCGTCTGTATATTTTTGAAATAAAAAAGAGCGTTAACACAAAAATATCCAGTAAGAAAAGTACAATTGTACACTATTTTTTTAAATGTCATAAAAAGCATATATTATAAACATTTTATATATATATTTGTCATTGTTTAAAAAAGTTTTAGTTTCTTTTCTCCGACTACTGTTATAATTTGTTGAATATAGTTTACGTTTATTGTTATCATTTATTTTATAGATGTTAGTAAAAAAATATTTACAAAAATACGATTTTGATATTTTTTATTTTAGCATTACAAACAACAGAACAATAACCCTAAAACTAACCCTAATCCTAACCCTAAAACTAACCCTAATCCTAACCCTAAATGTAACCGTAACAAGTTTTACTTTTAGTTATCATTCTATTTGAAATAAAAACTAGCGGTAAACAACAACAACAAAAAAAAGCCATAACCCCAGTAAAAAAATCTCTGATAGAAAATAGATTTTTCTAATAAAAAGCAAACTAAAAAAGACGAATCAAATTGTAATTTGTTTATTTTATTTTACATTTATTATTATCATTTAATTTGTATACGTTAATAAAAAATAATATTTAAAAAAGACGATTTTCTTTTGTTTTTAGTTTCGCATTACAAAAAACACATCAAAATGATTA
This sequence comes from Epiperipatus broadwayi, assembly GCA_028023455.1. Classification (NCBI taxonomy): domain Eukaryota; kingdom Metazoa; phylum Onychophora; class Udeonychophora; order Euonychophora; family Peripatidae; genus Epiperipatus; species Epiperipatus broadwayi. Next base: position 172,013 of record JAQFVV010000195.1, on the reverse strand, counting down.
TAATTAACAGCCCGGGAATGATCATATTTTATAGTTTAAGCGTGAAAACTGCGCCATCGAGTGGGATATAGAAGCTATTCGACGACAACCAAATTATTTTTTCTCTCTCTCTCTCCTTTTTGTCTTGAAATGGCATTATGGTTTACAAATGGCTGCTTATTATTATTTTACATAGAAGTTTCTGATTGTAATCTATATTTTTGAACTGTAAAAATTGTAGTCATGTTAAGTTTCACTGTAATTTATAAATGAATACATAATTAATATTATTACAGGTAAATGAATACATAATTGATATTGTTACAGATAAAAATATCTTTAATGACAAATTGTATAAAAGTCATTTTTTAATAATGTATTAATGAAAGACATTTTAAATTCCACATCAACTATAGAACTATACATGACAATTATCACACAAGATTATCAGTACACGCAAAAACTGCTACTATAAATAAATATAAAGTGCAATATTCATAAGATACTATAACTAGTGTTATCTCTATTAATAAATTAATAGTTTACATGTGAAATGTATTCAGAAGAGCCAATTTGTTATTTTAGTCATGTAGATGAAGTACAAAGCAAGTTAAAAATTATTTTATTTGTGCTTTATATTATATTTATACCATTTATTATTATTGCTATTTATAGTTTTTGCATTACTACATTACTTATTAAATATTTTAAAGAAATTACAAGAATCAAAATGGAACCATAATTATTTTGAAATGTTAATATAGTATTATAACTTTTACATATAATGCTACTTAAAAATATGTTGACAAATTTTTAAACTTTAAAAATACCACCACAAATGGATATTTTTATATACTTGCAATTGTTAGTAGCTGGCACTTGAACTGTTGCCGAGTTTGTGGTTACATGTGAAATCACATTCAACAATGGTCTCTGATTATTCTTTTACAATAAAGTAATGACTTATAATACTATATACCATCTATCATTACTTATTTCAAATTATCGCATTTTCCCAAGATATATGCATTTTGTATCACATAGATGTTAAGATTATGTACACGGATTCAAATGTTGATGTATTAAGAAAAATCTGAGTTCAATTTTCAAATCAGAATAGTATATAATAGTTATATTAAAAGCAAAATCAATGCTATTTAAAAATTATTGGTATTTTTTGGAAGATTCCTTATTACTTTAACATTTCAAAATTTTACTTTTTTTTTTTTTGCAAAGGGTCATTAAGGAAAATGACAATTATTTGGGCATCTTTTAGATATAAAAAATATATAGGATTAATCCAGATTGACATCCATATTAAAAAATGAGAGTTTGCGCTAGACAAATACTGTAATTTTTGTTATCTTGTCAATAGATAAGGGAACATTTTGCATTTTCTGAGTAGGAATATTTAAAAATGTATAAATTTGTTGAAATTACCGACATTTCATTTTTATAAATATTCTTGGTCAAGATTCTTTACCAATAATTAAAAATTCTTACTAGAACTAGCCTATCAAAAACTATTTTAATTAAGGGATAACAGCAAGTCATTGTTAAATATTTCAGAAAACTCAACACAATCAACAAAAACATACAAGAGACTTTTTCATAGTAAGGTACATAGTAATCTCCATACAGTAACGCTACTCAGTGTATTTAAATTGCTATCCAGTGCCTACCCATCCAATATCCTCGGACTAGTTTCTACCTTATGGCTGTGATCAATGAGGAGCCTTGGATCTGAAATACACTTAGATCCAAATGAACCAGAACTGAAAACACAATAATTTTCAATCCAAGCTAATTTACCTGTATAGTCAAATCAAATGAAGGGATGCATTAAATCCAAAGGTCTAGATGCATTGCTCTCAGATCCTAGATTCCTCACTAATGACACCATAAGCTAGAAACTAGTCTGGGGATATTAGATGAATAAGTACTAGATAGGGATTTAAATGTACAATCTAGCATCTATTTATTACTATAGCTTGCACTGGGTGGCACTATTTTATAAAGAGTTACTATAATTTTAATAGCTTGTGTAAGGATAAGAAATGTTTATCATGTGATGTTTGAATGTTTTAACAATATATATCTTAAAAATTTACATGAAACTTATTATTACTATTATTATTAGCTAAACAAAAATAGCTTTTAAATAGTCACCACAGCAACAACCTATCAAATGAATTGTTTCTCTAGTCAAGAATAACTAAATAGATTAATCAGTGTTAGCTAGAATGAGTAAGGCCCAGCTATTCCAAAGAAAAATTGTAAATTCGATTAAAACTTTGGTCTTCAACCTTTTCACCTGCGGACCGGCAAAAATAAAGATAAGATTTTGCGGACTGGCAGAAGTCTACAGATAAATTTTCTTCAAGATTTAATCTGCTTAGCCTAGATGAGCATAATTGTTATAACTGACCAAAACATCACACTAGTTACTGTGTATTGTAATAGTGTTGCTTACCTTCAGATGCTGAACCCTCTTTCTCAAGTTGGACACTCATACTGCTACAGAAAACTGTACAATAACAAACGTTCTCATTAATGTGCCTGCATTGCTACATTTATTATTTCAATGTTAAAACATGCAAGAATAAAATGTTATTCAACTGAATGTTGAGAAATATCACAGCTAGTGTAATTACATGACAATGATTATGATAAATGTAATATCTGTATTTAATGTTAAATATACAAAATGAAGTTATATATATATATGGAGTTTTTTTTTTTTTTAAATTTTGAATTTTTTTAGAAAAATAATAAAAAATTTAATTCTACACCCCCCCCCCCATAAACATCTGTGATAACTAGAAAAACAAATTACTTTATGTATGATTGATTAGATTTACTTTTCATTCAGTTTCTTTTTTTTTTAATTGAGTAAAAATGAGATTAAAATAAAACTAGATTGCATTAGTTGTTTACTCTTGAAATCAACTGAGGACCATCTGTAAAGCCACTGGAAAAATAGAGCTGAAAAGTTGTTTTGGTAAAGTGTCACATAACTTCATTTGACAAAATTTCGGAACATACTACACCCAAAGGCCATGGTGATAGTTCACTGTCAGGAGCAACTATGAAACCAAGTTTTAAATACTCCTTACTGTAATTTCTAATAAAATGACTTTTTTTGTTTTTTCCTGCACATCTCTTTTTCCTTGTTTCTTCAAGATTTGAAACACTAGTACTTGGCATACTTTCAGTATAAGCATCACTTTGTCTCTTCTCAAGAAGACCAAAAGGTTTTGCTGTTTGGGGCTTTTTTTATCTCCATTTTGTGAATTTACAATTTCAAAAAAAATGCCACAAAATAAAAAGATGATACGAATGCAATAAAAATTTTTACTATATGTGACCAATAAATGAGTTGATACAATACAGAAATGCCTATTAGGTATAGAAATTGACATGTAAGAAGTGGTGCAATTATCATGAGATTGACGTTTTGTCTTTTAAAGATTTCATTTTCAGCTAAATTCCTTCAATTATTATTTAGTAATTATAGTATTATCTAATAATTTAAATAAAATTTTGATTTCTAATTTTATTTAAGCAGTTGCAATGGAAAAATAAATAAAAATTGTTTATAATTAAAAGTTTAAAATCTTATTATTTTGTTGTTGCAAACTTTCCTGCCAGTCTAGTATGGACTGAGAGAAAACTTCTGCAACCCGGTACCGATCCACAGACCAAGGGTTGAAGACCATTGCTTTATATAAGTCATTGCGCTATGTTAGAAAAAGATTTCCATAATAGATCTATTTGATTATTCTTTGATGAAAGTATGATCCATGCATTCAGCATTATTAAGAGAGTAATCAAAGCAAAAGCATTTATATTTATTACTTAATATGTATAACAATATTTTTATTACACCAACTAGTTTTCATTGCATAGTTTATCATCTCAGGATACTACTTTCTTAAGTTATCCAACAAATCTAATACAATTCTGTTGGCTCATGGCTTTGATATAATCTTAAATTTTGAAGTGTTTTATTTTTGATTTTGATTCTTCATAAGTGTAGTTAGATTTATCACTGTCTATAAAACGAAAAAAACACTCTTATGATGCTAAATTTAGATACTACATTTAACAATTTTTGAATAAAAATCTGTTTGAAGATTTTACATACGTTCTTTTTATTAATTATATAATGAAATTGTGTTGGAACTATTAATAATGAAATTTGTTAAGACACTTTTTGCCCCACTAAGTATATATCATATAATTTAACTCCTCAGGAAAATTAAATTTTTACTTTATAAGTTTTCTGTTATTTTTATAAATTAAAAGAGATACTAAAAGCGTTGTAAAATTTAACTTAAAGACTATTTTTTTTATATATATTAAATAAGTATTTCATTTATTACTTAACTGGAAAAAAAAAACTCTTTTTAAAATTTATTTCTATCTGCTATTTTATTTTTTTATGAATATACAACATAATGATTAAAATTAACTTTATTTAAATCTAAGCTATAAATTATGTTATATATATTGTAAGTAAAGACTGTTTGATTAATAAAAGCTCAAAAATTCAAATAATAATGGCATTAAAAATAACTGCAGTTATAAATATATTTCATCATCATCATTATCAACCATTATCAATCCACTGCAGGATGAAGGTCTCTCCAAGTTTAATCCATCTTCTCCGATCTTTAGCTTCTCTTCTCCACATCACCCCTACACATTTTCTTATTTCATCCATCCATCTTACATGTGGTCTCCTTCTGGGTCTTTTACAATCTCTTGGAATCCAGTTTAAAATTTCAATTGTCCATCTATTATCATCTCTTCTAGCAATATGTCCAGCCCAACTCCACTTCAATCTTTTAATTTTTTCAATGAGGTCAGTAACACCTGTTTGTTCTCTTACCCATACATTGCGTTTTCGATCTCTTCTTGTTACTCCCAACATACATCTCTCCATACTTCTTTGAGTGGTCTGAAGTCTCTGTATTGATCTTCTATTAAGTGTCCAAGTCTCAGATCCATAAGTAAGAACTGGTAAAACACATTTGTTAAAAACCTTTCTTTTCAAACACATAGGCATATTTCCTTTTAATATCAAGTTATTTCTACCAAAAGCACTCCAACCAAGTTTAATTCTATGATTAATTTCCTCTATTATGTTTCCATCTGTATTAATAATCTGACCAAGGTATTTGTAACTCTTAACTTCTTCTAATTCATCATAATCAATCTTTATTTTCATATTTTGAGCAAATCGATTAAACATTACTTTAGTCTTTTTAACATTTATCTTTAGTCCTACTTTCCTACTTTCATCTGATAACTCCTGCAACATTTCCTGCAGCTCTGAAGCATTATTTGCAAAAACAACTACATCATCTGCGAAATCTAAATGACTTAAATAATCTCCATTTACTTTCACTCCTTTAGTTTCCCATTTTAATCCACAAAATACTTCTTGCAGCACTGCTGTAAAAAGTTTTGGAGATATGGAGTCACCTTGTCTTACACCTTTCTCAATGATGACTTTCCCAGTATCATTATGTAATCTAATTGTTGCTGTTGCATTTTTATAAATATTCTTTAAAATATGACAATATCCTGGATCTATACCTTGATGATCCAATGCTTTAATCACTGAAGAAATGTTTATAGAATCAAATGCCTTTTCATAATCTACAAATCCAAAACATAATGACAACTCATATTCATTTGTCCTTTCTATAACTTCTCTCAATACTTGAATATGATCTACTGTACTAAAACCACTTTTAAATCCAGCTTGTTCTCTTGGTTGGTGAAAATCCAAGGTTCTCTGTAGACGAGTTGTAATTATCTTGGTAAAAATTTTATATAAAACTGATAAAAGGCTGATAGGTCTGTAATTTCTAATATCTTCTTTATCACCTTTTTTAAATATTAATATTATTACTGCATTCTTCCAATCATCCGGTACATCTTTATCATTTAGACATTTGGTATATAACTTTGCTAATATTTTTTCTATTTCTTCACCTGCTTCTTTTCTTCTTTTAATATATCAATTATAATTCCATCATTACCTGGAGCCTTTCCTTTTTTCATACATTTAATTGCATTTCTCACTTCTTCATTTAAAATTTTGGGCAATTCGGAAAATGTAATAGATATAGGAGGTACTTGTTCTTTATTACTATATAATTCTTGATAAAAATCTTCTACCAATTTCATAATGTCAACCCTCTTTTTAGCAATAATTCCATCTTTTTTCCTTATTGCAGATATAAATTTCCTACCAATACCAAAATGTTGTTTTACATTCTTAAGACTTTTATTTTCTTCTACAGCTTTTCTTGCTAGTTCACAGTTATACTTTCTTATATCATTTTCAACTCTTTTCCGCACCATTTTACAAAATTCGAGATATTCAATTCTTTTTAATGCATCATTCTTGCATATCTTCATATTCCTTCTTTTCTTCATAAGTTCTCTAGTCTCAGTAGAAATTTTATTAGTCAATTGCTGCTTTTTTCTACCAGCTATCTTTGTTGCAGTTTTTAAATATATTTATAGGACATTAAATATTATTATTTTTAGAATTATTCAAGTTAAAAGTTATTTTTAATGCCAAAATTTCCAATTCGGATCTTCTAGCTGGTCATATTACAGGGATTTGGAATTTTCTTTCAAAAATTATATTCTCGATTCATCAAAAACAAAAAATAATTATATCTTTGACAATTTTTTATAATATTAGTGTCGTGAATGTGAGAATATTGGCTTAGACGAGTAATAAAGTAAATAGGATATTCAGAAGCAATGTAGAGATTTAAAAATAAACTTTAGAGACTAATAACACTTGAAATTGGGTGGTGAGATAAATCTGCAGTCATTTGCTGATCCTCACTTGACTTTTTTAAGCATTAAAGATAACATGGAAATAATGAGTAATATCATAATTGTATTAAATAAAAGAATAATACTTTTTACAAAATACTCTGATAAGTGGAGTATTTTAATTATCTTTTATTAAAGAGTACAAGAATTCAGATGATTATATTTAGTATATTCATCCTATCATTTCATGTAGATTGGATAGTTATCCAATTCAATTTATGGCATTCTAAAGAAGTTTTAAAATGTGGTAATATGTTAAATTGCATAAGTATGCTTTTAATGTTCCAATTTATATTAAAAGGGGCAGGGGTACAAAAGTGGCTATAATAATTATTAGGAAATATTTATTACAATATTTCAAAGAATTTTAGTTTTAAAGTATATTTCATTTCAAATAAAAGATTAAATTATATTACAGAATACATTTTACATGAGCTAATATATAGTATAACAATATTTTTTTAAGGTCTAATATGGTGATGGTAGCTTGACCAAACTCCATGTAGCTGAAATGGCAGTGTTTGGTCTCTATTCTTTATTTTAGCTAGTTTGTTATGAAAAGGTGATTGAAACTTTTGAGATAACAGATTATAACAAAAACAGCACTTTAGAAACCATAGGATAAAAAGTATAAATGTAATTAATTATTGGTTTATTAAGGAAATCTTTACTTATACTAAAAGAAGGGATTTAAGATCTAATAATTGAAATTTTTAATGTATTAATTTTAATTTGCAAATTATAATGAAAGCACATTATAAAAATTTAAATAAAATTTTATTTATGATGGAATCATAAATTTGTTTAAGAAAAAAAAAATGTCTATACATAGATAAAAATTGTGTTTTGACTTCTGATTCAATGGTCTAATATTTAAAATATTGATAAAGCAATCTTCAAAAACATTGTATTAAACTTTGCAAAAAAAAAATTTTCCCAATGTAGAAAATAATAAATTTAACAGAGCCTTCAAGATGTTGTTTGAAATGTATATATCATAATTTTCGAAATTAATTGTCTTTGGGACGTTTTTTAATATCTTTATTCTCGGAAGCATCCTTTAATACTTTCATAGTAGCAGCTGTATGATCTGGACGCCTACTTTGTGAAGTTGTACGAGACAATTTTCTTTCCAGTTCTTTCCGACTTGGTAACATTGCAATGTAAAATAACCCACCAATCGCGCTGAATCCAATGAAGTAAAAAAATGACTTAATGACTCGACCAGACATTTTAAACTTTAAAATACTTTGTCTAATTTATTCATCTTTTATTCCCCATATTTGATAATCATTTTTTCTAATGGACTCATTTTCTTTATCGAGATATTCTCCAATCCTATAGTAACCGTTAACAATCCAACGGTGATTTTTGTACATAGAATGACGAAAATCTTGCGAAGTATTCAATTTATGCCAAAAATAATATGAACCTGCTACAAACGCTACTTCAAGAGCAATAAATATTTTTGTTAATTTAACGATTATAACAGATGGAGTCGTTTGACTTTCAGGAAACTTCCGAAGCATATTAACATTTATTTTTTATTAAGTTCACTGTCTAACTAGAATATTTTCTACGCGTATTAATTACTTACAAGCAGTAAGTTGGAAAGATAATAAATTATATTGTAGTTTCGCAGCAAATGGTTTTTTTATTTTACCGTCAAATTTTTAAATATAAAAATGGTTTTGAAAAATTTAGTCAAAAAATAAGCGTAAAATTAGTTTTTAAAAAAGGAAATGATTTATTTGTCATTAAAATATCTAAATTGATATGAGAGTGTAGAGAACTCTTCTAAAGCGTAGACCTTTCGGTAAAGGTTTGCTTTAGCGACCACAGCATAAAAATCATGTTTGCCCTCTAGTTTTCAAAATTAGAAGTAAATTATTATTCGAAAATCTTACGTATATGCTACTACTGTATATTACAATTACATTAAAATTTATTAAAATGTAAAAGGTAATAAAAAAAATATTTACCATTTTAAAGAAGTTGAAATAATTACACTAGATTAATTAAAATAATTAATTTAAATTATTTGAAACTTAAGAATTTAAACTATCGACATTTATAACTTAAGAATTTAAACTATTTCGATGGTTCTTGGCGGAATAGATGACAATGGGGAGCCATTAGTCGTCGAAATCGACGAAAGGTATTATTTCCACAGAAAATACCACAGGGGGATTATACATAGAGGGCATTGGGTCTTTGGCGGTATTGAAAGAGTGTCAAGGAAGTGCTTCTTGACAGAAGTAACGGATAGAACGGCTGGCACATTGGAGACCCTAATCCAGCGGTACATTTTATCAGATACTCACATAATTTCAGATGGCTGTGCTGCGTACAATAACGTCAGCACACTCAGCAATGGGGTATATATGCATTCGGTTGTCGTCCATCAGGACAACTTCGTGAATCCTGAAGACCGAGACATACATACCCAGAATATTGAGAATATGTGGATGAGAGCGAAGCGTAAGCTGAAATTTCAATCTGGTACCAGAAGAGCTTTGTTTTCATCGTACCTCCAAGAATTTGCCTTCCGGAGTAGATATAGCACTGCCGCCTTTTTCCCCGACTTCCTAATATGCAAAGGGCATAATTATGCGTAAAAAGGTCAAAAAAATTTTTTTTTATCTTTTACGTTTTAATTATTTACTAAAATTGTAATATAGGAGCATATACGTAAGATTTCAGAATATTTTAGTTCTAATTTTAAAAACTAGAGGGCGAATATCTTGTGGTCGCTAAAGTAAACCTTCACCGAACTTTCAAAATTGTATTACCAAATCAGAAAATAAAACGACTTACCAATAAAATAACAGTAAAAAAACAAAACAAAAGGTCAATGTCATAAACTATTTAATCAGGTAACTGTCCTGGAAGTGACAGATTTTATATGAATCAGTTGTGATATTTCTTTATAATAGCCGTCTAGTACTACTACCCGAAAAACAACTATATATTATAATCTCGCCAACATTAGCGGTTAGCAAACTTACATAAACTATAATATATTGTAAATAGCTTTAGCAAATATATTAATGTTACGTTCATTTTATCTTAATTATTTATTAACTGGAACACACTTTCCAACTGCACCATATTAATAAGCAATAGAATTTGGCAATCAAGTTATTGTTACTATTAAAAAATCGATAGACCATTGTCACCACTAAAAAATTAGCAATCATTCGAAATAAGCTTTCGTTAATGCCTGACTCTTATTGCTGTTCGATTAAAAAGAAACAGAAAACCTAACTTTAAAAATTGTTTCATTAAATATTTTTTTCTCTCTTAATGGAAAAAATATTTAGGTTTAAAATAGTTAAAATTAGTTCTTTGGAAGAATTTGATACTGGCAATTTGAAAAATTAGCCGCTATATCTGGATGTTTTCTTTCTCATAGCAAACTAAATCAAAAAAGTTGAGGGCAAGATTGAACTGTTATAGCGCGACATATAAAATTTTGTGGTCACAATCATTTCTATCTGAGCTAGATTTTGGCAAAGCAATTTCTGCTGATGGCTTATTTCAGTCCTAAATCTGTAATCATATTACAGAAATATAATTAGAGATGAGGAAAAGGGCTAGAGATTTTACAGCAGAGCTCAGAAAGCTAGTATTGAACCTCAATTTCAAAGATTTTCCAGCAGATATGAGATCATATTATTTGCAGGACAAAGGAAATGGTTTAAGGATCAAATTGTTAGATAATCGAATGGTTTGTTGCTAGAGAGATCCATGGACCTTAGCACTGTCTTGTATGCAGTCAAAACTCGAGACAAACAGTGTCATTAAAGAAAACTATCCTCAAATAAAAATTTGGTTAGCCAAAAACATGAACCAGTTAAATACTTATCTGATCAAAGTAAAAATATGTCATCTCCAGTCAAAAATATCTTTAGTCTATATAAATAACCCCCCCCCCCCCAAAAAAAAAAAAAAAAAAAAAACTAATTATAAATGCAATAATTATCAACACACATTAACTTTCCATGTAGATACAATAGTTTGGAGTTAGCACATGCAGAGCATACAAATATCACTATTTAAAAAATAGAAAGATGACCAGGAAAGAATAGGAGAATCTATTATCAGAAATGTAAAGGATAAAGCAGGATCTTGAAAGATTAATATAAAATGCTTCACAATTTAGTTCTCAAAGCTTTAATCACTATTAGTTACAAATCAATATTAATAAATTGGATTCCAGATCTGCAGTATTACAACTGTTTGGATTGTCATTAATAGTAATAAAAATAATTGGAAACTAATAGTAAAATGATAACAGATTGTTAAAGTAATCAAATTCACTTCCTGGTGAAGGCATAAGGTTACAATATCAAAATTAATGTTTACTTCTTGCCAAATCTGCAGGTGAATACAGCTATCTCTTAAGAAATGACTAGATTGATCACATAAGCTATTTAATGATTATAATAAGTTAAATCATAAATGCAATAATTTTTTAAAAAAACCTATCTAGATATGTTTGATGAAAATAAGCTGGGTTATAATCTGAGAGTGCTTGTCCACAGACAAATGAACACAGAAAAGCAAAATCAAACAATCTATTAAAATACATTATGAAAAGTACAGATCAATGTAAATATGTTGCTTATTGATCATTAACAATCCTAGATTTTAAATATTAATTAGATGGATCTATTTGGGTTGGTCAAAGAAAAGTCTAGTGGATATATGAGTAGAAGCCCTTATGAAAATAAATATATTGTTGAAAGCCAAATTAGTATTAACTCTGGGGATCTATTCTCAAGTGTCAAAAAAGTTGCACAGTAGATGAATGAAGAAACTAGCTAAATCTTATATCTGGAGACCTACTATACAGAACTCGCACCATAATCCACCAATGGTGGAACTGTAATGAGAAACTAAGGCATATTAGCAAAGCATATAATAATCTCAGGCTTGCCCTAAATAAGTGAAATGGAAAAAAAATGATAAAAGATAGGATGTATATGACATATTTTAGGGGATAGCCAAATGAGTTCCAGCAAAGACACAAAAGATTTTCAAACTGTAGATGTTTAAATTCTGATGGACATCATCACTACAGAGATGACTTGAAATATAATTATGAATAATATGCAACAATGAAGAATCCACCGTCAGATGATATGAGTGAAGCAGAACATCAATTTCCAAGACCTTTTGAAACCAGACTAAATGATGATGAAATTAGAGTAGATGTTGAGAAACTAGAGCAGAAGATAATTCAAAAGCACACATCTTCCAGCCTATTTAAAAAGAATTGTATACTTCAAAATTAACTTCAGTTAATGGGAAAAAATATTGTGGACCTATTTAAAGCTTATCATTAATAATAGATTTATCCAAAATGATAAAATCTATCTACATTGTATCCAGAACGGTACAAAAAAGCTATTCAGGTAACCAGATCAAGCGAATCGATATTGTTCACAATGAAGTTGTCTATGAAATCCAAGGTTCTTTTGAGTTAAGCTAATGTAATTACGGAGTAATATACAGATCAATAATTAACTGGTCTAGAATTACTTTGTAGCAATGCATATTATAAATTATTTGTTGAATGCAGTCTGTCTTCCTCAAGCTCAGGGAAGGAAACTGATAGTGGCAAATAATGCTATATTTCAAAGGGCCAGCTGGTATGGTTAAAAATCTTTGTTAGAGTGATTTGCAGCATTCCTCTAATCTATCTATTTGTTACTAGCAATAACTAATTCTGATTTTGCTAATCCTAGCAGGCAGCAAACTTAATTTTAACATTTTATTAATTTGATCTATCATTTGTTAACTGCCAAATATTTTTTATTATTCACTGTCAGTCAATTTATAAAGAAAAAAAAAAAATTTTATGAAAATTTTATTCTTTATGAAAGCACATAATAGACATCTTAATCTAATTTTCACAACTTTATCAGTAGAAAGAAAAAATTCTAGTATGTAAATCTTAAGAAAATATTCAAATTAAGCATAATTGTTGAATTAAATAGTTGAAAATAGTAAGGCCAGAGTCTAAAGAATATTCTCATCAAATCTGCACTTTTTTGTTACATTTTTGACAAATAAATTGTTTGCTGGTTATAATATTATTTTGAAGTAAATTCCTATTGCTTTCCTCTTCACTGTAGTCATTTTAACTTACTGGAAGTTGAATTACATACAGCAGTCAATATTGGCAAAAAAAAAAAAAGGGGGGGAATTATTTGACAGAACCATGCTCAATGTTATGTATTAATCTTTTAAAACCAGGAAATAATGTGTGTAGTCAATAATTGAAATAAATAAAAAAAATGCTTTAAGCTTTTATTAAAGTTTTTTACACTAATAAATTAAACAACAGTTAATTAAATGTGCCACTGACTACGGTCGGAAAGATTACAAAAATTGTGATTTGAGGAATGTTGGGGCTTGCTCTCCATAAACCCTTTCACTTCTATGTACCTCATGAAAGATCTGATGTCTTGTACTACTAAAAGCTTCCATTCCAGTAAGTAACTATGCTAATATATTGAATTCATTGATTAATTTATTTGATTGGATTATTTGTGCCATTTGCTGTTGATTTAGTTTATTGCTTGTATTATTTTCTGACTTTGAATGTAGAGAGTTCTATAATTTGGACAAGTCCATTATTAAATGTGTAAGCTCTGACTTCACAACTTTTTTTTCTTTGGCTGAAGTTAAACTTGGAAGGCATAAACTATGATGGTTGTCTGGTGGACATCTAGATCATTTTTTTTGTTCATTGTCTTCTGGTCAGATTTTTGTATAACATAGAATTGGTGTTCTGCTTGGCTTATTACCATTTTATCTAATGACTTCACTGAATATTTGTCTTTACAGTCATGATTCAATTGACTCTGAGTGTGTGGTAACATTGCTTTTCAGTATTTGGACAGTCATTGTTTAGTCTTTTGTCAGAATTAATTTAGTAGTCTCATTGAATATCTGACATAGTACATAATAGTCTACCAGCACTTTAATTTTGATTTGTTTTATTCTTTGCTTGAATTTTTAATTCATTTTATTGTGCTAGCATTAGTGGAACTTAGACTTAATGTCAATAGCCAGGTGGAGGTTCTAGCCATTATTCTTATTTATTTGATCCCTTTGCAACCACTGAATAACTTTCTTTATGCTTAAGTGTGGCATCTAGTACCATTATTTTTGCCCCAAGATAATACATCCATTTTCAATAAGAATTCCAATAGGCTAAACACAGCATTTTTTGTCTTATTTAACCAACTCAAATAGATCTGGCTATCAGAAAACAGATTTACGATTTACTTTGTTCTCAAAATGTATTTTATTAATAGATTGATTTCAATTGTAAAACTTGTTCAGTTGTCTCGGGCAGTTAACCCAAGGTGTTATCTAATTTATCAACAGAGATTTCTCGATAGTCCATTTTTAAATTCACTATAATCTAGATAACTCTAACCTCTGCAAATTTCTAATTTAATGAAATTATATTATCTTTTACAGAAATTATTTAAGTTTTGCTGTCGAAGATGAAGTTGATTACCTTGATAATCTGTAATCATGTTGCTACTGGGTTGCTGTAACTTACTTTTTCTATTAATGACAACCCAAATGTATTTGACATAATAAACACTGCAAAGTCGGTGTCATTAATATATGATTTAGGTCTTGGGAGCTGTCGGTGCCTTTTATATGATTTAAGTTTATCTATAGAACTTTTAAAAATGGACTCTCATTTTTTCCTGAACATCTTATTTCATTTTTAAGCAAGCAGCTTTTTTATGTCTTACACAAATGCAGTAACTGCAATGAGTATATCTATATGAATAATCAATATATATGCTAGTGTTATTATTGTAAATATTGCAAACATTTCCAATATTTTTAGTACTTATTTTGTGCCAATCTTTAAAGATAATATTTCTGTTTTAATCAGATGGGTATTTATCTGATCTATATATTTGGCTGATCAATTTAATACTGGGGCCAGATTTATTTAATAGAACTACTTTATTAGCTGTAGCTTCTGCTCAGATATATGCAGAATTGAATGTAATGTTAAGATTCATTAATAGCTTGATCCTAGGCTGTGGTCCTTTATTTCACAATTAAACAATCTTTCAATTCATCTCCTAGAAAATCCTTGAAATTACAATTTAGCAATAGCTTCTTAACTTCTATGGTAAAATTTCTAGCTTTTTCCCCTTCTAAATCTAAAGATTGATGTCACACTTCTGCAGTATAGTTAGAAGTTTAGAATAGAAATGTCATCAGCAGACTACTTTATCAAAAATGGAAAAGTAAAGGAATGACTGTGAATGCTGGATCTTGATGCTGCAATTCTACTTGACTTGGAAAAAAAAGAATTTAATCCACATATATTGGCCAATTTTTCAGATTGCTAGGATTGTCTTCTAAAGAATCAATCTCAGGTATTTCAATTTATTCACACCACAGGAAGGAAACGATAATCGACTTTTCGAAAGAAAAGAAACAATCATTAGGATTTAGTTTTGTTTCTGTTTAATCCATAAGAAACAATAATATTAGCTACTGTTGAATGCTACGATTGCTGAAATGAACATTTTTACTTGTGAAAAGATTTTATCAACTCAGGTAGATGTTGTCAAAACTGCATCAATATTATGTATTTATGTTGTAAGACTGGTTTTTCGACTAGTACAAATAATCAAGATAAACAAATGTAAAAGATTGAAACCTTTATTGGGTTTACAATAATAAATTTACACAATAATTAAGTTTGCTACTACTCACTCTCTCTGAATTATCACTTCCAGCTTTCTTTATGAATGGTTGACATTATTCATCTTTGCATTGTTATTAAGTTGTTCTGTGCATGAACTGACTTGCTAGAACCTCCAATATTTCATTCCAATCATTAACTACTCTCAAACTGACATCTGCTTATTTTAATGTCAATATCAGATTCATCGATCAGTTTACTTAATTGGCCTGTTTAGTTTACTGTTTATTTTAATGTAAATATCAGATTCAACAATCAGTTTACTTGATTGGCTGTTTATTTACTTTATTATTTAATTGATTTTTGTATTCTGAATTGTATCCTAGAACTATAACTGAATGAGATCTATTGAATAAGTTTTAGACAAATCCTCAATACATTATCATTTCTCAAAATAGATTTATCACGTGTATTCTTTTCCATTGGAAAAAAGTCCTTTTTGTTTTATCTTAAACATTTATTCACTTAGGCTTTTTAAGTGTCAAAATATTCTTTTTTTTTTGTCCCAGTGAATAAAGACTGATTTTCTCTCCAAGTTTCCCACAGTTAAGACACATGGATTATAAATTAATACATGAAATGTTGTCAGTTGTCTTCAATATTTTCCCTACCATCACGAAAACTTGAAAATCATTGAACACATTTTTGCAGTTTATGACATCAATGCCATTATTTTTTTATGGACTCTCAAACTGTTTTCTGTTAATGCAGTATACTAAGATTTATTGTCACAAAAAATTATTCTCTCTTTTTTGATTTTAAAATTATTTGCAATTCTAATTGTATAATTAGTATAATAAAGTTTCACCTTCAAAAGTATTTAAATGAGGCATCAAACAACAATTCTCTACTGGTTTCTCAAACTATGCAGCTGTTATTCCAAATTCTTGTCACATATCAAGTGTTATTCTTATGTCTGCAGAAAAAAACTAATCTAAAGACTTTGAACACAGTTTTAAATAGGCATTTTTTTTCTGTATCAGAAAAGAATTTTAATCATCTGATTGTGACAATCATTTAGAATCATGCATTTTTAACTACTTATATTATATTTGAAATATTATTTGACTTTTATATACATAACACAAGCTAATGATTTAGAAATTTGATATTATAATCAGGCCATGATAACTTAATTGCAAATATAAATATTTCGCACTGATTAGGTTATGAGATATTCTATCAAATCCTGACATTAAATGGACAAACTTCCTCCAGTTTCTCACCATACTATTCTCTACCACAGGATTCTCCCAAAATTCATTTCTTTTTCTGACTTACATTAACTATTGAAAATAACTACCAGGAATTTATAGCTCTTTTGCAAATTAATCAACATAGCTTATATGGATGCTTAGTCATCTTGTGTTGACTAATTGAAATTCTAAATAATGATACAGAAAAATACTATCTCAAATGCAAAAAAAAAATCCTCTTCCTGGAAAATAAACTTTACTTTCGCTGCCTCATCATGTTAATTCTTAGGTTTCCCCATTTATCTTTCTGCAAATGCTAAGAGATCTAAAATTCTAAGTAAACTCCTCACCTCTGTAGAAAACACAACTCATTATCTAAACCACATTTATCCATACATGCAAAAAAACCATCAATATTTTTGTTCTCAAAAACCTATTATGTGCCTACCATCAATTACATTGCATCTTTCATCAAAAAGATAAATTCACTATACAATAAACTGATCTGGAACAAGAAAATGGTATCAATACAAAAATAGATTAAACACAATGGATTTTCATCACACTATATCTCAATATACTATTTTCAGAGAGCAATAAATGAGATTATCAGATTACACCACCATCAATCAGAAATCCTTTTATTAAAGTATTAATCATATTCATAACTAAATACATTACACCAGATCAAAAATTATTTGCAACCAAAATTAAATACTGGGAAACATATATAATAAATAGTGCATAAATAACTAATTAATCCATGAAAAATCTAGACATATTTATTAATAAACAGATCATTCAGATTTAAATTTTGGTATGTGGAGTCAAAATAGTAAGATTTTTAAATTAAAATCAATCTTGAGGTTCTTCCTACCGATAACTTTTAGCCAAAAAAAGGGCTTTTTTTTTTTGCAAATCTAGACTTGATATGTTCTCTATCTCATAAGGAAGAAGAAACTACAGTGTTCTTCCTTAATAATTGTCCAGCATTACAAACATTTCAAAGCATAATAGTTTAAATTACTAGGTCTCATTCTCATTTAATAAGCAGCATAAATGGAAGGTTTTTCCCAAACATATGAATAACTATATTTATACTTTTTGCCCTATAGTTTCTAAGGTATCATTTTTGTCTTAATCCAACATTTCAGAAGCTTCAATCACTTTTTCATAGCAAATTAGTTAAAATAAAGACTAATGTCACTCCCCACGAATCATTTTTGAGGAATAACAGAGGATATTCTAGGATTGAGACAACATGCAGTCTGTGCAAAGTCGAGGATGAAACCATCAGGCATATTTTCTTTCAATGTTCTTTCTTAAAGCTAGCGAAGCAGAATATCGCAGATAGAGTGTTGCCTGCTAATAGGATTATCTTATCAATTAATAATGCTATGGCGAGTGGCAAATTTGCCACGATAAGATTGCCAATCTTCTTATTCCGTGCTGTATGGCTAACAAGAAATCATTTCATATTTAAACAGGATGGTACTTGTTGTATACATATGTAAATAGAGCCAATAAAGGCACACAATTAATTAAGTGAAAATAGGGGTAATTACAGAGGCGTTTGGTTAATGGATCGGATTATCAAGAGAATTAATAACAAGTGAAGCCGTTTACACACACACGAGAAAATGTATTAATACTCCAGAAAGAAAACGAGAGCGGGATTTAAAAATTGAGGCAATGTGAAAAAGGAGAATTTGCGCCTTTTCTCGGTTGTTCACGTGGAGTGCTGATGCTGTACGGACTATGATCCCAGGTTCTCGGCGCCTGATGGTTAATCTGGCCGATTAGAGTAAAAGCAGACCGCACCGGTCTTAATATTATTTTAAACGCCCTAAGTGGCTCTTACGAGGGATAATTGCATCACCTAGGCAAGGTACTGTGCGTTTTTTATTACTGTAGGCAGAGAAGGAGATTTGAATGTTAAAACTTTAATGCAGTCAGATTATATATGTATATATGTTAACCAACTATCGTACTGTTGTTAGTGTTACCAATAAAGATTTAGAGTAAATTAGTCGGTGATTCTTATTTCTAATTAAGCATTAATATTTGCGATTGCTCAGCTTCAGCTGAGGATACTGCAGTACTCATCCATGGACAATATGCAAGAACATTATTCATAGAATGAACAGAGATCATCTTCTGATGCCTGAATGTCTCTATGGAGATACTTGGTCACAATAACAGAGATTGTCTTCTGGTGCCTGAGTGTCTCTATGGAGAGACTTGGTCACAACTCATGCTGCTGGACAAAGAGCCTCTTGCTCGGAATAATCTAATATAGCTATCACTTATTAGTTGACACATAACAACATTCAAACATAAACAGTGAGTAAAGACATAACTTGCAACCTGAAGGTATGATGTACCCTCGGATCACAAATATTGCCACTTGACAAGGAATCTGTTACTGGATTAGGACTAAACTAATTTAATCTGTAAAAAATGATTTATCAAATGTAACATAAAAAGATCCACACTGTAGTTGTGTATATATATTTTCCTTAATAAAAAAAAAAAAGATGCAAGTACTCAATTCTCCCAACATCTTTTCAGCTAAATGGAGTTTAATCAAGCTGTAATTATTAGGCTTTTAAAAAACTTGTTCATATTATATGTTAGCTTGTAAACTATTCTATAAATTCATGTAAATATTCATGACTGGTTGGATTTTATATTAATTAAGTCTTCTCTTTAGAACATGAAAACATAATGTCCTGATCTCTGTGTAGCGCATTTAAATATATATCGTAAAATAAAATATAACCTTTTATTTGCAATAAAGTATGCTTTAATACTAAAGTGGGGTTTAAGAAACATACTTCATTGCTATAAAAATGAATAGTTTGATAAGACACAGGTTATTGGTAAATAAGTTTGGATAATAAATTTATCATAGATTGCAAGAAACAATTACTAGAAAATTTGCATAAGAATCTGCTATGCCTAGCTAATCTAAGAGGGCACTTCCCAAAAGTACAAACCACTACTAAACACTTAATATTTAGATAATTTGAAGATCGATCCTTAGTAGCATTTTAACTACTTACATATATATATATTGTGACCTTCCAGGTTGGCACCAGGAAGAAATGTGTGCGAAGTTCACATTTGTGTTAACAATGGTTAAAGATAGTTAAAAAATGAATTGAGATGAGATTTGCTATTTGAAATTAGATTTTAAAAAAAATAAACCTTAATTGGATGTACCAATTGATAGAATTTAAAGTTATATATTTAGTAGTGAAGAGGAAGACAGGAAAACATCAGGGAATGTTGGTATAAGAGTAGAGTTAATAGGAAGGTTATAGCAGGTGTTGTTCATTGGTGTTCTAGATTATTGCCTACTCCAATCCAAGATTTAGCTTGTGTATGTGGATGGATGTTCATTTACATCATTTCATACTTTGTCCATTTTTTTTTCATACAATTACTTATAATGTCTAGATTATAATAGCAAAATTTATATGCTAAACAAAACAGATATACTCATATAATCGATTAAAATGATTTTCTTATTTATATATATTTTATTTACTGGTTAAGTATTGTTTTTAATAATACATTTGGAATAGTAAAGATTGTTTATGTTATTGAATAATATTTGTAAATTAATATTTAATATTTGATATTTTTGTTTTAATACTCTATTGTTGTCAGTTTATAAAGCAAGCTAGTTTTGGAGTGTTGCCAAGTGATCAATAATAATAAAAAAAAGAGGGCGTGAGTGTGTGTTGAAAGAAAAAGTTTTGTACAGACTACTTAAGAAGAAAAAGGATGAACATGAAAAAATAAAACCCTGAAAGGTATTTGAGTTCACTATTAAAATGCCTGAATATCATGTAAGAATATCTATTATAAGTCACTTAACATTTTGTTGTAAATTGATAATAATTGAATTATGGAAAATATTAGAAATGAAAATAATTGTGAGAAAACATATTCAATACTATTGCAAAACGCTTGATATATTTTCAATTTTTAAAAGCCTATTCTTAATATTACATAAAGTGAAATTTAAAAAAAATAAATTTATCTAATATAATTTGCTTTCTTAGTAAAAGGATTATAAACTAAAGAATTTATTATTCACATATATATGACTGAAATAAATAATAAAATATATTACTGAACGCCAGTTAGTGATCGTCCATAGTAACTGCATACTGACATGGAGAAATTGTTAACAATGGGAATAAAAAAATTATATCAAATTTAAAATTAAAAGGATAAAACTTTATTATAATTGTTTCACCCAATTGGAGATTTTATTTCGGGTGATTAATAAAATAATTCCAGTGCATGTTAATATATTTAAAATGTTTATTACAAGATATTCAATATTGGAAACTTTCGCAGTTATATCAAGTTATTTTTTAACCATCTGGATTAACTTTTTGTTTGTGATTCATTTATTATTAATAGAAGCAGCATAAACATCGTATATATATCGTTGACATTTCAAATAATGACTTTCAAGTTAATAACAATTCATTATCTAATGATTAAATATCGATAAGTATTTTTTTTTTGTCTACTAGAAATGTAATTTTTATATATATATATTTTATATTTTTTTTTAAAAGCTAATGTAACTGGTTATTATTATTGTAAGACAATATATTGTCTTACATGATTTAAAAATCATTCTATACATAAGTTTTATATTCGAATGTGTGTGTACTGTTATAAATATTATTATTATTATTGTTTTCCAAAATTATACTTTTGTTTTATTTCAATTATTTCGTAAATAAATTATAAATAATATGATTGATAAATATGTTATATTTATAACATTTTACAGGCACACATATTCGAAAATATAGGTAATAAGGAATAGTGTAACAGTCAAGTTTGTACATTCGCGTAACAGAATTCAGAATCCAAGCAAAAAAGACCGAAGCTGACCAGACTAGGACTGTGACATCCCAAGTCTGACCACACTTCAACTCATGAGCCAGGATTTCAAGACTCAAGACCCTATGAATGACCACCTTGAAATTACACGTAGTATACCTCTTTCCACACGGCCGACATAGGTCAAGGAGAAGCAATAAGACTGATAATTAAAAGAGAGGTTCTTAATTGACTAAAATATATCACTAATCTAATTTAAATTAATGCATAGTTTTCACATATATAGGCTATAAATAGTAATTAGAATTGGATTGAATTAGATCAATAATGAGACAGAGAACGAAATACATTAAACTAATTATATATTTATTTACAATTGGAATGAAATTGATAAGTTTTACACATTTCAGCGTCGAATGTACGCAAACATTGGGTGGATAAGAGAACACATTCTCTTTTTATATACAATTCAAAATAGCTTTATATAAATAATTTCATTTAATTTTCATACATGGGTTTAACATATGCCCATATTATGAGTTGCTTTACAATTAATACATAATCAATCACTACGTTATGTCTATAAATCACGTGAAGCCAAATCCTATTATATTGGTGGCTGTTATATAAATAATTATATTGAACTTTGATCATGAATTCATTTACTAAAATATACATATATAACTTAATAACGAGCGCATAAACCAGCTCAAGTAAAGATCGATCGAACATGGCTTTCAAGAGAAAATTTCAGAATGCTGAAAGCGTTATGCTAAGGTGGGAGAGTTGGCTGAAATAAGATTTTACCAATGTGCTATGGCACAGGTAAACAATAATAGGAAAAGTCTCTCTGCGGATGGATGAAATAACTTCAGGGTTCTTGCGACAAACGTCGGTACCCCGTGACCGATCGCAATGCTGCGTGAAAAGGAACATTGTGTTCAGGAATGGCGGGGGACTTATGTGCTAACCTGGCCTTAGCTCAGGCTTCGCTACTGCTCTACCCTATAAGAGAAGATGTGCTGGCAATGCCGTGGCTCCATCTTGAGATACGTATATTACGTATAGCAGCAAAACGAGAATATTTTTATAAAATAATATCACATCCGCCAAGCAAAGAATAGTATATTTCATACTATGAAATATGAGTTAATAGCATATTAGCTCTATCAAATTGGGACCAACTCTTGTGTAGCCTGATAATAAATGTCTATGCTACTAAAAGGGGATATTAATACATCTGTACTTTGACATGCTCGATCTATTAAGTTACTTATAGATAATAAATATTTAAGGAGGGAAAGTATATTTCTATGAACTTAAGAATTTAAATGTCAAATATACTTATAAATACGATCAAAGCTAAATTTAATTCTATATAAAACTATAAGGTTAAATTTTTAATTGGTTGATTAAAAGAGCCACATTTCACATATTAAATCATTTTAAATAATAAAAAATAGGATTTCGAAACAGCGCAGAAAGTTGATGCTATAAACAAATTACGCGAAGATTTTCAAATAATATCTTCTTAAAAAGATGAAATTAAGTGCCCGTTGTTTTGAAATATTGGTATATAAAATATAATAAGCATTTAAAATAAGCAAAGAAAATATAGACACAACCGCAATGATATAACTTTAAACTAAATAATTTACTTTGAAGTGAATGGAAAATATAAATAAGTCAGATAGCAATTGACATATTTAACATCTTAAATGGATTTTAAGTTTTGATTACATTTAGCTTTATCATTATTTTAAAAAGAAAGTTAGCTAACTTATATAGATATTATTTACATTTACACAGAGCTCTGCGGTTTGAAAAATAAAACGGTACCAGTATTATTTATCTGGACTGCTAGTTCTTGGCTGTTGGTTTGGTTTAGTTTGACTGGGCGGCATCATCTTTCCCATTATGTTAGGCTCGTCTCTTCTATCGGCATGATGGTGGTTTAGGCATTTCGATGACAGAAACCCCGTTCTCCCGCGGAGTAACAGCAACAAGATGCCCGCTTTTAGCTGGACGTGTTAAACATTAACAATTGTGAAGACTGGCTGCAATTCTCACTAACAATATGGCTGTCTTTTTTTTTGTTAAAAATACAGAGTATTTATATGTTTTCCTTATCGGAATCTATCGCCTCAAGACTCACTAAACTCAGGAATTTAATTAAATACTTTTCAATTTATAATCCAGATCTTAGATAACTTATGTTAGAAACATTCCATAAGTTATTATTATAATTAAGATTTTTCGTTGCAAACAATTGTCCAATTTAGATTTTAAAATAACTTAATCTTATCTAAGGAGATTTTAATTAGTAAATTTTGAACTAGTTTTACTTTTTACGGATTACAGGTGTGGTCGTTAATGACACTTGTTTACAACCAGAAATCTTTTTAATTACTTGACCAGCTTTTATTTTTAATCTTACATATAATAGAAACTCTTTTTATTTAAAAACAACCTTTTAACATTTTTTTAAAACGCAAACCTTTTTAACATATTTATTTAAAATAATTCACAAACATATTTTGATATAGCTTTTAAATATATTTTCAGGAAACTTTTCCCTGAAATATATTTAAAACAAGAAATCTTTTAACAATTTTTTAAAGACATTTAATATTATTTTTAGATAATGGCTTTTACATATTTTAAATCATGTCTTTCTTCTATATAGCACAGATTATGTATCCACATATAAAATTACAATATTAACAAACAAAATTAATAATTTACTTCTAACTTAAATAATAGAATAAACATTTTTAGAAATATTAAATCAATTTAGTACGCTATAATTTTCCTAATCCTATCTAATTATAGCATTGGTTCACACGCAAATATATAATACTGTTTGTACAGACATGAACGAATTTTAAATTTATTAACATGTAGATAGATTCGAACTTAGCACAGATGAGTGTGTCATTAGGTTTGATCGTGAAATGATAGGGGCTTGGAAAGTTATCGTTTCAATAGTAAAAAAAAGAAAAACTATTATTAAAGTTAGTGTTTGCAAATGAATATCAAAATCTTTATAACATATCATATTAATATCATATTCATTTCATTTTTTTTTAACAATTCATTTCTTTCAGTATAAATGAGATGTTAGAGAGAAGTGTATTTTATCTAAGTAAGAAGGGAAGTGGTAGAGTTAATAGCAAGATGTTTAGGATAATAATATATTTTGTTTTTGTTATTTTGTCTTTATTTTCAATAAATATTTTATTGAATTAATACCCGTATGAATTGTTTTATTATATGTTCAATTCTCCATTTCCACACACACACACATATGGTTAACATAGCATAGCCCTAGAATATCTAAATTTGCCAGTATAAGTCAAGTTTTATTTAATTTATCTGGAGTTGAGAGATCCCAATATTACAGTGCCAATATTATATTTTACTTTGCTTAGAATAGATAGTGATATGGATATAAAGGTACCCGATCCTAATCATTGTCTGTCCTGTAATAAATATGATGATTGACAATTTAGCAATGGTTTTGTAATTAAAAAAATGTGTGGCATATGATTAAATTAGTGTTACAGAATTGTTATCCATAAATGTTTTATTACTCTTATTTGCATCCTATATGAATACCATATCCTATAATCTCAACTGAGCTAAGCCATAGAATAATTACAGTAGAAGAATATTGTAAATAAGTTAAAAACAATTACAGTTATAAATTTTATTCTATCTTATATAGAATTGGCACCTGGGCATTTATAAATCTAATTAAGTGAAGAAGACAGAGGTTATAATATATATATAATCATTTAACATAATAAGATCCAAAGGCATACATATACGACCTGTAAGAGTCCTACCTGGCTGTTCTCACGTTCGGAGGCCAGCTCTCCACACTTGAAAAGTCACTGTGCCATGGGAGATGATCTGCTACAATATATATGTTCATGTGCACAAGTGAAGCTCCAAAAATCAAGTGTAGTGTTCTAGATCCAATTCATAATGTAGTCTTCATTGTTTTAATCACTGCAGTTGATTGGCTTATATTCCTGTCTGCCCACTCAGGTGATTCATTTTAATCTCCATACAAAAATTTACATCATTATCTTTCATTAATTAATGAGTTATTTCAGTTTATCTTATAAAAGAAATCTACATATGAATTCCTGTTTTATTTCATTAACGATGTATTGTACTCTCATTAATTAGACTGGTATTAATTTTAAAAAATAATATTTTTCTAATCTTAAGGTTTATAAAACTTTTACTTACTATTTTAAAAGAATCAGTCTTTTAAAATTCTTTAATTTATTAAACTTATTACTTTTTCTCATTAAGTTTGTACCTATATATATATATGCATTTAAACATTACATACATATCATTACTTCCCTCTAGTTTAGAGATAAGTTTTTAATCTCTGAACTCGGTACATAGTCATTAAGATACATGAGTCTTTGTATTGTTCTTTTAGCATGTTGTTTAGGTTCTGCCTCACTTGGTGTATTCTCTTTTAATAACTGGTTGTCAGGGTCCATTGTGTTGAATAAGTCAGGTATTATCTTCTCGCTCTTGTCTTCACATAGCTGCTTTACATGCTTGTGAAGTATTTCCCCATTTTTCATTTGAACTGTAACAACTTGTTTTGATAGATGACAAATAACTTCCACCTTCTACCAAAACATGTTCAAATTATTTTTTACCCACATTTTTTCCTGTGGTTTAAATTTATTAAATTTATAGGTACCAATTTGATGTTTATTTTGATCCACAATTGGCACAATGTTTGATAATTTTGTGCACAACTTTCTAACTAAATACATTTCAACCGGTGATTTCCCAGATTTGGCACTAGGGTCACATTTTGATGAAGGAGTGAAGTCAGCACTGCTTCATGTAATTTAATTTTCCCCAATTTGTTAATGGAAGATTTTAGAGTTTGTATGGCTTTCTTGACTAGTTCGTTGAATTGAGGGCAGTAGAGGGGGTGAGTGTGTGTTTAATCTCCCATTCTTGCATCACTTCTTTGAACTTTGCTGAAGTAAAGCCAGTTCCATTATCCGAAACAAGCATTTTCAGAAAGCCATGATGAGTAAAAATTTCAATAATTTTCTAAGTGTCATGTCTGTACTGGTGTGATTGACTATTTTATATTCAGTCCATGCTGAGAATGTGTTGACCACTACCAAAAACAGATGACTCTCAAATGGGACACAATGGTTGATGTGTATCCATTGCCATGGCCTTTCAGATTTAGGCGGTGGTTCAAACTTAGCTGG
Organism: Epiperipatus broadwayi; assembly: GCA_028023455.1. Lineage (NCBI taxonomy): Eukaryota > Metazoa > Onychophora > Udeonychophora > Euonychophora > Peripatidae > Epiperipatus > Epiperipatus broadwayi. The sequence continues at coordinate 145,068 of JAQFVV010000195.1, read as the reverse complement.
AGGCACTTTAGTGCATGTTTGACAGGTTCAATGTCATTATTAATACTGGGCCATCAAACATGCTATTGCGCTAATGATGCCTGGATGGTCCTCGTGCAACAACTTAAAAATTTGGTTCCTCCCCTTTAGCAGGATTAGCACTCAATCACTCATAAGAATACATCCATTGCATACAGACAACTACTCATGGGCATTCCATAATTATTTATGAAGAAAACTTTGGCCATCCTTCACTGATCTGCTTTGCTATCCTTTGTCTTTGGATGTCCATGCAGCCATTAATGTGCTATTGAGGGTTTTATTCTTCAAGGTGTTGATATAATTAATTTCTTTTTTATATATTTCAGTCTGATCAGGCATACATGATAGAGCATCAGCATGCCCTATTTGTTTTCCTTTTTTATATACTAATGTATAATCATAACCTGCCAAAATGTTTAGCCAACGCAACATGTGAGGATTCATCTTCAGAAATTTGTTTAATTCCTAATATATGATCAGTTAATTTAAATCTGTGGCCTTATAGGTATTGATGGAACTTTTTGATGACAAATAAAATTGCTAGTGCATCCTTGACCAAATGACTGGTTTTTCTCTGCTTTGGATAATGTACACAATGCATAAGCAATGGGTCATTCACATTCATGAGCAGGATGACAATAGTGCTCCGACACCAAATTCTGATGTTCAGGGTCAGTTACTTCTAATTTGCTGTTGTATTGGATAAGTAATTTATTTGAAGTAAGCAGTGATTTTGTGCATAGAAATGCTTTTTCTTCTTACTTCCATTTCTGATTCTTTTTGAGATTATATAATGGTCTGGCAATGTGGACTTTTCCTTCTAAGAAATTTTCAAAATAATTAACCAAACCCAGGAAGGCTTGAAGTTTTTTCACATTGTTAGGTCTGCAACTAATTTAGCTTTTGGGGGGCAGGAGATAATGTGACCTAAGAACTTGATTTCACTCACTTTCCATATACATTTTTGGGTATTATGTTTAGCTCCAAATTCATCCATTTTTTTGCAGACTTTCTGTAGATGCATTTTAAGTTCATTTTCAGTCATAGCTGTAATCAGAATGTCATCAAAATATAGAATAATGTCCTCTAATCCATTAAGGGGGGTTTCAATTTTTGATCGAAAGATACTAGAAGTCAATGTTATTCCAAATGGGAGCCTCATACATTTATATAACCCTACTTGAGTGGTTAGTTAATATTTCAGCTGTCTGTTCATTAATTGGTATCTGATGGAAAGCAGCATTAAGATCTAATTTAACAAAAAAAATTTGATCCCTGGAGTGATGTTATTATTTTCCTGGCATTAGGGACAGGGTATGCACTTTTACTGATCGATCGCCTTGCTTATCATACCCTATAATCAATGCACAAACGAATTTGCCCTTTGGTTTTAGTTATAATTATCAATGGTGTAGGCCAATCAGAATTTTCAGTGGGTTGTAACACCCCTTTCTTAACTAAGTCATCAAATTCCTTTTCAACTCTCTTTTTGTGCAAACAGAACTTTCTGTGGTTTGCATATTATAGATAGTGCATCAGTGCTTAACTCTACCATTACATTGGTCGTTTTAATAGCACCAGGTTCCCCATTAAATAAGTAGGAAATTTGATTCACATTTTGTTTTCCTATTCGACCTTTTTCACAAATGTGAGTTTAATACTCAATTTGCCAAACCATAGAAGTCCGATTAGGGGATTTATTGAGGCATAAACTATATATAAAGGTATCTATCACTTTTCCATCCATTCTACTTAGAGGGACCTGATTAACATTTAATTTTGACTGCATTGCCATTTATGTCTAATGCTTTATCAGTTTTTTCCAGCTTAGGAATTTTATTTCTCATAGAAAGTTACAGTAGCCCAGTTGTGGACTGATATTAATAATACACCACTATTACTGTCTAACTCCATAGATCCCATGATCACCATTTCTTTTTTTTTTACCTCCATAGATATGGTCTGATCACAGCTTTAGCATAATTTTGTCATCATCAGTGGACATTTTTTTAATATTGGTAGGCTGACTTGTCTGACCCTGATATGAACGTTTATAATTATTATTTGCCCTGTTGGGATCATTGCATTTTTTTTTATACATTTTTTCCATGTGCTCTTTTTTTTTTACAATTATTGCAGCATTCTCATTTATAAAAACAATTTTTGGCTTTATGGCCATTTTCCCACACTATTCTCATTACTCTTAGTCTATTCTTTCTGTATGGTTTTACATCTGTTTGCAATTTCCTATTACTCTTGAACTCAGCAAATTTTCGAGATTGCTCAAGCATGAATTCATAAGCTATCCCACATTTTATAGCCTCTATATAATTTAAATTGCTAACCGTCAATAATTGTTGCAATAAATTATCAACACATACCAGTAAAAAATTATGCCAGCAAGGCTTCATCTAGGAAAGATCCATAGACACAATTTTTTGCTAGATTACAAAGAGTACTATTGTAATCTTTTATACTTTCATCCCAACCTTGATTCTGAGTTTGTAATTGCAGTCTAGTGACATGCCTAAAGGGTTGGATGTAAAGTGGTTTGGCAAACGCTCTTTAACCTGATCATATATATGTATAATCTTCAGGAGTTAAATGTTCAGTGAGCCTGTTGGCTATCTCATTAACTCCTTTCCCAGCAAAGTATAATAAAGCAATCTTATACTTATCATCTTTAACTTCATTAATGAATAAATATTTTTTTACATGTAGAATGTATAGTGGCCAACTACTTGCCTCACTGATATCAAATTCACCGATTGCTATTTGCATGACCTAGTCTTTTACCTAAATTTAACTATTATTTTAATTAATGGTTTAAATCAAAACTGTGACTATGCCAATTGCTATGTCTAGTTGATCTAAGAGAGTACTTCCCAAATGTACAAATTACTGCTAAGCAATTAATATTGAGATAATTTGATAAACGATCCTTATTAGCATTTTAACTACTTACATATATACAATCATTTAACATAATAAGGCCTGAAGGCATCCATAAATAATAATTTAGATCAATATGACCTGTAAGATTCCTAGCTGACTGTTCTCATGTTCGGAAGCCAGCTCTCCACACTTGAAGTCACTGTGCCATGGGAAACAATCTGCTCTGATATATATGTCCATATGCACAGGTGAAGCTCCAAGAATCAAATGTAGTGTTCTTGATCCAATTCGAACTGAGGCCTTGTTTTAATCCCTGCAGTTGATTAGCTCATACTCCCGTCCATCTGCTCAGATGATTCTTCATTTTAATCTCCATACAAGAATTTACATCATTACCTTTAATTAATGAGTTATTTCAGTTTATTTTATAAAGGAAATCTACATAAGAATTCCTCTTTTATTTCATTAACTACGTTTCCTACTCTTATTAATTAGTTTTTAGAAAATAATATTTTTCTAATCTTAAGAGTTTATTAATCTTCCACTATTTTAAAAGAATCAGTCTTTTAAAATTCTTTAATTTATTAAACTTATTACTTTTTCTCATTAAGTTTGTACCTATATATGCATGTCCATTTAAACATACACATCAGAATCTTTTATAATATTAAAGTCTTATTTCAGAAGATTTAGATAGAACAAAAAATGGGAATTATCTTTCTTTTGGATTTTGCTTAATATTTATTTATATGAGTTTCTAAATAAATGTCAACTTGATAAAAATGAAGTTAATATTTTAACAGGTTTTCCTATGATACATGTGAATAGTTAGAATGAACTTAAACTGAATATTAAGTAAAATAAATATATTCATAGAATGTTTTTGAATGAGAATACCTGTAACTAAAATAATGAAACTAACAAATAGAATTAGAGATTGTTGAAGAAAGTGGTTTAATTGATAGATGTAATGATGAAAAAAAATTACAGTAAAAATAGCTATGATTAAATTGGCTTTTAATAAAGCTCACTTGTTTTTATTATCTTTTGCAGTTCATTAAAATTAGAACTAAAAGATAGCTTTAGCAAATGATTATGGTGAAATATTGCTTTACACAAAATAGATTTTAGACAAAACTAGAAATTGGAAAAATGTGATTTTTGTGAATGAAAAGAATAACTGATTTTTTTTTTTAAAAAAAAATATCTATAAAAAGACCTGATTGGATACATTTAAATGAATCACAAATAAAATAATGGAACTATGGAAAAAAAGCTACAAAAAATAAAAAAGTTGGGGAAAAAATTAATAAATGATTTTAAGTGTAGATAGCAATATAAAGTGAGACCAGTGGTTTAGAGAAAGTACTCTTAAGTGACATATAAACTTCTTTTGATAGACAACTAATGCAAGATATTTTACACAGTAGTAACTTCTACATATATTGTTAAAAGCTATGATAAAATAGGAAGTATATGACATTTAGCAAAAAAAATAAAAGAACCCAAACTATATGATAGATACATCTATTTTCATCAGTCTAGCAAAGAAATAATAAATTTGAGGTGGCATTTCACACAATTCTTACAAATTTCTATTATTAATTTCCACCTTTCACTCAAAAGAGCAAGAAATGAGAAAAAATATACCTGTTAAAATGTCTTTATTTTTACTAACAAGCCTATAAGTGAATAAATGTGTGACTCACTTCAAATTCTAAGGTGTTTAAAAAGTTTTCAGCCACTATTAATACATTTATCTCTCAATCTACAATCAATCAGCATGGGAATTACTGACTTATTCTTCAAATAGCTATAAATAAATGACCTACTTCTTCATTTCAAACTACTTCCTTGAAAATATTTGTAATTAATAGATACATATCAACTTTTGTCAAGGAAATTAGTATTCTATAGTATGCATTGAAAATTCAATTGACCTTTAAAGAGAAGTTGCTATAAGACTTATGTTTATGTTGTATTCTAAAATCAAATAATTAAAGTATCACTTTTTTATATACAACAAATATCTGTAAATACAACTAAATATATTTTTTAATTAATCCTTTATTATCCAATTTTCTATTTCTCTCTTGAAATGAGATAAGGACATTAGAATAAAAGTAGAGGTATCTATGATATGCTTTTACATTGATTGCCAGAGTATAAATAAATCCAATTATTAATATTACAAACAAAAAAAAAACTATTCACTTACTTGAGAAATCTCTCAACATTTAAAATGTTGCAAATATTGAAAATAACTAAAAAAATTCTAGAACTTAAACTGCATATCGATTCAATTTATAAGTATCGCTTTATTAGCAAGCATTCACAGATAATGCTACCTTTATAAATAATTTCACTAGTAGCCATTAATATTCATTTTTCAAATTATAAATATTTCTTTAATTCAGATATATGTCAACTAATAATATTAATGCATGATTTTTATTTTAATGTTTCAATGCTCTTTCTATTCATGCACTAGATCTTAAATATTTCTTAAACAAATATTTCTATTTCTTTAAATGTAGCTAATGTCAAAATGTATAATTAGAAGTCATTTACATTTTCTGTGTCTGTAATCTTATGTTTATAAAGAAATAATGTAGGTATATGAGTTGAAAAATATTCATTTATACACACTTTGAATGCTTCTAATTTACTATTTTCATTATATTTATTAAATATTCTCACGTCAAAAAATACCAGTAATATATTTCTGAAAGCATTTTCAATGTTCAACAAATTAGTATGAATATGGAAATATGGGCAATATTAGAGCAACATTTGCATTACAATTTCAGAAAGATATAATATCCAAGGTGAAGATAATCTTTAGAATATTCTAAAACATAAACTCGAACAGAGTTTGATCAAGTGACTTTGCTGGATATCCATATTTTCCCATTATCTTATTTATCAGCAAAAAAGTTTCTGCAGTGTGTATAATTCAATTCTTGCTGAACACAATCTTAAGTAATTTTACAGCATTCAAAATGGCAGGATATCTGGACTAAAGCTAGCTTTGAAAACAATATTTGACTGAATTCATTGAGTTAATAACCTTGTCTAATATGCATGTCCAAATAGTACATACCTTCTGAGATAATTATTTGCTAGCTCATGATATATATCATTATTCAAATTTTTAGTATTTGATTAATGATTTACTTACTAACTAGGAAAACCCAATAAGACCATTCATTCATAAATGATAAAAAGTTTGGGAATGAATTTATATTAAATATTCTCTATCTATTCACTTTCATAACATTTTATATAATTGATGTGACACTCTCTGATAGCATTACAATTAAACTGCAAATAAGCTCTTTTAAGTTGAAAAGAACTAAAATGTAGATAAATTTCTATTTATTATCATTATTAAACTACTAATTTGATAATTTCTTTCTTGTAATTATATAAATATTTCCAGAATGATATATTACTTATTTGATTTTTCATGCTGTTCAAAGATTGTGCATCTTTGTAGTAATATTGAGCTCCAAGCAGCTTATTACTAGTTAGCCTATTTTTTCACCACCCACTTTTTCAGGTATTGTGCACTTTACTAATGGTTTCATGATATGAACAACCCAAAATAGAATAATTTCAACATTGTCATTTAAACCCCTAGCGAGTGCTGCTGTGATCTGATCAAGAATTCACTTGTTCATTTTTTTTTTTGCTGTCCATAAAATTCTTGAAGACTCCACCAGCACCATAACTCAAAGACATTAATATTTTTTCTATTCTTTATCAGTATCAAACTTTCACATCCATAAAGTTACAGGAAACATAATATGAATAATTTCTGATCTTCATGTTTAAATATAAGTTGCTACATCTAAACATTTCACTCTTCTTACACTTTAAAGCAAAATATATTTATTTATTCTTTACAATGTCGACTGTTCCTAGCAATTGTCAGATCTACAAAATTTAAGCATTATATCAATACAACCATATTTCATACATTTATCTATTACAATCTTACAATTTTATCAACTTAATTATTAACATTACTTTATTCATTAAACTTACTATTCTATAACTTTTAAATTCTATTTTATCCTTTATTTTTCCTATTTACTTTTATTCTTAATTATATTTATTCACCGTTGCCATAATTTTAGAAATTCAATGTAATATTTATGAAATCTTTCTTATATTACTATATTCATATATTTAACCTTTTCATTTCACTTATTTCTACATATTATCTTATTCCATTTCTTAATTCCTTTTTTATCCATATTTTATTCCTGCTTCTTTTTTATGCATTTTTTATTTCTTATCTTATTCTCTTTCCTCCACCATTTTTTCTATCCCATCATTCTTCCTATTTCCTTTTTATATTTATATACAGCTCTCTATTATTTATTATAAAACTACTTATTAAAATAACCTTTTTTATATTTATTTTTTATACTAAGATTGTTTTTAAACCCTCTTCTCTATTAATACTTGGTTTTATCTTCTTTATTAAAATCGCCTCTTATTTTTCTATCTCTTCTACTACTTGCATAACTTATCATCTAATATTCTTTTTTTCTAGTTTATAACCTGTCTCCATAAAATGTATATATATATACTTGTGACCTATCATGTTGTTTTAACCTATGAATTTCTTGTCTCACCTATTTATTTGTAATCCCTTTATCTTTACATTGGCTACATTCTATCTCATAAACCCCATTTATATATTTCTTTTCTCCACTTATATCCTATTATCTAAAATATCCATTATATTTTTCCTTTTATTCACTTTATATTTAATATCATTTTAAAATTCTACTATCATTAACTTTTATTCCTCTGTATTCCTTTTCTTTTCCTCTTTTTTATATAACTCTTTTTTATTACCTCTTCTGGGTATTCATTTTTCTTGAAATCTTCCTTTATTCTATTTTTCTTTATCATATTCCTCTCCTTCATCACAATATTTTGCTCTATATACCTTAGAACTTATAGCACTAATCTTATGCTTTTTATCCATATTAGAACCCCAATTTACTGCATTTGTAATGCCCATTTTTCTATGCACTTCTGCTTTTACTTCACATCTTTTCTTATTATATTCCTTCTTTATCATTATATCTAGATACGCCAATATATTATCTTTTTCCCATTCTGTTGTAAAATGTATCTTCTTATCTATTTTATTTATTTTATCTATAAATCTTTTTATTTGTCTTTCACCTCTATTAAATATTAACAAAATATATTTTACTTTAAAGTGTAAGAAGAGTGAAATGTTGTTATTATACATTATATAAAAAAAGCAAAAATAAAGGAAAGAGGAAGGGAAAGTATTGAAAATTAAATCTAAACATCTTTAACAAGTTTTTCATTATAACTCTGCCTAATATTAGTCTGTAACAGATCTCTTGACTACTAAAACATTAGTTTCCATTTAATACACTCCTGATTTTATTACACTTTAAATAAACTTTCAGATTTAATATTGGAAATTTAAAAAAAAAAAAGGCAGATGTGAGCATGAGTTCAATTTAGAGTCTCTGGTTTAAAATATAAAGATACAAATAAAACAATTCTGATTTGTAAAATAATTTTATTAATAAAAACAAATTTAAATTATAAAAATACATATGCAATACACAATAAATCTACTACACTTTTTAAAACAATAGTAAATTCACAATCATTAATAAAAAAAATCACAGCTTATCTCACAACCCAATTTATATTTTATATACTTGAGTTTTTTTATGGAATATTATTAAAAAAAATAATATCTTAATACCTTGTTGCCAAAAGACTTAAATGACTAAACTTTAGGAAATAAAACTATATATTCCAGAATTAATAAAGATTAGGTAAACAAAGTAATGCCAAACTTTTCTCTGATGATAGAAAATGCTTTTTATTACCAACTATAATATTTCAACCAAAGAGTTTTCAGGCATAAATCTATTTTCCAAAACATTTTTCTATATATATATTCAACTTCCCATTTATACTGGTGAGTAGTTTCCAAACTGAATATGTATTTAGAATGAAAATAAATATACTATGTTAAACATGCATGACTCCTCTAGCTTACATTTAAAATCTACATTGGCAGAAGTAATTCATTTTACTTAATACTCATCTATAAAATCAACTATAAAACATGACAATCAATGGCAACTAAATAACAATGACAAGCTCTTCACAACAGTTCCTACTATTAGCCTTTAATGAAAAGTGCTAATTGTTTATATCATCCAGCAACTATCTTTTTTTTCTATTATGATTTTCAAACTAATGATTTAACAGTATTTAAATATTCTAAGATTTTAAATCTATACTATCCTGGTTATCCACCTAAATTGTAACTATATATTTTATTAATGTCAATTATAAGCAAGTTACAGGCATATTAGAAATAAAAGTTAATTTCAATAGAAATACATGATTCAAGGTTCTTCACATACAAGGACCACTGTCTAGGAAAGTATCCGGAGATCGATTGGTATTATCAGCAGGAATTTCTTGATTACTAAAGCTTATATAGATGAATCTGTTGTAAAGTTAATGCAAGATGATTATTAAGCAATGCTGTAAAATAAATGCAGATAGATATCATATGACTGCACAGTTTATTAATAACTTTTTCAAAATGTATGTGTTAATTTTATTCATTACTATTACTTTTAACAAAACATTCTTGCTAAATCTTAACATTAGAAATTATAAATATAGAAAAGAGTCAATTATGATATATAAGGCCTAACTTTAAACTTCTATAGTGACATATATCACTTATTAGGAAAATGGTTTATGAACAAAATCTAATAACTGTATTTATCTTTCTTCAGAGATAACTAAACTTAAAATTAGTTTATATGACTGACCACCCAATTAAAGTCATAATATTTGAATAAACAAAAACTTTTTGGAAAAAAAAAAGCAAATTATTTTCAATGACATACTAAATAATATTTGAATTTATGATATAAATTTTTATTTGCAGTAACAGAATTACTATTGTTAATGTTTACTAGGTCAATTTATATATATATTTCATGTGAAGAGTATTAGTTAAACTTAAAAATGTTTGGTTTATATTAAACAAAATTAACTGATTAGTTTTTCCTATTATCTTATTTAAAAGAATCGCCTTACTGTAAAAAAAAAAGCATAAATCAGAGCAAATATGCTAGGAATTGGATTATCAGTTTTGTATGTATTGTGGAATAAATAAGGCATGATTAAAGGGATGGTAAGCAGAGATGACAATTGGATCTTTTATTTTCTTTTAAATAAAACTATATATTTTTAAGTATTCAATCATCACATTTAAAATAGTATAATAATCCTGTATAACAGGCGCTTTTTCTTAGAAAAATCACTTTTCAGACAGTATGTATATCATGAATTTTGTTGAAATTATTTAATATTTATCATATCAAAAACTTATACATATATCAAAGTGAACTTATATTTCATTGGAAATATGCCATTTAATAAAAATATTTCTCAAAATAATTATTTTTTTTTGTACTTAACATTTGCAGCAAAGCACAAAATCATGTAAATATACAGATTTTCAAATCACAAATCACTTTAATATTCAGATTATTCATATTCTTATACAAATATGTTGAAAATCATCTATTACTGTTGAATAAAAAAAATTAACAAACTGCTACTTTTCCAGAATATTATTTTTAATATATTTATGATCAAGTGTATATAATTTTTTTGTTGTTTTGTTAACTACTTTTTATAAAATAGAATAAAAAAAAGTCATTCACTGCTCAGCAGTTCATAAGAAATTTGAGCGGACCAAAATCGATCTTGAGACCTCTTGATCCCAAGTCGGACCTTCTACCAACTGTGTAGGGTATAAAATACTATTAAATAAAAACTATACTTTAATAAGATTATTTAATAAATATGCCAAAAAAAATTCTATCTACCTAATATTTTATTATATGTTAATTTCTTTCATGTAAGCAGTTTGCAATTTAAGTGTAGTTAGTTAATAATAATTATAGTTTATTAGAGCATCTTACATAAAAATAATTAATTTCATTCAATTAGAATATATTTCATAAGAAAAAAATATATATATATAAAAATGTATTCAATTAAAATGTTCTTAAGACCCTAAAATATTTTTTACAATATCTATCAGTCCACTTCAACTGAATAGAAAGATTTCTCAACATTATTACCAATTTCTGGGAAAGGAGATAAAAATAACAGAAGATGAAAGGTAAGTAAAGATTTCGTTTATAATAATTTTAAAAAGCTGAACAAAAGAAATATGTACAGGTAGACAATATTCAATAATAAATAATATGTATGTAATATATATATATATAAACTCTAGAAACAAGCTTAAGTGTTATGTGTGATATTTACATTTTTGTTAATGATTTCATAAATTTCAATTTCTGATCATGCATATGAAGTATTAATTCTAGCCAATATGCACTCTGAAATATATAAAAAAGTGTTTAAAACCAAAGAAATTCAAGAAGTAGCATGTTTCTACTTTTATGAATTATCAATAGTTTTTTAATTTACAAGTTATAGATCACGAAAATAACTTGAAAGTTAAAAACATTTCTATATCGACATAAATTAAAACTTTACTTAATTAATAAAACAAAGTGGAATACGTACCAACCAAAAATAGATACTAACATTAATTAGTTTACAATTGATGTCAGGTCAAGTACAAAATTTAACTTCACAAACATTCTTTTATATAAATGGTCTGCACTATTGATTCAATTCTTTTTTTCTCTCATAAATATTAATTTTTTTAAAGCTGAGTAAAATAAACCACAACAATTAAAAATATTAAACAAAATCTAGAAACCAAAAAATACAGAAAAGGTCTTGCTATCATTATCTATCAGACAATTTTTATCAATTCTAAAATGTTAAATTTCTATAATTTCAAATTACATTTACATCATTTTTTCCTCTCATAAATATTAAATACATTTTTAAAAGTGAGGAAAGAAACTAAAGTGTATGCCTACAACAACTAAAATACTGAAGCAAAAAAATACATGGAATTGCATGATAATTGAAAATTTTATTGTGATAAATTCAATGGTTTATCAATAGCACATAAATACTTAAGTATAAACATGCAATTAATTGAATTAAAAGGTTATTTTTAATTAATTTACATATCACGTATGCATAATATATATAAAATTGCTTTCATTAAAATGGCTTCAACATTATAAAAAAAAATTATACAATAATACATGTACATTACTGTATATAACTTTTTTTTTTATGAATGTATAAATTCTGCAAATCAAAAAAATAAATAAATAATACTTCTGTATATAATATAAAAATAATATAAAATAACAATTCGTGTCAATTGTTAATACAGAGTTTAATATAAATAAATAAAAACAAATAATATTTCCTTAATAAGGACTCATAAGAGTTGAAAGCACTTGGAAATATTATTTGTTTTTATTTATTTATATTAAACTCTGTATTAACAATTGACATGAATTGTTATTTTATATTATTTTTAAATCAAAGATAAAATTTTAAAAAAAAGCTAACATATACAAGACATTTTTTTCTATAATAGATAAGCAAAATAGAAGAAGAGCATAAAAGTTTTCTTTTTTTAATTTATACATTTGGTTTATCTTAAAAAACAAACACTAATACTATCTCTATTGATTAAAACAGAATAACATAAAAATAATTATTTCAATTGGTAAAGGAATCTCATTTAACATGGTTGATTTTTTCATAAGAAAAAGTTTTTAAAATACAAAATTTTTAACTTCATTATTAAAAAATATAAATACATCGCTTATTTACAACATTCACTTTAATCATTAATAGTTTCTTATTTAATCAAGAAGGAATATATATGTATGTTGAGCTGGTATTTTTCTGTCAGCTCATAATCATACATATATATACACACATATTTTGTAAAAGTAAAATATATACATTGTAATAAACTTATTTTATTAGAAATAAATGAACACGCATATATATATTTTGTTAAAATATAAATATCGTTTTATAATACATAATTTTTTTTTTTAAAAAAATTAACACTTAGTTTTAAAATGGGGATTTAAAAAGTTAAAATAAATTAGATCGAGATCTTGCTTATTGATAAAAGTTTGTCTTTTGTTTAGTCTTTAAAAAAAAAATTCTTAAAGATAGAAAGTAAGAGAAAGCAATTAGTTCTATTGTTGGGACTTTGACAGTGAAGGTATTTTTATGCTATCTATTACGCTGATCAATTGGAATGTTTTTTTGGAATTTTAAAATAAAATATGAAATAAAAGAAGAGAATATTAAAGGTGTGAACCGAGACTTTGGAAGAAAAAAACTATAATTACGGACTTTCTTTTTGTATAAATTTAATTAGATTTCTGCCGAAGTCAAAATCTAATCTATAAGTTTCAATTCAGCTCAGACTGTTGAATAGTAAAGACCTAAAAAGTGCAAGGAGAAAATGTTGAATGGCTAGAACTAACAGAACTTTCCCTTTTGGGAACCTCTTGCTATTGCCACCTGGAACTGCCTTGTAAATGCTGGACATAGAGAGCTAGCCGAGGAGAAAGGACTGGACAGGGTAAATAAACTTTTTTTGTTGTAATTTCATGAGACATTTGCGTAATAGATTTAAAAAAGAAAAAAGAAAGAAAAGCCTTCACTTAAAATATCTCAAAGTTTCAGCAATAGAAAGGGAGGGATATAGTCTTTAAGTAGATGTACATACTAAGTTAAATTAACCCGCATTATATTGTTTTTTTTTATTATTTAATTTTTTTGTTACAGCCTATTAATTAAACTTACCTTTAGTTTCTATGATTGTTGTTCTTATAATGTATAGGTAGGGATAAGAAAAATTGTATACTCGATCTAAGGACAAGTAAAAGATTTAGCATTAGAAAGAGGTTTGAGTGCATTTATTTTTACCAAATGCACTCTTATAGTAAGTCACCCTTGAGTTCACTCATAGATATATACCATGATATTTGATGGAATATTGTATAATGGTAAAGTGACAGCGCATGATCCTTCGAGAACGATACATGCTAAATCTTGGTTAGAAAGAAAAAGGATCGGGAGGGTTTGATTTGACAAATGCAAGGGAAGGAAATGACCAACAAATAGAATAAAGGTTAATAAATATTTCAACAATATTTAAGCATCGATCTGTTTTTTTTTTAGTTATTATAATTAATTCTTATCTTTCATTTTGTAGTCTTTTGGTCCATTAAAAAGAAAATAATTTTAAGGTTTGCAATTGGTGATTGCCATTCGTAAATAAATTAACCATTATTATAAAAAAAATTTATAATACGGTCTAGGCAGAAATGTTTAGTGGCGCCCTCAAATGGCCACCGTTCATTGCAATCTCGTAAAATTTAAGAGCGTAACAAAATGTTTTGTTAGAGGGTAGTAGCGGGTAAAATTAAAGAAAATGGTGCCCAACATGGAGCCCGTTAACTAAATAAACAGCTTGAGATTAGGGTAAAAGTGGGGTAAGGCAGGTTTGGGTGGTTAAAGCGAGGAGTTAGTGTCCCAATGGGGGAGAGTTTTGAGTTTGAAATAAAGAAAAAAAGAAATAGAATGAGTGAAGATGAAAGTACCATAGAAAGCTCAGTGGTGACATTTAAAAACCCTGAGCATTATCAGTTCGAAGAAATACTAAAAGCTATCGCTGAGCTAAAAGAAATAGTAATCAAAGATAGGAAGGAAATTAAGGAAATGAAAGTAATGATCCAAGACCTCAGAAAAGATGTAAATGAATTAAAAAAGAAAGAAGAAAAGAGAAATGGCAAAAAAAAGATGAAGGGGATATAGTAAGTGCAGGTTACGAAGGTAATAAGGTTATGGAAGAAAAGATAGAAAGTGAAAGGAAAGAACAAACCATAGGGGAAATAGAATAGAGTCCTAAAAGAAAAGTAAGAGATTTGAATCAAAGTATAATGGAAATGACACCTAATGAAGTAGAGGAAGAATCTAAATCTGAAAGGCCAGCATTAGCAAAATTTATCCAAATAAGAGTATTTAAAGGCGATGGGGAAGAAAACCCATTTGACTATTTGGATAGCTTAAATGATTTTTTTTATTTCCGTAAGTCAAATGAAAAGGTCATTATAGCGATGAGCCATTTAAGTGGTCCTGCTTGAGAATGGTGGAAGGCAGTGAACTATAGTCCTCAAACATTCCAAGAATACAAAATGATGATTCTGAGGTTTCTGGAGCGTGGAAAAACAAGAGGCTATACGTATAAAAACATCATGGGAAAAATATAGAGCGGATAGAAATTAAACCTATAGCCAGTTTTTTCAATGACAGGCAGAGAAACTTAGAGCGCTGGAGGCTTACCTGATGGATCAATTCCAGATTGTAAGGACTATAAGATATAATCTTCCGATGGAGGTTCAGCATAGGTTGGCTGAGACCCGACGTTTGTCAATAGAGGAAGCACTAGAGATATTAGGCGATATCGAGTATAGTGAGCCAGAAGAAGGGGAAGATTCTAAAGTTAGGTGGGGAAATTGTAATGAACCCACGAGGAAGAGTAAATATAGTCCTAAGAAAGAATGGGAAAAGACTCCCCAGTGTGATTGAGTTTTTTTTTTGTTTGTTGGGAAAGGGTGCAATGAGCTGGTATTTTTCTGCCAGCTCATAATCATACATATATATACACACATATTTTGTAAAAATAAAATATATACATTGTAATAAACTTATTTTATTAGAAATAAATAAACACGCACATATATATTTTGTTAAAATATAAATATCATTTTATAATACATAATTTAAAAAAAAAAATTAACACTTAGTTTTAAAATGGGGATTTAAGAAGTTAAAATAAATTAGATCGAGATCTTGCTTACTGATAAAAGTTTGTCTTTTGTTTAGTCTTTAAAAAAAAATTCTTAAAGATAGAAAGTAGTTAGTTCTATTGCTGGGACTTTGACAGTGAAGGTATTTTTATGCTATCTATTATGCTGATCAATTGGAATGTTTCTTTGCAATTTTAAAATAAAATATAAAATAAAAGAATATTAAAGGTGTGAACTGAGACTTTGGAAGAAAAAAACTATAATTACGGACTTTCCTTTTGTTTAAAATTTAATTAGATTTCTGCTGAAGTCAAAATCTAATCTATAAGTTTCAATTCGGCTTAGACTGTTGAATAGTAAAGACCTAAAAAGCGCAAGGAGAAAATGTTGAATGGCTAGAGCTAACAGAACTTTCCCTTTTGGGAACCTCTTGCTATTGCCACTTGGAACTGCCTTGTAAATGCCGAACATAGAGAGCTAGCCGAGGAGAAAGGACTGGAAGAAGATACGGACAAACTGCGAAGAATATAGAGTGAAATATTCCACCCACACAGGATCTATACTGATCGATCCTGGTAAATAGACTTTTTTTTGTTGTAATTTCAAGACATTTGTGTAATAGATTTAAAAAAGAAAAAGCTTTCACTTAAAATATCTCAAAGTTTCAGCAATAGAAAGGGAGGGATATAGTCTTTAAGTAAATGTACTTACTAATTTAAATTAACCCACATTATATTTTTTTTTTATTTAATTTTTTTGTTACGGCCTATTAATTAAACTTACCTTTAATTTCTATGACTGTTGTTCTTATAATGTATAGATAGGGATAAGAAAAATTGTATACTCGATCTAAGGACAAATAAAAGATTTAGCATTAGAAAGAGAAGGTTTGAGTGAGTTTATTTTTACCAAACACACTCTTATAGTAAGTCACCCTTGAGTTCACTCATAGATATATACCATGATATTTGATGAAATATTGTATAATTGGTAAAGTGACAGCGCATGATCCTTTGAGAACGATACATGCTTAATCTTGGTTAGAAAGAAAAAGGATCGGGAGGGTTTGATTTGACAAATGCGAGGGAAGGGAATAACCAACAAATAGAATAAAGGTTAATAAATATTTCAACAATATTTAAGCATCAATCTGTTTTGTTTTTTTTTTTTAGTTATTATAATTAATTCTTATCTTTCATTTTGTAGTCTTTTGGTCCATTAAAAAGAAAATAATTTTAAGGTTTGCAATTGGTGATTGCCGTTCGTAAATAAATTAACCATTATTATAAAAAAAATTTATAATACGGTCTAGGCAGAAATGTTTAGTGGCGCCCTCAAATGGCCACCGTTCGTTGCAATCTCGTAAAATTTAAGAGTGTAACAAAATGTTTTGTTACAATGTATAACTTTCATATAGATCTCCATATGTAATCCGGAAATATATAAAACACAGACTCCTGTTAAATAGGAATATATAAATTGTTAAAAAAATTTCTCTTCAAAAAATAAGAAGTCAGGTTTCTTTCACTGATATGAATCATCAGCAATGTTTTGTAAATTTAAGCTGAATAAACAAACTTACTTATTTGAAAACCTGCATTAGTTAAAAATACAGATAAGGGCCTTAAAGTGTACAAATATTAAAACAAAACATTAAAATTAACTCTACAATTTTCAATATAGCAATAAATAAATGCTATAGCCAGTTTACAGCATGGCTGATTTTGAAGTTTACACTGGGCTGGCTATAGCTTTTATTTGTTTATATATAAATATATTGAAAACTGAAGTTAATTCCAGTATATTGTTTTATTATATATTACTTTGTCTGATATTATATAATGTAATGGTCAAAACCAAATTTGAGATGTTTATTTATCATGTAATTGTTCTTTTATTAGTTTATTTGAGTGCCATCACGTTTTGTAATAGCTTAGAAGATAATTTTCTTTCACCATTATCACCTTATAGAATTCTCTTAAACTATTTACCACAGTTACACTAAAAAATTTGTGGTTGGCATAGGTCAGAAGTTCAAGATACTGCCTGGGCCCTGATAGAATAAACTATCAATAAAGATAATCAAAAGACAAATATAAAAAACCAAATTTATTAATTTTCTCTTCTCACAATTGCTTACAAAAAAGAAATCTCTACTACATGATTACACTCATATAATAGTAACATTATATATTTTAAATTAAATGACAAGCTGAATTGATGATATATTAAGTATTTTATCAATTATTTAAATGAATAATAATGCAATCTATTAGTCATTCAATTTTATAACTAATATGCGGGTATGTTCAGAAGTTAAAAATACTATACTTCTGGAAGTTTTTTTTTATTATTCAGTTTTAAATATGAAAATATTTTCTTAATATATTTGTTTAATCATTATCACTATATTAACATTGCCAAAGATGTGTATATCCATTGATAAGCAATAAAATTGAAATACTGTTATAGTTATCCTTTCCCTCAGAAATGGACTGTTCCCGATTCCTTCTTTATCTGATAGGATTAATCATTGTTTGCTGATGGTCAATAGGCTGATGAACAGCTAAACACATAGCCAATGATTAGTACAGGCCAATAAGCAATGATGATTGCTGAATCCGAATGCTCCAGTAAAGTCAAGGATCTGGCTATAAATGGTCAGCATTTTGGAGGAAAGGGCAGAGAATGTGTCTAACCTACAAAGATGGTACATGTTATCCAGGAGAAGCCCTGCTAACCTAAACAGCAGTAAGCATTCTTATGATAGCAATATGCTATTTGTCTACACAGTTAGGCAAGTCCACATAAGGACTGGATGCTGATAGATAAGACTACTGTCAACTTGAGGTAAGTTGTCTGATACAGCCAGAAGATTCATTCTCCTTACCTGTGAAAGCAAGCTATCAAGTCTAGCTGGAAACTGTAGATTAAGACTTGGGACCAAGAGTTCACATTAGAACCATATTAGTCTGTATTGTATATATTTGTAAATATAATAAATATTATATTAATTATAATACTGGTGCTAGTGTTATTTTCGGTAGGCTGGGTCTGTACTCTAGACCAAACACAACAAATACCTTAAAGACCTCATTAATAACTATAATTACAAGGAGATAACAATAACCCAAATAATATCATAGACAAACATCATATTTGTATACAAACATATCACTTAACGGCTCGAGTCTTTGTAGCAGGTCAGCTTTTTGGGTAATAAAGGAATAAATACATAAAAACACACATAGATACTACATTGTACTGCTGCTCAAATGCTACTATCGTTCAACTTAGTTATAGAATTTTATAAACATAAAAAGATTCGGAATTCAGGCAACAGTAATCTGATGGCAGAAATGTCTGCAATCGATTGTCAAGCTGTGTATGATCGATTGCAATCGACTGTTTGCCCACCCATGGTCTATACCAATATATACATGATCCTTGTGCAAGGTTTAATTTATAGGAAGTGTATTTAAACACTTTTTCTTCCTTTTCATAAGGAAGGAACTTTAGGTAGAATAAGTATGATGGTTACTTCCACTGCTTTATATCATCCAAGAGAAAAAAATCCTATTAAGTTTTTTTATTTTTCCATAATAATGCAATCTTCCATTAGCAGGTTGATTAATTTTTTTTTCTTTCATCAAATTGATCTCCTAAATTAGCTATATATATATTTAAAATAATTATGGAAGAAAGCAGAATGCAACTACCAAAGTAATGTAGCTTCTTCCTTTTTTAATAAATAAAAAAATCCTGATGCTCACGTAACAAAAAAAATGAAGGCTTTTACAAAATAATTATTATCTTTGTAACCTTTTATAATTAAACTGTTTTATCACCTTATTATTTAATATTATTTTATTTTTTTAATTTAAAAAAAATCTAATTAAATCTGTTTAATAAAAAGAAAATAATTAAATAAATTTAACTAGACAAAATAATTTATTTTTAACATTTTTTAAATCTTTAAATTGATATTCTTTCTGTCAAAATTTAAGTATGTAACTTACACAAATATGTATATAAATGAATGTAAAATTCCCTGGAGATTAAATTTGCTTAATTTTTTTTTAGAATGTTCCATGCAATATTTAAAGAAAATTTTTTTTTTATCAACAACCTTTGTGCCTCTCTTCTGACCATAGCCATGTGCTATTACTGCATATGAAGCAATTACTTTAATATATGTAGATTCTATTATTCCTAATTAGAAGTCAAAACAGGCAAAACTCACTATATATATTTTGCCACACACAGCAAGCTAGAGTAATCAATGGATGCCAGAAGGCTTGGGCATAAAATCCCTATCTAGTGCCTACTCATCCAATATCCCCAGACTAGTTTCTGGCTTATGGCCTTCGTCAGTGAGGAGCCTTGGATCTGAGAGCACTGCATCTAGATCTTAGGATCTAATGAAACCCTCCAACAACCACCTTTTATCTCCATTTAACTACAAAACTATAAATCTTAAATTGAAAACCCCTTAATGTTTTCAATCCAAGCCCATTAGCTTATAGTCATATGGGTCTGAACCCAGTTCAGTTCCCATACATTTTGGTGTCTTTGGTTCTTTAATAACCATAGTCACCACTATCCTATTAGGCAGGATTGGTTTTAAGCCAATAAAAATCACATGACCACCTCCTCTTATGCTTGGGTATAACTGTTGTTATTAAAGAACCAAAGACACCAAAATGTATGGGAACTGAACTGGGTTCAGACCCGTATGACTATATAAGCTAATGGGCTTGGATGGAGAACATTAAGGTGTTTTCAATTTAGGACTCCTAGTTTTGTAGTTAAATGGAGATAAAAGGTTGTTGGAGGGTTGCATTAGATCCTAAGATCTAGATGCAGTGGTCTCAGATCCAAGGCTCCTCACTGATGAAGGCCATAAACCAGAAACTAGTCTGGGGAAAGTAGGCACTAGATAGGGATTTTATGCACAAGCCTTCTGGCATCCATTGATTATTCTAGCTTGCTGTGTGTGGCAAAATATATATAGTGAGTTTTGCCTGTTTTAACAACAGTTATACACAAGCATAAGAGGAGGTGATCATGTGATGTTTATTGGCTAATTAGAAGTCCTTTTTAATTCTTCAAATCGATCCAATTTTTTTTTTCATATAGAATTCATCATTATAAGTATTTATAACAACAGAAATCTCTAAAAGCTTTTATAAAATGATATGTGGATTTTTTTATTTGTTTGTTTTTAGAATATGTTTACAAAATATCAACAAATAAGACAGTTTTGTAATTTTTTTTTTTACTTAAATAAATGAATATACATATATGTATTAATATTACAAGTTACATTTCCAACTTTTTAATGCAGTTGACTACTGCAGATGAAAAATAAAATGTAAGTAAACAGGATCACAGTTTCAGATCACATGTCAGTCGGATTAAAATGGCTTTCTAATTTTTCATATTTAACACAGTAATGGCATCTTGTTTCATCTTGGTTATATGAACTATCATATATTACCCTGCATGATTTAATGCAATGATTGAGTATCAGACGGAAGCATACAGTCCTTGGATTAATTCCAATTCTGATACTTTTGGCACACAAACTTCTTATAAACTTTTCAGTGATAAAGCCATTTGATTTTATTTTACTACAAACAATGCAAAGATACACCCTCATATTGATTTCATACATCATATTAATAATAGATGAGATGATGGAATCAATAAGTTTTCTGGATCTGGATAAATAATATTTGAAAAATATCTTAAGATGTCCTTATCTAATATAATGCTATAGGAGTGCATGATAAAATATAAATACACTAGCTGTCACCATGGCTTCAATCACCTTAGTAGTAAATTACCAAATTTCTTAAAATAATTAATCCACAAACGAACAAACAAATTTTTATAATTTATATATACAGATACAAAGATAAAGGAAAGGATAAAAGATTACAGGTAACTTATACACAATAGAGCCATCTTTAATTTAAATATTCCTGAATTATTAGTTGTAGAGTTTTAATATTTATCCTGGTTGTTAATTTCAAATTCTTTAATCCTTATTGAAATATATAAATTATATTATAATACCTATTGCTGATATTCACTATATGCAGATTATCAATCCTTCGGACAGTTTGTCTATATAATACTTACTTTTAAAAGTAATAGCAGTGTGTAATATATTAACAATTAGTCCACTACAATATTTTAAATAATTCTTCAAATATATTTTTATTATCTTTATATATATAAATTTGAATGTTTGTTTGTTATTTAATAACTCCACAAATATTGCCCCAATCTTCTTAGCAGGAAGAGATTTTTTTTTTTCAGTGAAATAGCATACTGATAATTTTCAAATTTGTAAAAAAAAAATCCCTAGAGATCACAGCTAGTACAAATTTTCAAATTCTGTATCCATAGCTTTGGCTGCATTAATATTAAGATTATCAAATAATTAAGTGCCATAAAAAAAAATCCATAGCCTATGCAATTCTAAAAAAAAATTAAAAAAAGAAAATCATACAAAATTCAAGATTGGTACAATATTTGTTGAATTATTAAACAACAAACAAACAAGCTTTCACATTTATATGTATAATTAACAAACAAATAATAGATGTCATATAATACAAAATCACCCATGCACTTTACAACTGTTACACAATGCTTTAACTCTCTCTTTTACAGTTTGCAGTTTCGATTGTCCCAGCAATCTTTTTTAGAATTACAACATAATATAAACATATAAATATACATAAACACGAACATACAATTTACATTATATATATACATCTTATAATCATCATTTATTTATTACCTTTTAAATATTTTTTTTTTTTTTACCTTTTTTTATATTCTATATTTATTAATTAAAATATCTTATAAACATATATATTCTTTTTTATTCTTTATTTTATTTTACTTTTATTACTCTTTAAATACATAACTCTAACTTAATACCTTTTATATTTTACATTATTATTATTCATTTTACTAACAATCAATATTCATAATTTATTCATTCAATAATTAATAATTTATTTTAATCTACAATATTATTATTTTAAACACATTTTAATCACCTTTTATTTATATCTTCTAACTCAACTGTTACATTCAAATTTTAAAAATTTACTGTTATACTTTTAGTAGCTCCCTCTTTAAATTTCACACTTACATTATTAGTAGCTCCCTCCTCCTATTTTTTATATAACTAAATTTTTTTCAAATCCAAATCTCTATTCAAAACTGGCTTAATATTATTAATATAAAGAGCCCCTTTTAGTTTTCTATTCCTTTTAATATCTATAAATTGTATCATTATACAATCCTCTTCAAATTCATGCCCTGTTTCTAATTTATGTAAATATATCAGTGAATTTTTATCATATTTATGTTGTAATAGTTTTCTATATTGAATTTTTTGTTTCTACTAAATAATTTACTTTTATATTATTAATTTGGCACTTTTTACAATTAATCTCATATGTTCCACTTATTTCATTATCTACATTTTTATTATAAATACTAATATACTTATTTTCTAAAATACTGATCATATTTTCTTCTCTTTTTATTAACTACTTTAACATTTAATATATTACTAAACTTTTTATTAATTTTACCTATAACTTTATTTAAATTTTTAATTACATAATTATTCCCTATCTTTACATCTATATAATTAACTTTATTACTACTTCTTTATTATTATTTACAAATTCTATCTTATTTTCTATTAATCTAATATCATTTATGAATTTATATGAGTAATCATTATTTATAAATTCTTCTTTAATTAAATTTATCTGTTTAACATAATCTTCTTTACTTGAACAATAATTTATTGTTCAATGAATTCTAGAATGTATTGCACTTACTTTATATTTTGTAATTATATTTGGATGCCAATTAGTTATATTATTATCTATATCACTTTTCTTATGAATTGATATTTCAATCCTATATTTCCCTTCTTCATATGACCATCATTTTTATACCCAAATATGTCAGTATATTATTCCCTTCTTTTTCTATAAATTAATGTGGAGAAAGCAATAGATATAATAATTAGTAGATATAAAATGGATAATAATAAAGATATAAATATACCTATAAAACAATTAAAGGAGATTATAGAATTATGTTGTAAAAAAGTAACATTTCAATTAATGATAGGTTTTATAAACAAAAAGATTTACTAATAGGATATTAAGTGGAGTATTAAATAATGTTTATATGGAAGAATTGGAGAAGTTAATGTTAGTTAATAATAATGCTCTAATCTCTATTAGGAGATATGTAGATGATTATTTATTGATATTTAATAAAATACAAAGACAGATAGATTTATTTATAGAGGATGTCATAAGATGAAGTCATATGAAAAAGGGAAATGTAGGATTGAAACATCAAAATTCATAAGAAAAGTGATATAGATAATAATATAACTAATTGGCATTCAAATATAAATACAAATTATAAAGTAAATACAATACATTTTAGAATTCATAGAGTGGTAAATTATTGTTCAAAAAGATTATGTTAAACAGATAGATTTAATTAAAGAAGAATTTATAAATAATGATTATCCATATAAATTTATAAATGATTATATTAGATTAATAGAAAATAAGATATAATATATAAATAATAATGAAAAAGTACTAATAAAGTTAATTATATAGGTGTAAAGGCGGGGAATACTTATGTAGTTAAAAATTTAAATAAAGTTATAGGTAAAATTAATAAAAAGTTTAGTAATGTATTAAATGTTAAAGTAATGAATAAAAAGAAAAAAAATATGATTAGTATTTTACAAAATAAGTATATTAGCATTTATAATAAAAATTTAGATAATGAAATAAATGAAATATATGAGATTAACTGTAAAAAGTACCAAATTAATAATATAAAAGTAAATTATTCATGAGAAACAAAAAATTCAATATAAAGAAGACTATTACAATATAAATATAATAAAAATTCAGATATATTTACATAAATTAAAAACAGGGCATGAGTTTGAAAAGGATTGTAAAAGGATGATACAGTTTACAGATAATAAAAGGGATAGAAATATAAAAGAGGCTATTAATATTAATAATATTAAGCCAGTTTTGAATAGAGATTTGGATCTGAAAAAAATTTTGATATAAAGTAAAAAAAAATAATAATTTAAATTTAGTTATATAAAAAATAAGAAGAGATAGCTGCCAATAATATAAGTGTAAAATTTAAAGAGAAAGCTACTAAAAGTATAACAATAAATTTTTAAAATTTGAATGTAACAGTTGAAGTTCGGAGATATAAATAAAAGATGGGTTAAAATGTGCTTAAAATAATATTATAGATTAAAATATATAAATTATTGAATGAATAAATTATGAATATTGATTGTTAGTAAAATGAATAATAATAATATAAAAGATATTAAGTTAGAGTTAAGTATTTAAAGAGTAATAAGAGTAAAATAAAATAAAGAATAAAAATAGAATTTATATGTTTATAAGAGGTTTTAATTAATAAATATAGAATGTAAAAAAGGGTAAAAAAAAAAAAAAATTTAAAAGGTAACAAATAAATGATGATTATAAGATGTATATAGAACATAAATTATATGTTCATGTATATTTATGTTTGTATTACATTGTAGTTCTAAAGAAGATTGCTGGAGCAACTGAAACTATAAAAGAGGGTGTTAAATAAAGCATTGTGTAAGAGGAGTGAAGTGCATGGATGATTTAGTATTATATGATATACATTTAGCAATGCAATAAGAAAGATTAGTTAAATAATAGATGGACAGATATACATATAAAATTTAAATTATCTCACTTTGATCACATTACAATGCTAAAATAAAAGAATATCAAGCAATGAGATAGATGAATTCTTTTATCACAGTAATGAATGTGCAAAACCAAACAAGTAATAAATCATTTTAAAGCAATACTTGTTTTATGGTCACTGAAAACAGATAAGTTTGATAGTACTTAATATGAACTTACATACATATGACATTTACTTTATTTTATAAACACATATGTACATACACACACATATATATATTAAACTAAATACAGTAATTCACAATTAAAATACTAGGTAAATAGATTCCTTACAAAAAAAAATTTCTTAAGTACAAAATAATACAACACAAACAAATATATACTATCCTACCTTTCTCATAATACCAACTCCATTCCAATTACCTTTAATATCAAAACAACTTTTATATAAGTTAATAGTTACAGAATCACGAATCTTTATTAAGATAATTTAATTTTTCTCTTTTTTTCATTCTTTTCAAAGAATATAACATTAATCTAGTATTTGCTTAAAGTTTTGTGATGATGGAATTTTAATTGTATATATTAACCTATGTGATATTACCAGTTGAATATAATTGGAAAATTTAAATAAAGTTTAAAATTTTATTTAATCTTATGGGTTGTAATTCTTTCATGAATATATAATGTATAACTAAGATATTCATTCTTTAATTTTATGAACTTTCACTCTTTCATTCAAATTCAAAAATTGTTTTGGTTTATATATAATTTATTACAAAAACAAGAAATAATATAAATAATTCCAAGAATGATATTCCTATCAATTTTCTTGATTGTATTATAAATTACCATTCCCCCATGCTGTTTTTTTTTATTATCAAACATATTATGATTCTTCCTTAATATCTTAGAAAAAGATAATTTAAAAGGTAAAGTAATAAAATCATATTTTAATTTTATATTAATATTTTTAAAATTATTATTATCATTATTATAATTCATATTAAACAAAATATCCTTGAATTAATATGTAAATATGGTCTATTCTAAAATAATCCATATAAAAATTTCATTTCTATAATAAAAATTTATTAAGGTAGTTATTTTATAAATGAGAGATTGATAGATATCAATTCTAATAATAGATCTTAAATCCTTATTTTTAATGTAATGGTTTCATACCAAACAATTATTTTTTAATCTTGGTTAGTATTGTAGTTTATTATATTGACTAGTTTAATTATTGGCATTTGTGAGATTTTATATAAAAACTATTAATACTACTATTTATTTATTATTAATCTTTAATAGAAGTTATTAAGAATTTGTTTATTATATGGAGGTAGTCGTAGATTGAGAATCATTTTTTCATAAAACCACAGTAATCTTTTTATATTGTTTCAAGTTTAGTATACTCACTGCCAAAGTAAATTTTATATCTGTTTATATTCTTATAAGTTTAAAGAGTGATAAAGGTCAGAACTAACACTTTTGGTCATTATTATTTCTTGATCTACTCGGTTCCCAAATATGGAGTTGGTATTTCACTTATATTGCATTGCCCTACTTTACCAACTGAAATTATTGTAACATAATGTTAACACATTTGAAACTAGATAGCATATCTTCACAACTAAATATTTATCTATTTGCCAATAAAAATCCCGAGACAGTAATGGCGCTAGTTATCTAAAAACTCTTAAGCTAATTTCAGAATCCATGAGCTAGCTGAAAATTTTCTGGTTCATTTTGGATTTGAATCCTAGATCATATGCATGTAGCTAAGGTACTATCTTTTAAATCACAACATCTTTCTAAATGTATATAATTTCATTACTTTCTTTAGGCATCTAGATATTCATAAATGGAAATGTTGAAAAGAACAATTCAAATAAAATGACAGGCAAGTATATTTTTAGTTAAATTATGACTCAATGTTTTAATGTATTTTAATAGCTTTATTATCAAGAATACTGTGTTTTACAATCTCATTTCCATAATTACATACTTACAAAACATTTTATAAGAGGTAAAAAAAATCTGTTTTCAAATGGTCACCAGGATCCATTTCCGTTTATGAAATAACAAAGATTAATGAACAATGAAGATATTTTACAAATGTAATCATGCCTTAACAATCCTTTCTTAATAATTTTACAATATGGTGGATGACTTCTTTATCACTCATGCATTTCCTACTGAATTAATCACTAATATCTTATCACCAATTGTTAATCACTCTATTAAGAATTAAATTTACTGTATTATTAAATCTTCTTTAAAAATTACCCAATGTATCCTTCATAATAAAAATACATCCAGGTTTCCTTTATTATTAATCATAGTTCTTTGCACTATTTTAATCCTCTCTCATTTGGATTTAATTTCATAACCTTACCATTATTAAACAACTACTAAAATATAACCAAGTATAGTTTATCCATCTGAATTACCCTAATTTTAAGGCAAAGATAAAAATTAAGAGTATCTGGGAAAAAGATAAAACATTTTTTTCATTAAGCCATCGAAATAATAGAAAGCTGACCACTGACTTAATCTGTATAGATGGTAAATAAATTGCAGGACTTCATATTAGGAAAGCAGGTCATCTTTTGCCAAAATTTGAAATGATGATTACAAAATTTATTGATTAGAAAATTAAACTAACCATACTGGGAAGAGATTTATCCAATTTATTTTATTTAGTTTTTAGACAATCAATACATATTCCAGAAATATTTGATATTTTACTAATCAATTTTTATATTTTTCACTAAATCCCCAGTTGAACTATTGGAATACAATAGCATGATTTCTGAATGTTAAGCCAATTTTTAAGATCATTATAAGAGAAGAAGAATCTAGTGATGCTAGCATAGCTATCAAACATAATTGTAAAATTGTTGGCATATGAAAAGGCTAAAACTGATGATCTATTAAGTAGAACATACCCAGACAATAAGCTTATTTATTTCCTTACCATAAAATGGAATGAATACAAATAATGGTAAAAAATAAGATATCAAAAACCATTAAACAATTAGACATGGATTAAGCAAATGTAATAAATCTACGATTGCTTGTTCCAAACCTTTTCATTTATAAATATAAATGTCAATCTTTGGTTTATTAGGGACTTTACCGATTTCCTACCATTCTATGAGAAGACTACCCAGGAATGTTAGCTAGTATGTTTGAAGATCACAATTAAGATGAACATTCAAACACATGCTTTGGAGATTTGGAATGTCAACAGAGCAACTATCCAATAAAATTCCTTCAACCTCTTATCTTACAATAACTAAGATTTGGAAGGAAAATAATCCTGTAAAAATGTATCTATTTTCCTTCCAATAGACTCCCCAGATTCTAGATTAAATCTTTCGCACTTTACAGTATAGCTATTACCATACATAAGCCATGTTAAGATGTACTATGGTGAATGTTGATATTCAAACACGATTTTGATGCAATAAGTAAAAAAATATAAAACAAATTATTCACCTTTGGTTAAGTCAAGTATTAGTGAAAAATAAATCTAAAGCTGGGATAGCTTTCAGTAAATGAGTTAAGTATAAAGAATATAGCTTACAATTATAAATATGCATACAATTAGATTAACAAGTTAAGCTTTTTTACACACACATACATTTACAAATTCTTCATATCTCATGATATTTATTACAATTTAAAAACGAGGAGCAAATTCTAATTTTTATAGATCTTTTCTCAAGTGATCAAAAATAAAAATATTATTGTCGGTAGAGAGGAATATCTACATAATACTGATATACAAGTAAATTTTTTTTTTTCAATACAAATTTTAAATTGTATAATAGTAATAAAAAAAAAAAAAGTAGACAAGTTGATTTACAAACAAAATAATTTGTTACTAAAAACGCTTGCATTTCTTTGGTCTTTTTATTCATGTTTACTGCCGCTTGTCCTTCAAACTGCTCATGAATTTTTTCCGTTGATGAATCATATGACAGTACATTTTAGGAAACACTGAAATAAAAAATTAAATAAATATAAAGCATAGACACAAGAATATATATAAAGTTGGCAAAACTGATTAAGTTAAAATAAAAACTAAGCTAGTTTGGTGCTACATTTTGAATGAAAATCCAGTCTTTTGCTGGAATTGCTTTTATGATTTTTTATTTCTTAAAAAGATTATATATTTAAAATATACCCATGTATAACAGGCATAGAGAAGACTTGTAAGAACACTATGGTCAGCAAAAAAATATAAAAACAACTGAATATTTCTTCAGATTAGATTTGGGCATTTAACTTAAAAGCACAAATAAACAATCATCTTATTTTTATCACTTTCTTTAAAAAATACATATATAAACTGGAAATAAACGATGAAGATAAAGACCAGCTATAAGGTTAAACATTTTTTCTAATCAAATATCATTTAAATGGTTATCATACATATATATGTAAAATATATATATTTTGGGTCCATCCATAAATGTAGTTTCTCATTGCAAATATTAACATTATACTGATATTTTGGCTGAATCATAACTATCATTTTTAAATAGCTTTGAATGATTTCTGTTAACTGATTATAGCAGGTTTAATCTGACTGCAAAATTGGAATATTGATATAGTAATAAGCAACCACATATGGATAACCCATTAAAAATCCTTGCTTCAACATACAGTATATGTCATAATAAAAAATTAACTCATGATTAGTTTATCTCTAAACTCACAGCAGCACATCTCTGAATCAATGCATGTGTTACATATTAAAATATTTCAGCAATTTATCACAAAAATTTTAAGGTATATCTAATATTTTGTATCTTAACCTATGACTGAACAAAGTATTAGCATTAAATTTTGTTTTAAAGTGGGAACTATTGCTTTTAAAACATTTAAAATGATTCAATCTGTGTATGGCAATGAAGTCATAGATTGCAAATGGTCTGCAAGATTTCGTGATGGCTAAGAGTATTGAAAATGATCTAAAGGCACAAAACAAATTTTCACTTTTCATGCCATAACTTCTGATCCAGACATGCTAATGCTTATGGTGAATAGATAAAACTATGTTGTACATATCACGTGTTAAATCCAAAATGGTGTTGCAGAGAGCTTGGAGAGATAACCAGTAACCTTTTCATTAACATACTCTTATAAAATACTACTAACATATAGAAAAGTAAGGAAGTAGGAATATACTACACCTTTTACAATATAAATAGTTTAAAATATTAAGAATGATGACAAAGCTTTTAAAAACTTTTCTTAATATTAAATTTTAACATTTTATTTAGTTATTATAAATGTTATTAGTTTCATTTGCATGTTCAGTTCTCAGTTCAAAGACAAGTTTAAATGTTAAAAGAATACTGTAGCAAGCTAGTAATCTGCATGGATTATCTTTTGCAATAATTTACTATCATCTTCATAAAACTATTTAATCCAGAACTTCATAGGAAGAAATAGTTCGTAAACTTTGGGAAGCATAAAAAAATTTTTTTATCCACATAATATAGTGATTAGTGCATTAAATTGATTTTATGGCCCACATCTTAAAAATATGATAAAGAAACAATGAATATTTTGTATCTGTGCGTGTCTTTTTATTTAAAAACAAAAGTAGTCATTATTAATCACCTCATAGAAAATGCAAATTTTTGAATTATTATATAAGCTTAGTGTTTTGTATGATTTAATTTTAAGAGCAAAAATTATGAAAAAAAGTAATTGTTTCATAAATAATGTATCAGAAAATCTTACAAAAACTATCAAACAGAAAAAAAAAAGACTAAATATAAGTATTAAAAGAGTAAT
The DNA here is from genome assembly GCA_028023455.1 of Epiperipatus broadwayi. Lineage (NCBI taxonomy): Eukaryota > Metazoa > Onychophora > Udeonychophora > Euonychophora > Peripatidae > Epiperipatus > Epiperipatus broadwayi. The sequence goes on along the minus strand of JAQFVV010000195.1, from coordinate 113,711 downwards.
TAATATTCAATAAGTTTTCACAAAAAGAAATGAATAAAGAATAAATAACAATTATAAATATCTTGATCAAATAAATTATTAAAATGAAAGCAAGTATCATGAATAAAATTAAATTTCAATAACATGCTTCTATAAAAATATTAAAAATAAATGTTTATATATATAAAAAAAAAAAGCAATAAAAATGACGAGTCTTGAAGTTTTAATAAAAGAGAAATTAGAAGATATAACTAAAACATTGGAATATTCATAATAAGATTAATAAGGAAAACCCAAAAAAGAATGACTAAAACAACAAACATACACTATTGAAAGAATTAAGATGTAACACAAGCTGAATCAAAAGTTTTTAGAAGAAAAGACAACAGAAATATAATTTAAATCCTAAAAGGAATGCTAAGAGATTTTAATAATCCTAAAAAATGTGATAAATAAAATGATATAAGGAAGTTTGCTAGAATATGAAATGACAATAAAATAAATTTGGAGAGAATTTCATCCTATATTGGAATGATAATAATTCAAAATAATAATGATTATTCAAAGATGTTTTAACTGAAATATAATTAATACATCCTACTCTTTTAATTACTAATGTAATATGTAATTCTAATAGTTTTTTAAAACTCTTCTCGGAAAAATGTAATTCAATATAAATAATATACATTAAGAAAAGCTTTAAAACAGGCAAAACTCACTATACGTATTGCTACACACAGCAAGCTAGAGTAATTAATGGATGCCAGAAGGCTTGTGCATAAAATCCCCATCTAGTGCCTACTCATCCAATATCCCCAGACTAGTTTCTGGCTTGTGGCCTTTGTCAGTAAGAAGCCTTGGATCTGAAAGCACTGCACCTAGATCTTAGGATTTAATGCAACCCTCTAGCAGCCACCTTTTATCTCCACTTAACTACAAAACTATGGTGGTCATGTGATGTTTATTAAGAAAAGCTTGTTTAATACTTTAAAATAAAAATGCTAAACACATCAACATAGTATGCTGAGCATGCTTTCGACGAACTAGTAGTCATACTCATAGCTATAATTATCCAAGAGGATTGCGAGATTTATACAAGATATATGAAAATCAAATTTTGTAAGCAATATTTGTAGAAATAAGAATGTTTTATGTTTTGAAAATGCTAAAATGAAAATATGACAAAAAAATTTAAAAATGATCTGAAAAAAATCAGAGTTATGAATTTGAAAATTACAACAAAAAATAAGTCTTAAAGAAAAATAATGATATATAATAATTAAGATTAATATGGTTTTTCTATTTTTAGTACTATACTACTCACAAAAAATAAAAACAGCTTTCAAATGTTCCATAGCAGGATAAAACTCTCCAGCAATACTGTATAAAAAATACTTAAAAGAGAAGACAATACTTCCCAAACTAAAATGCTCTGTTATGATGGTTTATAGCTTCCTTTCTTTGTTCTACCTTCTAATTAAAAATAGCCACATATCTATTTACTGATCTAGAACCTGAAAGAACAATCTTAAACTGGTTTGAAATCGGAAAAACATACATATTTACCAAATTCAAGATCTGAATCACAGGGGAAAAAAGCAGACCCAATAATCACCAATTTACTTTTACTCTTATCTGCTAAAAAATTTTCAGGTAACAATCAGACTTAATTCTATAATCAATATAACTAACTATCTAATAATGGTTGATAGGTATTTTTAGCAAGAAAATAAAATAAGGATAAAAAAAAAAGTTTTAATCGCAATATCTTCCATTTAGCAACCCTGATGAATAATTCTTTCTCTTTCATTATTGGAGGCCATTGAAGTCATTTTCCTAATATGGCTATTTAAAGATTGTTTCCCTTCCCTGTTATATAAAAATTAAAAAAAAATTGACAAGGCAAAACAAACTGGCTAGATATATTTCTAGACTAAAAGCCAGTAGAGATATAACTGAAGTTGTAGACTGGATCCCATAAGATTTTAAGAAACCTAGAAAAAAATATTGTATGAAATGAATGGATAAGAAAGTTAATACTATTCATGTGGTTTACAGTTTTATCATCTACAACTAGACTTTACAATGGGAATAAGCTTTAATTATCACAAAATTCTAAAAAATTGGTAATCAATTTCATATTTACTATATTCTTGAGATAATATAAGTTAAAAGAGTTACTTTTACTTCAGTTTTAATATAAAGAGTTAGTAACATAATTATATATTTTTCATAAGTTAAATGAAATTCTTTATGACTACAAACTATTTTAAAGGTGTAAATTATTTTTGAGAATCCAATATGAATCATTCTCATCCCCCATCTGCATATTAAGAAATATTCAGAGATAATGTATAATGTTACAATAAAAATGTAATTTATTTGCATAAGAGTAAAATTGAAAAACCTTAGCATAATTTTATCTTTTTTAAGTAACTCAAATTACCAAGATGTCAAACAAATGGCATTTGTCAATTGGATAGAAGATTGTATCCTTTCATAATATTTTTTGAACTGTCAAATATCAAGTTAATCATTAACTGATTTTTGATAAATAATAAATCTATTCTAGTCTTTAAGAATTAGGGAAAGGTAGATTCTGTTTTATATTAATGTGCATATGAAGCCAATGTATAAATTAAAAATATTCCAGTATTATTTCAGTTTTTTCTTTTTCTTTCCAAACTAAAAATTTCTGTATTTTTATTTGCTGCTAATCCCTTAAAAATATACTTATTGCATACAGCAATTGACACCAATTAAAATCTTGTCTTCTAACTTAATTATCTCATGAATGATAAAAAATAATATACACTAAGTAAAGATTATTTCTATGAAAATTCTGGATTTAAATAATAATCTACATTTTGTTTTTAAATACTACCTGATCAAAAAATATCATTTATACATAACAATTTATCAATATTAATAAACTCCAGATGCTATAATCAATATTCAAATTATAGTTTACTTGCAATTTTGGGTAATAAGCCAATAAACATCACACGACCACTACTTCTTGTGCTTGTGTATAACTGTTGTTAAAACAGGTAAAACTCACTATACGTATTGCCACACACAGCAAACTAGAGTAATCAATGGATGCCAGAAGGCTTGTGCATAAAATCCCCATCTATGCTCCTCACTGATGAAGGCCACAAGCCAGAAACTAGTCTGGGATATTGGATGAGTAGGCACTACATGGGGATTTTATGCACAAGTCTTCTGGCATCCATTGATTACTCTAGCTTGCTGTGTGTGGCAATACCTATAGTGAGTTTTGCCTGTTTTAATTTTGGGTAATATAAAACTATAGATAAATATTAACTTCTAGGTATATATTTCATATTCACTTTCTATCCATATATTTTTTATTTAATTAAACATGTTCCTTTATCTCATTATAGCTATAAAAATTAAATCATAAGATCTTTATACATTTTATATTGTAATAAAATTTGTACATAAGTTACACATTTTTAATCATATTTGTTTAAAAAATCTTAGCCATCTATTTTTCTCAAGATATCCTTTTCTGAAAAGACTTATTCATTTTTTAAAAGTTCTCTATTTTGAAGAACTTCCTAATATTATTTCTATAAATTAGAATTTCAGTTCAATATTAAAACATTAGTGCTTAATTAGGCAATCTCAAATTAATTAATTATTGAATCATTATAAATTTCCTACAAATTTTATAACCTAAATATATAATATATATTTTATTTCCATAAAAAAATATTATTACAGATCATAAATGAATGTAGTCAGTTTGATTTCAGACAAAAAAAAGTAGAGTTTAGTATGATTCTACAAATCAAATTGTGAAATACAAATATCACATATGTTAGTCCTTTTTCAGAAGCAAATTTTTCTTTCTAAAAATCTTTAAAGTTTTGCTTAAATCTTGCTCTCCAATGCATTTTAAATTTCATCCATGCCCTATCAATAAAAGCAACCAATATTGCACCAATTCAGAATAACATTAAGTTAATCTTATACCTTAAAAAATATATACTTCTTCCACAAAAATCATACTCAAGTTAAAATACTTTTAAAAAAATCTATTCATTTTTATTATTTTCACATGCTCAATTCAATGAAGATGACTTAATAATAATAGATTCAAAAGCATCACATTTAGGATGCCTAAGCCAATATATTTTAAAAATCTTATGCAATAAACTTGATAGCATAAGAGCTTGATATACAACTAATTTAGTAAAAGTATCTCTCTCTTTATTCTAGTACCATTTATTATAAGAAACACTCTTATACCACTTTAATAAAATATATATTTTTATAAATGTAGAAAAAACATACTGGAGTTCAAGTTGCATCTCAATATTCAAACCCACATTTCTAAAAAAACTACCAAAATATTTAAACTGTTCATATTCTCAAGGTGAAAATTATTTTAAACTAAAAACTGCTCAAATTTCCCTTTCATCATTGGTTGATGAAGCATCTCAGTTTTTTGAATATAAATTACCAGATCATAGTCTTTATATTCAATAGTACAAACATCTGCATACTGTAAATCAACAAGAATAAAATTTTTGTTTTAAGCTTGAAATAATTCAAATTAAAAACCTACTTTCAAACATCCAGCCATAAAATTAGAACTGTTCAGCATAGATTTTCATTTCAAGTGCCTGATTTTCCATTACAATAATAACAATTCCTTTCATACAATCATACAGAAGCTGTATAACAGAATTAAATTTAATGAATATCCAGCTAATTTTAAATCTTTTCTCAAACTGGTTTCAATAATTGAATCAAATGCTTTGGCCAAATCAATAAAAGTATACCCTTACTCAAAACACTTTCCTTGTATTTGTCTGGCAACAAAAAAATGTCTATAATATTTCTTAATTCTATAAAACTACAATGAATCTCTATTTAATGAAATCCTTAAAAATGATATATAAAATACTAATAAATATTTCATACTAATTACTTGCAGACTTTTTATTTCTATAAATGGAAGTAATAAAACCATCTTTATGATCAGATGGCCCAACTTCAGGAGTCCATACATTTCTAAGAAAAATATTCTGTAATTAAAAATATTGATTTTTTTATATTCTACTTAAAAATGATGTCTAAATTTGAAAATAAATAAAACTGCATAATTTTTTTCTTTTCAATCCCTCTTCATTACTATACTACCAAGTTGGAAAATTAAAACAGGCAAAACTCTCTATATATATTGCTACTCAGTGCAAGCCAGAGTAATCAGTGGATGTCAGAAGGCTGGTGCACAAAATCCCCATCTAGTGCCTACTCATCCAATATCTCCAGACTAGTTTCTGGCTTGTGGCCTTCATCAGTGAGGAGCCTTGGATCTGACAGCATTGCAACTAGATCTTAGAATCCAATACAACCCTCCAGCAGCTACCTTTTATCTCTACCTAATTACAAAACTATGAGTCTTAAACTGAAAACACTATAATATTTTCAATCCAAGCTCATCAGTTTATAAAGTCATACAGTCAGTTCAGTACCTATACATTTTGGTGTCTTTGGTTCTTTAATAATCATAGTCACCACTATCCTATTAGGCAGGATTGGTTTTAAGTCAATAAACATCACATGATCACCACTTCTTATGCTTGCTTATAACTATTATTAAAACAGGCAAAACTCTCTATACGTATTACCACTCAGTGCAAGCCAGAGTAATCACTGGATGCCAGAAGGCTTGTGCACAAAATCCCCATCTAGTGCCTACTCATCCAATATCCCCAGACTAGTTTCTGGCTTGTGGCCTTCGTTAGTGAGGGGCCTTGGATCCAAGAGCACTGCACCTAGAACTGGAGGGTTGCATTGGATCCTAAGATCTAGGTGCAGTGCCCTCAGATCCAAGGCTCCTCACTGACGAAGGCCGCAAGCCAGAAACTAGTCTGGGAATATTGGATGAGTAGACACTTGATGGGGATTTTGTGCAGAAGTCTTCTGGCATCCATTGATTACTCTGGCTTGCACTGAGTGGCAATATGTATAGAGACTTTTGCCTGTTTTAGTAATAGTTATAAGCAAGAAGCATAAGAAGAGGTGATCATGTGATGTTTATTGGTTTAAAACCAAGTTGAAAAATGCTGCTAATCAATAATAAAATATTTTAAAAATTACATATATATCACAAGATAAATTTTAATTCCTTTTCATTTCAAAATTAAATTAGAGTTCATACTGTCTACAAAATTTTGTGATTGAGATCCTTTAGGAAAAAAAAACAAGCAAAATATAATAAAATTAAAAATATTAATAATTTCTAAAATCTACAAAATAATGATTAATCTGTTTCTTACATGGAATATATAGTATGATGATAACTATCAGGAAATAATAAAAATCAAATGAAAAATTAGCTTTATTGGGTAATTCCACAAAGTACACCTTATGTTTCTTCACAGCTGGTAAAGATGCAATAATTGTTAGCAATTCCCCCTATTAATAAAATGAAAAAAAAAATATTATTATAAATATATCACAACAAATCAATCATCTAGATTATATTCAATCTACATTTGCTATTCTTTACTTTTATCACTTCAGAACCATATATACAAAAATGAGAAACCAAAAAATATCAGAAGATAAAACAAAATAGATCTCCAGATCCAAAGGCAAAGACTACTTCTGAACTATACTCACCCATCAGCACCTTTGATCCACACTGCATTAGCAAAGGTAATAATAGTTTGAAATTTTCTATCTCCTAGGGTTCTGAATCCAAATCAATTGTCTCATTTAGCTGTATAGGGCTGACACTGAGTCATAAGTATACATATTTTAGAAATTTCAATTACAAAATAATTGTAGCAACTTTGATAAAAGACAGTTCTTAATTAGAAAAGACCATTGCTTTCTCTTCTGAAAACTCTATACTGCTCTTCTGTAAAGTGTCCAAGTCTCAGATCCATAAAAAACAATTGATAAAATGCATATATTAAAAAACAATACAAACAGGCAATAGCACTTATCTAAGTTTAATTCTATAATTAATTAATCATGTAATCATAACAGATGAAATTTCATCCACTATGATTCCATCAGTATTAATAATCTGACAAAGATATTTGTAGTTGTTAACTTCTAATTCACGATTATCAATCTATTTTTTGCTGTGAAAATCCACTGAACAAAACTTTGGTCTTTTTAGCATTTATCTTTAGTATTTGCTTATTTTCATCTGATAACTCTTGCAACATTTACTGAAGCTGTGAAGCATTATTTGCAAAAATAATCAAATCTGCAAAATCTACATAATTTAAATAATCTTACTTTACTTCTACTTCTTGTGGTTGCTATAAGAAGTTTGGGAGATATGGAATCATCTTCGCATACTCTTATTGTACTAGAAATAATATTTATCAGTATGCAAGTCTTTTAATTACAAGAAGAGAAAAAGAGGATGAATTAGAAACTTTTTTTAAAAGTGTAACTCAGAAAACATGAATAATAATAATTGCTTAGAAAAAAATATAAATGAATGGCAATTAACTCTTACTGATCTATTACTAATGAAAAACCTTTCTCATCATAAAAAACTGCTAATATTTTTTTTGACAATGGAATATTTTTAGTAGTTAATAATTTATTTTAATGTTTACAATGTTATAATAATTTTAAATGCTTTTGATTTAATACATTTTCTATTCACAAAACTTTCATTTTAAATTCATATCTGTATAAGTAATTTTAGAATAATTCATTATTATCACTTATTATATAAATTCACTTCCATGATAAAACAAAAATAAATTTTATAAAATAAATGAATAATAAACAAACAAATATCACATATTTATATAATCATATAGTGATTGATTAGATTGAATATTTTTTAAATGTTTTATTTTTTTTTAATTTTACTTTTTAAGTGTTTTGACCATGATTAGTTAACTTAATAATGATAGGAAAAGAATGTTTCTGGATGTAAATTAAAAGCTAATTAAGGTGTCAAAAAATGCTTGAACTCCATTGTAGCAGGCTGAGCATTAGAATAATGAGATGTTTTTGCTTTTCTTATAAATTCTCCAGAAATCTTTAAAGTTGATAAAGTTTAATCACAGTCAAAATGTTTTTAAAAATTAAACAAAAAAAAAAAGCATTAAAAAAAAGAAATATATATTATATTTCATTGGGAATAAATTTAATACATAAAAGTATAAAAATGTGATTATATAAAATACATACCAGAGCTCCAAGTGGATAGAGTAAAAAGAAAAAAGTATATCTAAAAAGAAAAATTAAAAAAAACTGAAAGGTTTCATATAGTTTTTCAAATTGATTTTTATTAATAAAAAATATAAATATTATAAATAAAGATTTAAAAAAATCTCTCACACATTATACAGATTTATGTATACATATACGAGAACTTAAAATAATGGTATTTTAGATCCTCAACTAAATAATGGTGAACTTTTACTATATTTTAAAACTGCTTTTATTATGCTTGGTTACATAGTTCAATTACATAAAAACATTACATAACTTTTACTATGTAAATTATTTATATGTAAATGTTGATTTGAATAGTTAAAAAATGTCAAATGTTTTTCAGGTTTTCTCCAATATAAGGACAGATGGTGGGCCTGAATTTTCTTCTGGATAGTATCACTATGATGTTACTGAACTTCAGCAAGCAATCTTTGGTACCATGTATACCCACAATAGTTAACAGAATCATCCATCCATCAATCTTTCTTTGCATGAATGTTTTCTTGCACGTTCTTAATCTTTAGAAAACCCAAAGTATATTTTATATCTTTCATAATTATTGATTATTGATTAGGAACTCATTTTTAGAATGCATTCAGACTCAAGATAAAATAAAATAGCAAAATCTGCATATTAAAAAACATTATGAATCTTTTCTTTGTTTTTCAGACATTCATGGGCAAGTTATTGTTTTTAAATAAATGAAAAGGCTAATTAATGTTCTTGAATAATTTAAACACTTGACTTTTCAGTCACTATACCAAATGGATTGCCTTACAGTATGGAAAAAAACTTAATTTTATGATGATTCTCTTTCCATTTTAACAAAGGGCATGTTTAAAAGCAATTATAGTCTATTTCTTCTCCCATCAAGATAATACAAAACACAAAATGAATTTTATAGATTCGGGAATGACTTATATCTGAACAACTTTGTTCTAGTATTATATACTTTCCTTTTTTTCTCTGCATTAGTTATAATATTTTTATTTCTAAAAGTTCTCATTTTAATTAATGCTAATGCTCAAAAGAATGTTTATAACAGACATTTTAATTAGCCAAAAATAAAATGAAAATAGTAATTTTTTTTCCTTAGAACTACAGAATAGTAATTTCAAATATGTATAATCAAAATATGATTTAATAGTCTTCCAAATTAGTAAAACAATAACATATTTTAAATTTAAAAAAAAAAAAAATTAATAAGTCCTTATTTGATTATTTTTTTTAATATTATCAAAATAAAGTTATATTCTATTTCTAAATATATAAATTCATCTTGAACTATTATTTCTTTTTATTCATGCATGCTACACTGTGCGTATATTTCCTTTATAAAAATTTAACAGAATCCTGCATAATGGTTTTCTTTTCTTTCACATTTTATGATTCTTTGCAATAAATATCTAGTGTGAACTTTTTCATTAATGATACAGCAGCTATTTTGATCTCTACATTGCATTTTAAATTAGGCATGTTTCAAAAATCTTACTATTTATTGAAATATAATTCATGTCCTAATCAATAAATTATCTTCTCTTTTTACTGTGTCCAAAATATATACATTTAAATTTATTCGTTTTGACAATAATATCAATTATGTTTATTTTGCATCACTTGTTTATTCTTTTTGACTTTTGCAACAGTTTTCTCTGTCCTTTTGTGTTATTTGTAAACTCACAACCATAATATATATTTATAACTTTAAAAAAATTTCTCCATTTATTTTTTTAAATAAGTTTCAGTTATGATGTAACCAAGCAAAACACCAATTAAAAACTGGCTTTGAAAACTGAATCTCACTATCTAGTAATAACTACCAGATGGCATAATTTCAGTTTTACAATGCTTACTTTTAATTTGTACTTTATCTGGTTACATTAGAACTAAAATTTGTCTAAAAATTATATGGAGAAATCCTGTTAAAATTATTAATATTTTCATATAAAAATTTGTGAAAATCTAATTTTATATATATAAAGTTTTACCTTTTAAGAATGATAAGTATATTCATAAAAAGTTATTTCTTAAAAAAAATTATTATTCAAATTAGAACTATCAATTTAAATGCTAAATAATAATCAAACTGATAATAAACAGCATTGGTAATTATCAAATTTTTTATTTGCAAGAACAAATATGAAATTAATAATTACTATATATTATAATGGTAGTTATTATAATTTACATTGCAACCCAAGACAAAAAAAATATTATCAGTAAACATTTGCGATCCTTTTAGCAATTGATTACTCCATTTAAAATTCAAATCATTTAGGGTAGTATACATTTTAGCATTGAAGATAAATTGGCATCTAAGAAACAAGTAGTGTATAGAGTATGAATATGGAGTCTAATATCAAAATATTTTAGTAAAATAAAATGATTGAAAATTTCATGACTTTTATGCTGCTATGTTTGGAAAAATAATAAAATGTATTAAGTTTAAAGACTAGTAAGTATAGAACAATGTAAATTGTTACAATTGTTTACTTAGTTGTATAAAAATGCATATGAGTTAAAACAATTTTTAAAATATTACCTCGAAAAGATAAAGCAATACATTAAGAGTAACCAAAAATAGATGAAAAAAATTAAAACTTTTCTGGTCCATAGATTTCTTTTATAAGTTAAAATAATTCATTAGTTCTCTGTAGAACAATAAGTAATTCATTAACTAAAAATAGCCTTATATTCCAGAAATTAACAATAGGATTATGGGAAAAGAAAAACATAAAAGAGATATAATTGAAAGGGTTCTTAGAAAAAGGAATTTGTAATAAGAGCACATAAAAAGATTCCTGGGAACCAGAATCATATGATAATCTATAGATTTATGAGAAAATGGGAGTTCATACCAACTTTATTATTTTAGGTAAGCCTTAGGACTAATATTATAAATGATAATAATCGCAGCTGTGTGTACAATATAATCCCATAAAGTAATTAATGCTAATTCTTATAGCTTATTTATTCTTATAATTGAACTTCTGGTATAAACTGTTGTATAAATAAATAAAAATCAGAACTAGAGTTGCTTAGATCATTATTTTAGTAAAACCAACATAAATTAATCTAGATCATGAATCTGTAAACCTGTGGAAATGCAATATATATATAAACTCTCTCTCTCTCTCTCTACACACACACAAAAAAAAAAATCCTAGTGTCTTAATATTAAAATATTTTTTTAAAAAATCAGTTATAAGTATACAAGCACAAAAAAAAAAAAAAAATAGCAAATATAAGATGATGCTCCATTACACATATAATTAGAAGGGTTGATGTTAAATGCTATCAACAACATTTTAAAAAGTCAAATCAAATAAACAAGTCTTTACAGAGAAAATGAATTACCCTTGACCAGCATCATCAACAGTGTATCAGTACCTACTGCCCCAAATCTAATTATCATAAGCAAACTTTATACAGATGTACAATCTTCAATATTTAATGCAAAATTGATTTGCACTGTGCTTTAAAATATTTTTAATTACTCTATATCAAATATTAAAAATTTACAGAAAGCCTAATATTAGCTGTAGGATTGGAAATAACATGGTCAATAAAGCTGTTCTGGTAAAAATATAAATTCTATATAAAGGCTTTCCATTACTTTTATGTTAATTTGATTTTAAAAAGTATTTATTGACAGCATTAAACATTAGCTTTATGTTTATTTAATGGTGCTTGAATATTATATATTAGACAAAGTTTATTTAGATATTAAATAAAGGTGCATATGTATTAGAGACTGATTCTGTAATTAGTACATTTTGTATTATAAACATTTCGATTATGGTATATTTCTCAAACATATAGCTTACCTGCACCACGATAACAGATATGGTGTTGAAGTTATCAAGTTTGTCAAATAAAATGGATAGCGAATTATTTCTGTTATTGACCAAGCAATCACATATAATGTTACACCAATGTTATTTTGAGCCTTAAAAATAAATAAATAAAACTAAAACATGTACATTAGAAAAAAAAATCTATCAAAATAAATGTTGTATAAAAATCTTATTACAATAAATGTTACATTTTTAAAAATCTTATTTTTCATAATTTCTATATCAACAATTTCATGAATATATTAAATTACAAATCACAAAATAATTAGTATACTGTTCTTGAAAATTAAAGTTCTTCAAAATACAAAATCTAAATGCAGTGAAAAGAATAGGACAATTTGCACTTTTGACATTGGCAATGATGATTCACAGATAATAATAACTAAATTAAATCTGTATGCATAATTTATCAAATATTTAGTCATTTTTTTATAAAAAAAGAAGGCACAGATAAGTTTCAGTTATATTTTATATCAGGATCATTGCTATATAATTATTTTTGTACCTGAAATGTTAAAAACTAAGGAATAGAAAACAATGAAAAGCTATTGGTGATCAACTGTTTTTACTTTGTCACAATGTCTTTTGCCTTAACAAAAAATTTTTGTTTTTGGCATAAAACTGTTTTCGAAAAAATCATTGTTATATTAAGAAATATACCAAATTCTGGTTGTAGTAAAATGCATTTAATCAATTCAATTTAGAATAGTAAAATAATCAAACTATCCAACAAAGTATTTAAGATAATTAATAATAAAAATTTAAGTAAAACTTCAGATTTAAATAGCTTTGACAAGCTTCTAAGTCAGCCAGTTCTATTGACATCAATGATAATTACAAAATTTGCTTGTCCTGATAGCTTTCTATAAAGAATTTATGACAGAGATACATTTAAAATTCAAACATCTCTTGTAGGTGGAAACATGGTTTATTTTGGAAACTGAAATATTTATTGAAACTTGTAGACCTTTACTGAAAATCTCTACTGGGACTCGAGTTGTCGAGTAGCAAAAAACTTTTTGAATAGTAAATTTGATTAATAATGTTTGAAATAATTATTCAAATGAACCAAAATTAAACTTTTTAATTCTGCTCTTATCATAGGAAGAGAAGTGACTATCTCTTACAACACAGGACTGAGTAGTTAGTGAAAATGTTTGAGATTTTTGTAAAAAGAACAGTTAAAAACAGGATTAACTGACCAAGCAGAATGAATCAATTTACTACTCTGCAATAGGTTATTTCCGTGATTGAATTGTTTAAGATCACATCCATGCTAACTAAAAAAGAAAAAACTGATAATAAAGTAAGTGCCAGTTTTATCCTGATTAGTTCTTTAAAGAAATTAGCAACTCAAGAAGAAAATTCATTCTAATAATAAACATTTTTAATAATTTTACTTTTAATAATCATAATTCTATTAACTTTAAATATCTTCAGTACATTCCTCATTTTCTCAAAGGAATAATCTTGAGAATTTAGTCAACCTAAATGAGGAAAATGAAAGCAATGAAAATATATAATTTCTTCATACAGGTATACCATTTTCCTTGTTAAGATATACAGATATATTTAATAAAACTACTAATTTGCATGTATGAGTCAGAAAAATTTTATTCCCATATAATCAATTAAAATAAAGGTTTATATAAAATTTTGGCAATAGTTGATTAGACACATTCGCCGCAGGATGGCGTTGTTGCTGTGCAAAAACTATAAAATATGAACATTTCCAGGCTGTATTTTTTTTGCATTTTCTTTCTTTTTTTCTTATAAAAAAAACAAACAAACACAGAATTTGTAGTTTTTAAAGATCTTTTTTTTATTAATATCAACAAATTTACAACTTATTACGTTGTTTTTTTTTGGGGGGGGGGGTTCTTTTTGTTTTTTAAATGTAAAACTTAGTACGCTTATTACGATTGTATTTTTGTTTTCCTATTTTTGTTTAAAAAATAAATTCTAAAGTTAGTAAGCATTTTCTTGTGGTTTCACTTTTTTTTTTTTTTAAATAACATAAACAAATTTAAAAGTTATTACAATTTTTTTTTTTTGGTTTCACTTTGTTTGTTTTTAAAACAACATCAACAAATTTAAAACTTATTAGGTTTTTTTTTTTGGTTCTGCTTGAAATGGTATTATTTAGCCATCATCCCGTTTCACCTACTATGTTTCATCACAGTTAGTACACAGTCCACGTATATAATCAGAATAATGTATTTTGATATGTAATAGCATATATTTACGAGTATGTGCGGATATGTATGCACATTTAATATACATTAATGTCAGTATGCATATAATGTATACGCAGTTATAAATTTAAAATTAATAAAATGATATAATTAAATTAAGTTGTGTGAACATTATTATGTGTATAACCACTCACATATATATGCAAGAAGCCATAATGCAATAGATTTAAAGAAGCATTACAACTTTTTAAAATAATATAAATTTGAAATATTCTCAGTTAAAAACTCTTTATTTATATACATTGGTATATAAATTTCAATTCCTGGGATAGTCTCACACACATATATAATATAATGTTTAGAAACAAACTCGTTTAAAAAAAAGTTATCTGTTTTTATAAAAAAAAAAAAGTTGTCAATTCTTGGGAAACCATCTGTAAGCAATCAGCAACAACCAAAATCAACCTATCCTTAGGGTCTTATAGACATTGGTCCCACTTATGTATTCCCTATTTAGTATATTCATTGCAACCTTTGAACAATAATTAGAAAACAATAAATTTCTTAAGATAGCAATTAATGAAACTTGGGATTAAAATTTTAAATGTATTTTAAAAATAAAAACTTGCATATTTCTTAAATTAAATTTCTAAAACTCTAAACGCTTGTTAAATAATAACTTATTCAGTTATTATTCTATTACCTGCTAATATTTGTTTTATATGTTTACTTTATAACCCACCTGTGTGTGTCGTTCAATGCACTTATGTTTATTTAATCTATATTTAAGAATTAAAATATATTAAATTATAAACAATATGTTGCGTATCATTTGTAGTCCATTCCAAATCTTAGTTAAATTCCTTAATACTAGCATTAATTATTAATGTATGCATCAACAAATTTCACATTTATTACAGTTTCTTTTTTTTTTTTTTTGGTATAAATAAATTTAAAAAACAAACTGTTCGGGGCTACAGTAATATATCAGATGCATAGCTTGAACAAAGTAGTCATTAACTGCAAGAATAGAACGTCTAGATTTTCCTGCGGCATGTTTGTCTCGTAGAGGTTATCGAGAATATGTTATTTGACGCGTTACCTACTTCAAAGTATTGTTCAGACATACCCTTTGACAAGGTTTTGCAGCTTAAAACTTGACTACAGAAGTGTGTAAACCCTCCAATAATTATTGCTTGGTCAAATTGTGTGATTTCAATAAAAAAAAAATTAAACTTTATTTACAATTAACAATTTATACATAATTGTAAGACACATATTCTCACACGACACCGTAAAAAAGTGTGAAGTGTGTGAATTCGCCAAAATAATTTACTGCGATGTGACAACACGGCCTGCAATATGTAGTACAACAGAAGTGTTGTATACATGTAACACATGCCCATGAAAATACGTTTGACTGCATAAAAGGCATTTTGATGTGTTTTAGCACATAAATCGTTCCATCATGCGGTGTGTGTGTCTAATCAACAAATACCAAAATTTAAATTATTTGCAAATATAGATGGAATAAAAAAATCATAAATAGTTTATGCCTTTCTTCTTTTTTATTCATTCAACTTATATACCTTATTCATTCAACTTATATACCTTTCTTGGAATCAAACTATTATTAATAATTTGAATTTTATCTTAACATAAAGCAGAGTAATCATGTTCATTATCAATAAAGTAATACATTCATTTCCAAAACTAAAAGAAGTAAAAAAGTTTATTGGAAAATGCCCTCGTCTATCAGTAATATTTCAAATTTACATTCACCACCACCAAAATAACTAATTTTTCTATTCTTCTCAGTACAGTTGTTATAATCTAGTTTAAATTTATTTGATAATAATTGTAACATTAAAACATCATAGTTTTTATTATTTAGACCAGTATCAACATAAAAAAAAAAGTCTATGCCTTTCTTCATTCTGATATTACATATCTTGAATCTTTCTCTACATTTTCATCCTTATAAAGACCATCAACACTAGTTAAGATATTCTTTACAAGTCATTAAATAATATTTTTATAATACAAGTTACAGCTCACTACTTCACATACTTATATCTAAAAAATCTACAAGTAACATTATTCTCATCCATATATACACCTGGGTCTCATTTTACGCGATAGATAGGTTCCTCAGAAAACACGCGCAAACGAAATCGCGCAAAAATAAACGTAACTTACATCGAAAAAGGAGGGATGCGGTCTGTGATTTTTCAAAATTCGCGCAAAAGCAAAGCACCAACGTAAAATTACTTTAAAATTCGCGCGCAAAAAAAAATAAGGAAATTTGAAAAAAATTGATACAAGACAAACTTTTTTTAACTATAATATTTAATTTTATTCAAAATAATATATTTTTATGCACTATTTACAGTACAGTAATTTACATTTTTTTTATACACGTTTTAATTATTATAGCTATTTGCCGAAAAACATGTTCATTTGCAAACAACTAGCGCCAACTTCACACTCATGTTGTGTCAATGGTTTTCTGGTGACAACGTAATTAGTAATTAATCTTTGAGACGATGATTTTATTAATTGTTTATGAAACTAACAACTAAAAATTAAATTCTTATTTTTGTCTTTAATTTTCAATTCCGTTTAAAAATCAAATTTCACATCACATTAATTTCAAGTCGTCATAAGTAATTTTTAAATTGTTAATTACAATTAAAAATCAGATTTTAATTTTTAATTGTCAAATTTAATTGTGCCCACTGCTATTACTGACCTTTTAAAAATAAACTTGTGGACACTAAATGATTAATAATTGATTACGTTCTTTTTTAAAAAGCAAAAACAGAATGTGATTTAAAATGCAAAATTAACACGCACAATGTTTGAACAAATTTACATTATAATCTTGTAAAATTTAATGTGTGTATACATAAAATGTGGAAATCATGATTTTAATTTCATTATTGCATAAAATCTTACTATTATTATTGAAATTACTAAGATGAAAGTCGAATTCCAATAATGTGCTATTACTTTCAATATAACGTAAGTGCGCGAAATTTATTATTTAAAGTAATAGCGCATTATCGGAGTTCAACTTCCAGTGAAACAGGAATCACGTAACTTCAAAATCATGTTAAATAAGTCCGCGTAAAAAGAGACCCAGGTGTATATGTAATACAAGCTTATTAAATTAAGTCACATGATACGTGACTTGATTTCCTTGAAATTATATATCATTATCATCATCGTTTTCAAGGATTATTGATTCACTCCAGGAAGAAAGTCTCTTCAAATTCAATCTAGTTTCACTGATCACCTCTCTTCTCCGTATCACATCAGCAAACTTCTTTATTTTATCCATACATCTTACATGTGAACTCTTCTTTTTATAATTTCTTGAGGTTGAGTTTAAGATTTCAATTGCCTAACTATTATCATCACTTCTTCTTAATTCTTTCAATTATGTTGGCAGTACCTGTTCATTCTCTAATACATATTTCATTTTTGATTCCTTCTTGTTACTCATATTGTACATCTTACCACACTTGGGTAAGTAGTCTACAGTCTCTGTACTGCTTTCCTGGTAAGTGTTAAAGTCTCGGAACCATAAATAAAACTGGTAAAACACAGTTATTAAAATTCTTTCCTTTCAAATATATAGGCATATTTCCTTTCAATATTGTTTTTTTATCAAAAGCATTCTATCCAAATTTAGTTCTATAATTAATTTCATCCATTATGTTTCATCTTCATTAATAATCTAACCAAGGTATTTGTAGTTGTTAACTTCTTCTAATTCATCACTTTTATTTTCTCCTTTTAGGAAAATCAATTGAATATTATTTTAGACTTTTTTTACATTCACCTTTAGCTCTACTTTCACTTGATAAACATTTTCTGAAGCTCTAAAGCATTATTTGCAGAAACAATCACATCTTCTGCAAATCCTAGATGATTTAAATAATCTCCATTTGCTTTTAGTCCCTTAGCTTTTCATTTTAATCAACAAAATATTTCTTGTAAAACTGCTGTAAAAAGTTTTGGAGATACACCTGCCATATATCTTTTCAATGTTAATCCCCTTAGTATTACTATAAAATCTAACTACTGCTATTGCATTCTGATAAAAATTTATCCGAATATGACAATGTTTGTATGCTTATACAATCAAATGCTTTTCCATAATCTAAAAATCCAAAGCATAATGGCAAATCAATTATCTTGATAAAAATTTTGTATAGAATTGATAAAAGACTGGTAAGTCAGTAATTGAGACATTTCATTAAAAATAATAATAATAAAATATGTATGTAATGATTTAAAATGATCAATATTAAAAAAAAAAAAACACTAGAAAAATATGTAATAAAAAAATATTTAAAAAGAAAAAAAAGAATTTTTTAAAAGGGAGATTTTAAAAATGATTTCAAAAATAGAAATAAAGAAAAAAAAATTCCAGATAATTTTAAAGATTGCATATAACTAGGATAAAAACAAAAAAACTGAAAAAGGCAGAGCAAGTATATTGAAAGAAGTGTAATTGGAATCTAGAAACCTCCATCCCAGACAAAATCACAAGTGAGTAGTTTAAACCAACCTGTTTCACACTATGAGTAACAGCCCATGTTACGAAAAGCCTTGAAAATACTTGAAAAAATGTTATTAATGCGCTTGATGGAACTATTCGAATACAACAATGAAATATCTGAAAAACAATAAAGTATTTTACTACTAAATGAATAAGTTCCTATAAATACAAATACATAAATTATAAAAATACACATAATGTGTATGCTTACCTTGATAAATTTGAAATCTTAATTACTAACATTACGTTTTCTTTCAAATAAAATAATTATGCTTTGTAAATTTATTATTTAAAAATGTAGCTAATAAAATCATTGCAATAATATTTTATAATAAAATGATTGTTTATCAGGGATAATTGATTAATATTATTGATTTTGCATAAATATATGTATATACATACCTACTTCAATGATGTAATATGCGCAATAAAGCAGTGATATATACTAACAATTTTACACCATATAAATAAATAGGTCAAATATATATAACAAGTTATTTATTTATCTAACACAGTATTTAATTTGCAACAGTCATTAGCAAATCACTCCATTACACATGCACTGTATAGATTTATAACATTTTGAGGAATATTCTCCCTTTCCAAACACAAGATAAAGTCTTTTGAAAAGATAAAATGAATATACCTTATCTTTTTTATCTAATGATTGTTGCAAATAAAACACTACACTACATAAATAAATAACTTGTTATATACATTTAATATTACATCTAATACTGAAGTATAGTAAATTGTAAAAATTTCACAAATGTCATTTATTAAGACACAGTGAATAGAATTAAAAGTAATTACTTAAGATCTTCACACTCTTATTTCTAAATAATTAAGATTTGCCTATACATACACATTTAGGGTAAAAAAGACAAGGTGGATTCATCTTATCTATTCAAAAAATTTTATCTTGTGTTTGGAAAGGGAGAATATTCCTCAAAGTGTTATAAATATATAGTGTATGTGTAGAGGGATGATTCCTAATGGCTGTAATAAATAAGTCAAGTAAATAATAATAATAATCAAATTAAGCAATGCCCATGATTTATAAACATAAACTAAATTAAATTAAACAACATCCCTTCTAATTTTTAAAAATTCTAGCCAAATAATCAATTAATTCAACAATAAAACAATAACTATTTATTCATACTGATGCAAAGAAGAAAGGAGATTATTATCTCACATTTAAAATATTTTATTCTGAACTGAGATCTCATTCAGGAAATTCTAGAAATATAACATTAACTCTATTTAATACATATAATAACATTTAATATTTAACTTTAAATATGTTATTCATTTAAGAGTGAAAAATCTAACAACTTTCTGGAAATCCAAAACTATATATTAAAATTATAAAAAGCCACTAATTTTTTTTTAATTTAAAGCTAACTTTAAACTATAAATTTGTCCTCAAATATACATAAAATTAGATTAGAAATTAAGTAATTTAAACTATATCCCTTTTGACCTTAAAAGAATCTCATCTAAGTGATATAAGTGACTAGTTTTTGTTTTGCAATTGAATTAACCAACTATTTTACCAGATTAGACATAAGTAGTTTCATTTATTTAATTTCTAAACTAACTTTTAATGTTTAATAAATTTTGCTTATATTGAAGGGTGAATTTATATTTTAAGATTAGCTTCAAATGAAAAATTCCCTAGTTTATTTTTAATAAGTTATAACATATAGTTTTACATGTTCAAGAGTTAAGATTTTCACTCTTGAAAGACTAACATTTAAATATTAAACACCACCATATCTATGTACTGAATGACACCAGAATCATCTGAATGCCTAGTTCAGGATGAAATATCTATAGGAATGAGATAATTATGTTTCTTCCAATTATTTGCCTAGAATTTTTAAAGATTAGAGGAGTGTAGATTTTTTTTTTTAATTTTTAGTCTAACTTTTAATGTTTTATTTAAATTAAATATTCACATCCAAAAAAGTAATAAGTGTAAGTTTTCCTTACCATTCTTAATCCCTTAATTATTTTCAGTTTCACATTTATAAATCCCAATAGAAGTTACTTAATAAAATATTTAATAATTTTATGTTATGTAAAAAATAAAAATAAAAATTATAGTTTCAACTTGTATCATATAAAGAAATAACTTAAAAATTCCAATAGTGAAAGTCACAAACCTGCCAATGCTTTGAAAACATTTAATACTGCATAATCAAAAATTTGACTGCATATTAGATTTCTGTTATCTATAATAGTGATAATTATATCTTAATGCAATAATTATGCTATTAAAAAAATCCATTTGAGCAATTGTTATAGCAATAATATATATTCCGATATTTTATTCAGTAATTATTTTTAGTTTCCTGCCATAGTAATTATATTCTAAGCATCTCCCTATTTCTATATTAATAAAATAAGAACAGCTCTCCACTCTAGTGCTCGTTTTATCATCTATTACGAGATAGGAAATGAAGTGCTTTCTTGTTAATATCTTCATATTATTTATTAATTCAGTATAATAATGAAAAATAGATTTCATACTTATATTTCCAATCTGAAAATGGATTTGTTTGAGACAAGTTCTTCAAGTTCTATTTCTGAAACAGATAGGCAGAATGAATGCTGTTGTTTCTAAACATATTTGAAATGTTAAGCTGATATCATCTCTAAGCTGTATTCTACTTACTGCATTTAATCAAATATAATATGCCTAGTTTTCATATTTAAAACTATTGAGATTAGATTGGTTTAATGTCTAGAATTATGTAAAAAATTGCCATTTCTAATTAAAAATGAAGTAACTCTCAATTGTTAAATATAGTTTTTAGTAGATGCAAAAAATAAAATAAAATGGCATGCTTTTGTTTTTAAGTACTTTTTAATGAATTTATTTATCTAATTAATTAAATAACTTCAGATACAGACAACAAATCAATGAAACAAATCTTGAGATAGCTTTGGCTCATATATATCCAAAATATCTATATGGTGCCCATCAAACAAACTAATAAATTAGTACTGGGTTTGTGAAAATTAACTCCCTGCATGTACAACAGGACTGAAGTTACTTCTGATTTACCTTGACTCTTAAGATTTTATATGTCAATCTGTGACCTTGGCATATTATTTTCAAGTCTGAATTTATAATTAGAAATAAGTTGTGCTTCAGAAACACTATCAAGTTATTTTTAATCTTACTTGGATTTTTAATCTCCAGCTAAAAACAGCTGCAAATCCATTTCATGACGATGTTTTATAACTAATTGAAAAAATTTCTAAGTTTGCTTATATAATTCTCAATTACTTTTAAAAAGTTTCATGAAGAACCTTGGGTATGATTTAGTAATGTACTTTATATGTATTTATATATGTATGCCCATCATATTATTTACTAAACTTCATCAGCTTTGCTTCACAATTTAAAATAAATCGTAAAACAATCATAATATATTCCATATTAAAAAGCTAATTACTAATATTCCCAATAATAATCTACCTCTAATACAGCAAGAGTTTGAAAGATTTTCAATGGGTAGTCTACTGCTTTCCACAGACCGACAATCTTTTTAGTTATAATAAGATGCTGAACAGCTAATACAAAAATGATGGACCACCTAAAAATTAAAAAAAAAAAAAAATCATAAATAGATTTAAAACTATTATATATTAAAAAAATATAACAACAAAAAATATTCCTGTATATATGAATAAAATATTATTGTTCTAAGAATTATATTAAAACAACTACGTGAAAATGAATATTCTAAATTATTAAAACATGTAAATATTGAAAGAATTTATTTAATAAAATAAAAATGTATACATATGAGTAAAGATCATAATTTAAATATTGATCGCAACTGATTTAATTTAATTTGTGAGGAAGGATTTATTTATAAATGGTGTTTTGTTAATTATTATATGATTAATTGCTTCTAAAATCAAGTAATGTTCAAAAACGAAAATGTTAAAGCAATTTTGTTTGTTATTTTTCTTCATTTTCTCCAGTCAAAAATGAAATCATATATTTTTACTTATAAGCAACCAACTTTTTTTATTAAACTAAATCTTAATGCAGTAATGTTTACAAAACTATAAACAACACAATCAATTCTAAAAGAAATGTAATGAATTGATGAATGCTCCAGAATTAAAATATATATATTTTAAATAAAATAAAATTTTTTTATCAAGCACTGTTAATAATGAGAGATATTTCTAAAGGAAAGAACCAGAACATTGAACCAATCTACAAATCACCAACTGTTCAAAACTTACAATATAAATCTTTAGAATTGCCAAAAATATGTAATAATTACCAATATTAAAAAAGGTTAAAAAACCTTCCTTTATATCATATCATCTTAATAATATTTGTGTTTTAGATATTTATACAATTACTTAATGTCAAAATTGTAATTATGAGATGGCAAAAAATTATTTTTTAAAAGTTTACTATTATATCTCCATTTGAATTCTCAACAGTCAGATAATTCTTTATATGTTGCATAATATCAATTTCAATTTTCATCTTTATATTTTTCAAGTTTCAATTTATTAATACTAAGTTTTAAGATAAAACAGTCTTAAGTAGCCACTGAAAAGAAAAGACTGCTTCAGTTTCCATTCACAAAAAAAAAAACAGTAAAAGAGAAGATATTATTCACCAGGTTAAATATTTGCTATTTCGTAAGGGTTTTAGCATTTTCCCAAAATCATCTTATTAATAACAGCTAATAACTATTTTCCTATATATAATAATTGGATGATTAAATTAAGTTGATTACAGTTATTTTTTTGCATTTGTAGATATAGCTTTGGATGCTTTATCATTCATTTAACATCAAGTGATGAGGCAATTGGTCTACCAACTTTCTATTTTTAATTTTAGGGAAACTACTTTCAAGAATCAGAAGGAATATATATGAAACATTAGAAGTAAATTCCCTCTACTTTTTGACAATTTCTATAAATTTTGCTTTTGGAAAAAATTTAATCAAAGTTAACAGAAAAACCCTCTTCCGTGATATAATAAAAGTTTTATGTATATAGAAAATTAACTAAGATTTTAGTATTATCCCAGTATATTTTTGATTGACAGTCAATTGAAATGAAAACATATATTAAAAAAGAAACAAAGTACCAAATTATTCAAATTTTGTTAAGAACACTTCTAAATCCTATTTAAGTAAAATATATATACTAAGTTCTTTGTCCTTTCCTTCAATTTAACATATTAAAACAGGCAAAACTCTCCATACAGTAGTACCACTTAGTGCCAGCTATAGTAATCAATGGATGCCAGAAGGCTTGTGCATAAAATCCCCATCTAGTGCTTACTCATTTAATATCCCGACTAGTTTCTGACTTGTGGCCTTCGTCAGTGAGGAGCCTTGGATCTGAGAGCACTCAGTGGCACTACTGCATGAAGAGTTTTGCCTGTTTTAATAGTAGTTATGTGCAAGCATAAGAAATGGTGATCATGTGATGTTTAGTAATTTAACATATTATTAATGATAACAAATAACATATTAGCATATCTTGAAGCTGGGATTGAGGTTAGTCTAAATTGTTATCAGTAATTATTATTTCTTCAACTATTGTACATTCAATATTGCACCTATTTACTCCTTTGGAGAATGATGGTTTTTGGCCATTACTTCCAAATAATAAAAAAATCTGTTTTAATTAATATTCATACTCTTGTTTAATATTTGATCTTCATATTGATAATCTGACTGTTCAATTTTGCTTAGAGTTTTTTTATTCTTTGATAAACATGTTAGAGATGATTCTAAAATTTAGAAAAATTAATTGCCAGTAGTTTCAATAAATTGTTCCAACTTTGAAATTGTTTCTTGAACTCTTTGTTTTAAATTTTCTTATTTTGTTTTGATATTTCAAGAAAGTTGAAATAGTTCATTCTCCCAAAAAAAAAAAAAAATCAATATCAAAAAGAAATGCTTAATACATTGTTAATACCTACAAACTTTTTTTAAGACTTAATTTAATTTGATTTTAAATTTTTTAATAGTCTCTAAAGTTTGATTGGTTATTTACTTCATGCATAATGATATTCTATTTCATCTTTCAACTTGTCTTACATATATAGCTTAAGTAAATATATCTTTAATGTTTACTTATACTCCAGATAGCAAATGGTTTCTTCTTTAGTGTAACTATTTAATTGGAAAATATTTTCATGAATATTCATAAATTTGGATATTTTTTTGAAATTTTCAAAACATTCATTTTCACTTTCTTCAACTACTAATACATATTTTAATAATATTGAAAATTCAAGACAATGTATGACATTAAATTATGAAAAAAAACAAATGATTACAATTTGTATGGATTTAAAATATGTCTAAAAACGAACACTCCGATACATTTAAAAAAATTTAAATCACTAATTGGTTATAAATTTAAGTAAGAATTGAAATTTAAATAATAAAGCATGTTTGAGCTCATTGTATTTATAGTTTGCCAAAAAATAAAAAAAAGCAAAAAAAATACCCATAAGTCATTTTTAGGTTTTGTTAGCAAAAATGAAAGATTTGTTTTAAATAAAGTGAAAGAAGAAAAAGTAAACTGAGTGTGTGATTTATTTCGAATACCCAATTGTTCTTCAAATATATTTTTTTTTCATTTCTTTTAAGATGGGTACTTTAGTCATGACTTTATATGTTTTTTGTTACATTTTTAGAAGATTTGTCATTGTTAAATAAAACCAGATCTCCCTTTTATAGATTGCAGAATAAATTTTCACTGATGATTAACAAGCTTCATCAGTTATGAACATTAAAATTTATAAATTAACTCAAATATTACCAATAGCATATTAATCTTCCACCACACTTCAATTTAATAACAGAATAAAACTTAGCTAGAAGAATGTCCACTGAATGCTCATCAGTAACATGTACTATAAATATATTACAAAAAAATATGTTATATTGATTTATCTTTAATGCACCTTTAAGAAAAAATGAAATACTTGGAGATTTCCCCCTTTTTGATTAAAATTGATCATTAAGAATAAAATTATTTATGTAAAAACTAATTAAAAAGTATTATGTAGTAATGCTACAGCAAGTTATATTAAGAGGGTAGCAAAATATTGTCCAGTGTTATCACTTGGTCATAATACTTTATTAATTTGAGCTATCTTTGAGAAAATAAAATAAACAAAACATGATGGGTTTAATGATATTACGAGCACACACACACACACTATCATAGTAGGTGAGGGCTGCATAACAATACAATTTTTTGTTTTTAATCTGACCAATCCAGACTAAACTGGAATCTTTATCCTCTAGTTATCCATTTACTAATCAATATCAAGATGACTGATCAAATTGCCTATTATGCGAAAAAATAATTTCGAAGCTAACTTTTGATACCTAGCCTAAGTTCAAACCTGACTATGGGCAAGTCATGTAGATGCGATAATTATTGCTCCACAAAAAGTTAGGATATTCTCTAATATAAAATTGTTTAATTTCTTTTTCAAATTTATCAGTACATTCCTTAATATCTTAACTTTCATATCGCAAAACAGTTTAACTTGGAGGTGATAAGGCAAGAATAGCCTACGGTATCAATTCCAATTCAGCGAAAAATAACATTTCAGCTTCAATTAAATGGTATTGTGCTTGCAGCTCGAACGGTTATTTAATCTCTCAAGAAATTGTCTATACAATTTGTTTCCATAAAACATATAAAAAATGTAGACAATCAGTAAATTGAGAATAAATGGATTTAAAAAACTAACATTAAAAAACAACACACTAATTTAAAGGATAATTTTAGTATTTCATTAATAATTTTAAACCACTAACTTTAATTAATATATATATATAATCACTACCTAGGTGTCATTTTGATAACAATTTGAGTATATATTTTTTTAAAAATTAAATAACGAAATGTAAGGCTATTTCAAATGCAATATTATCTAATTATTCACCAGTCTAAATTTTTTATTAATTTAAATCATTAGTAAAAATGTTAATAATGACTCACCCAACAAACTGAGCCAAATTATATAAAAGTAAATAAGTTTTTGATAATTTAGAAAGTGATTTGGACGATAACTTGTCTCTACTGGAAGAAGCCATTTTAGATTTATACTGTCCTCTAGCGTTAGATTTTGCAAGTTTGTAAATTGTAATAGCAAAAGTTTTATCTTACTGCTCATGAATGTTATTGAAAATTAAAATATAAAATAATTATAAACCTCACTCTATTCAGTTGTCGTAGTCATGATAGTGTCTGACTTAGGAGTTAAAGGTTTCTATAGTGGTTCTTGCTATCATATACAGTATTAAGTTTTCTAACCGAAAATAGGTAAATTAAACAAGATAGTGTAGCATATTATCATCCAACGTGACCTAAGTGATAACACTAGATTATCTATTATGATCGTTTGTCATTATCTGTATTTGCTACGTTCTTAACCCAGTTTATTCAAAAACATTAAAACTGCATTATAAAAATTTAATAAGCTCTTTTAAGCAAAAAAAAATAAAGCTCAGTATAAGCAATTGAATGATTGCTGAGTTCAGCCTCTAATTTTATTTATATGATTATTATTATTTTTACTATAAGAACAATCCCAAGAGATAGTTTAAACTTTAAAACGAGGAATTAATTGTATCTAGGACTCTAAAGCGCGCGCATCTCAGATATGTTTAGATAGATTTTTTTGTTATTTTAAAAATTAATAAATTGTAAATGTATTTATTTATGTTTATGTTAAATTCTAGGCACAATACTTATAGAATAATTAAAAAATAAGTAGCAATATCTTATTCAAAATATTTGATCATTATCTATGGTAATTTGTAGGATTAAAATCCTGTAATTAAATTTTAGAGATGAAGTTTTTAAAAATATATTAATTATAATAAAACACTCATTTGCATCTATCTTAATAAAATACATTGATAAATATATCTTTAGTAAATTCTTTATTTAAAAAAAAAAATCTATAAAATGGTTAAGTAAGTGTTGCATTTATTAAAAATTGGGAAAATATACGTATTGTGATTGCGTCATAACTTTTGATAGCTTAATCTAAAAATATTTTTTAAAAATTATCTGGGGTAAAAGGACTTCCCCTCTTTATGAAAGTTTTAAAACTATTATAAACTCTTTAAAGAATTGTCTGAGATAATTTTATCACTAATTTAAAGATATTTTTAATTCTACTAAAGATATTTCAATCACTAGTAATATCAATCTGCTTAAGCTAAAATGTTTTAAACAACAAAACAAATTAACCAAGAATAAATACTGCCTTATTTTAATTGGTTCTTTAATCTTCTATTAATTGGCTATTTTTGTTGGCTATTTAGCTCTATGATTTAAAGCTCAATCAAGACAACACCTATGATAATTTCAAAAAAAAAAAGACAACACCTATGATAAATGCTGAAGTTACCTCAGCAATTCAAAAAATATGTGTTAATCAGGAAGATTTTTTTTTACAAAAACTAGTCTCAAAAATAGCTATATTCAAAGAACAAATTACAATTTATTGGCTAAGCAAACCTCATTGCTTAAATAAACTCCAGTTGCCCTAATATTTATAATTTGCCATAAAATACTCAATTGTCTAATCACTTAACTACTTTTACAATGCTTTATTTACCACCCTTTTCTACAGTTTCGATTGCCCCAGCAATCTTCTTCAGAACATTATATCTTCTAATCTTAACTTTTACAATCCTTTTCCAGTATTTCTTTACCTTCTTCAAGAAGTATAATAACTACTCTTTTTTTTTTTTGTAAAAGTTGAGATTAGAAGATTGTTGAGGCAATTAAAACTGTAAACTGTAGAAAAGGGTGGGAAATAAAGCATTGTAAAAGTAGTAGAGTGACTGGACAACTGAGTATTATATGGTATACATTTGGCAATGCAATAGGAAAGAGTAGTTATTTACAGTTTGGTAATACAAATTTATTGTCCACAAAAGAAGACTGCTTCCAACAGGATATTAGTTCCATAAGAGACTTGATGTTAGCAACAAAAACCTACACATTGCATTTTATAGAAATTATTATATACTCCTTAATTGATTACTTTACAATGCAATGTTAATATAAATAGAATTTATTCATTCTTGCTTTATAGTTTTAATTGTCCAGCAGTCATCATCAGAGCTACAATATTCAAATATATATAACCATACAATTAATGCTTATCTATATATACATACTTACACATAAAAAAACATAAACAATATCCTATATTATGGATTTTTAATAGTTAAGGCTTTACTTCATTAGCGTTTGAAATCAATTAATATATATGTGCTCTGCGCACAGATAATGAAGCTATTAAACGTAAGTAAAATTATCAAAAATTACCGCCAAGCACTTTTGAGACAGTTTATAGTCCCATATTCATGGTGACTTGTACTTGGTTAAGAACTCTAATGTTAATGCAAATTTATGCAAATTCATATGAAGATGCTATATAGACCATTTTCGAGACAGAGAAAAGCAGGCCTCTCTTCTATTAATTGCTGAAATTAATCAGCTATTTTTATAGCTTGTCATTTATCTTATAAAGGAAATCTAATTTGAATTTCTTTAATTGTTTTATTTCGTTAATGACATTCTTCTCTCATTAATTAGACTATTATCACCACCTGGGAAAACGAAGTACAGAAAATAAAAATATTTGAATTTACTAGTACATAGAGAAGGCAGAGTGCTGAATTATTGTATGACCATCAAACCACTCGAAGTCAGAAGATTTACCCACCCAAACTCTAATTTGCCTACTTCATATAAATTCGTAGATCTGAATCCATTTTTATTTAGGAATCTACATTTATGCAAGTTCGAAGCTGATAGGAAGGCTAATATCTCATGCTACATCAAAGATCTATTAAGCATAGGCTTTAACTGCAGATTGATTACCAAGAAGATTGATCAATTTTATAAAAATTCAACAGTTAACAATACAACTAAAGACAACCCTCAAATCACCCTTCCTTACATCCCCAAAGTAGCTAAACAGCTCATTAAAACCTTATCTAATGAATTTAAAGTTGGTTTTTGCATACACCCCAAAACAAACAGACTAATCAATAATGCAAAGGCCAAGATTGACCCAACCCAGACACCCTAGGTTGCATATAGAATTTCATGCCCTCAGGCCTGATGCAGTGCCACATATTATTGGAAAACTAAGGACACTGTCAATAATAGAACCCTCATCACAACATTTCAATATTCCTTGAAGATAAAAAGCAGGCCAGTTACGGGTTCGAATCCTCCAACCCCAAAATTGTATGCACTGAAACTAACGACTGCAAAAAACAAAAAAGATAAAAGGAGCATATTTTATCAACAATAACACAATTAATAGATGCGACTTATGCTTCGCTATCTTCAGAAAATGGACAAGCTGATTAATTTACATATACATTTGCATATATTACCATTTAATAATATCACAACAACTATTACTATTTTAGCTATGATTATGAGGGATTATACTTCAAAAGGGCTCACCCTGGATTAACTCATTTTGGTTGTTTGCTATTAACAGCTTCTTCAAACAGCATTTTAAAGCACTTGTATATGCTAATCTTCAAATTATAAATCTTTTATTTTAAAAAGATCAGTCTTTTAAAATTCTTTAAATTTATTTAACATAACTTTTTTTCTCTATAAATTTGTACATATATATGTATGTGCATTTAAGCATACCCATACAGATCATTACTTCCCCCCAAGTTCAGAGATCAGTTTTTAATCTCTGAACTCAGTACATAGTCATTAAGAAACATGGGTCTTTTTATTTTCCTTTTAGCATGATGTTGTTTATGTTCCATCTCACTTGATGTGTTCTCTCTTTGTAACTGGTTGTCAGTGTTCAATGTGTTGAATAAGTTGGGTATTATCTCCTTGCTTTTATTTTTACACAGCTGGTTAGCATGCTTGCAAACTATTTCTCCCATTTTTTATTCAAACTGTAATTATTTGTTTTGATAGATGACGTATAACTTCCTCCCGTGACTAAAACTTGTTCACATTATTTTTTACCCACACTTTTTCCTGTGGTTTAAATTTATAAAATGTATAGGTACCTGTTTGATGTTTATTTTTATCCACAATTGACACAATGTTTGATAATTTTGTGCACAACTTTCTACCTAAATACATTTCAACCGGTGATTTCCCAGAATTGGCACTAGGGGTTGCATGTTGATGAAGGAGTGCTGGCAGCATCACTTTGTGTATTTTAATTGTCACCAATTTGTTGATGTAAGATTTTTCTCAGCTAATCTTTTGGATTGAGGGTGATAGGGAGGGGTGAGTGTGTTTAATCCCCATTCTTGCATCACTTCTTCAAACTTTGCAGAAGTAAAGCCAGATCCATTATCAGAAACAAGTGTTTCCGGAAAGCTGTGATGAGCAAAAATTTTGTATATTTTGCTAAGTGTTACATCTATACTGATGTTATTGATTATTTTATATTCAATCCACATTGAAAATGTGTCGACCACTACTAAAAACAGATGACCTTTAAATAGGTCACAGTGGTCGATGTGATCCATTGTCATGGCTTTTCAGCTTTAGGCCACAGTTCACACTTAACTGGAGGCACTTTACCACATGTTTGACAATTTTTGCATTTTAACAATATCATTATTATTGCTGGATTACCAGATATAACTATGAACTAATGCTTTTGCTCTAAAGATGCCTGCTTGGCCCTCATGCAATAGCTTTAGAATTTAATTCCTACTCTTTAGTGGGATAAGCAACTGATCATCCCTCAGAATGCATCCCTTGTATACAGACAGCTCCTCACAGGCATTCCATAATTCTTTATGAAGAAAACTAGGTCGTTTTTTTTAGCCATCCTTTGCTGATCTTTCTATAAGTTTATACACATGTATGTATATGCATTTAAGCATACACATACATGTCACATTATTTAATGAAAAAAGCTCTGAGTTTGAACTTAAAATTGCTATTCTTTTTCAAAACCATGTTTAATCAAATTAATTAATTAAATTTTGGTTTTTAATAGTCCTTAATTAAATCTGTTTAAAAAAGAAAACAGAAAAAATGGATTTAATTACAAGAAAATAATATATTTTGAATTTTATTTAGGATTTTAATATATAGCATATATAAGCGATTTAACCCGCTAAAGAAGAAGCTGTCATTAGTAACCAAAAACAATTAAATCAAATTAATCTAGGCCTAGTAGTTTCGAGGTTTTTCCTCATATTCATGGGCAAAATATGTTATAAACCATTACTGTAATGTTACTAAATAATAATGTATAAAATGCGTATGCAAATTAATTTATCCATTTTCTTGAAATAGCAAAACACGTGTCGCATCTATTGATGGCATTGTTATCACTGATAATAAAATATACCTCCTTGATTTTTTTTTAATATATATTATTTAAGTCACTGAAATTTTTAATATTTACACACACTGTCATGTTTATGAGTGATTATAATAAGCACAGACTTCTAAAAATATGATTAAATATTTATTAATTAAAACAAATATACAAATAAGTATTTATAATATATAACATTCTTACATTTTCAGCCTGATACTGCTGGGAAGATGTGTGTCTAGCTGCAGTACAACTATTAATGAAAGGGGATTCAGGTATCCTTCAAAGTTTACCTACTACTTCCAGATGTATCATGATAGCTTGCATGTGATTCTTCCAGCTGATCTGTGACAGCTTGCCTTGTAACTGATTTAGATTCTAGCAGCTTCCAGTTCTAATGTGAACTTGACTTACTGCTTTAATCATAACAGTAAATTGTTGGTGTCTCCCTTTACCTTCTACTGTTTGACTATTTATAAACAGACTCCCAACCATAATGAAAGTAATTGGATTTACTGAGCATCAACACCATTGGCCTTTTCTACTATTGGATATATGCTATCAATTCTTATATCTTTTGGTCCATGATGATGAATGTTCAATCCAATTAAAATAAGATGGAATTAGGACTAGTCCAGGTAGCTAAGATATAACATTTCCTTCCTCTGGCTAAAATTAGCTTTAGAGGATTTAGTCACTTGGATACTTTGTTGAATGTCTTCATCACTTTCTGGATTTAACACATCATCAGAAGTCCAGTAACTTTATACATCACCAAACAGCATTGAATACTCACTATCCAATAGTGAAGAGTCTACAAAATTAGTTAGCATCTGTGTTGCTGATGTTACTAACCATCTGCTGCTTGAACAACCACTTTGTAATCCTTTTAATTTGATTACAACTACTGAAATCCATTTGGGGATTTCCTTAAATATATGAGTAGGCTTGAGCATCTATCCACATTTTAACACTTTTTTATGAATTGTCTTAGAATTCAAACCCAGTTTATCATCAATAAATTCTAGGTAAACATTTTGATTTTACTTTTGAGAGCTGGTTTGCTTTAGTCACTGTAAACCCCAAGTGAATAGACCAATCACTGCCTAATAAATTGCTCTGCTTACCAGCAGACACAACACTAGGCATAGTAACTTTAACTCTTTTTTGACTCAAGAGAGATATTTGATTGTCTGCTAAGATACAGATGATGATTATTGTTTTATTAATGATAGCCAATGTATTTGTTGATACAATGGATATTACAAACTTGGTATTGAGTTCCATTGTTAATGGTGTACCATTAATAAGAATTTTACTTGTGAAGCCAAATCAATGCTCAAATTATTTATTACAGGCATTGTTGATTTTATTTGATCTTCATTCTTTTCTGAGCTGCTTGTTTCTTCTTCTTAAAAAAAGCAGTTGTGTCACTGACACATTTACAAAATCTACACACTGTATCCTGATATTGATATTCAGTGTGTATTTTTTTTCTCTCACATCTATAACAAAGTTTTTGATTTATTTTCTGTCAACTTATTCAAGTAATTTTTTTATTATTGTCAGCTAGATTTGATCTTCAATGGACTTCTTTATTCACTGTCAACTCAGCTAGAATCATCTAAGAAACAACCAAATTAAATGTGATATCAGAGTCCATCAGCAGCTTGTTTCTAAGATTGTGTACTTTTATTCTATAA
This sequence comes from Epiperipatus broadwayi, assembly GCA_028023455.1. Classification (NCBI taxonomy): domain Eukaryota; kingdom Metazoa; phylum Onychophora; class Udeonychophora; order Euonychophora; family Peripatidae; genus Epiperipatus; species Epiperipatus broadwayi. The sequence continues at coordinate 79,785 of JAQFVV010000195.1, read as the reverse complement.
ATGAAATAGTGCCTCTCAGAGTGTGTTTAAGAAGTTCTTAAGATTAGAGTTCAGAGCTAATTTTCTGAGTTTAGCACCAAAATATCTCACTTTCTCTTTTCCTTTTTTTTCTCAGTGATGAAAGTTTATTCATCAAAAAAGCTACAAATACAGTTAAATAAAAGGTTTACAAAGAATGGTTGAAATTTATGAGCAACATGGTGAAAGGGGAAGGATACATATGAAAAAGGAAAGAGATGTGGAAAGGGTGTGTATTAACCATTAAAGACAAATGAATTTTACAATTAGGAATTATTTGTAAAGTAAAGAGTTCAAATATGAGTAGCATTTTAGGAGTACAATGTTGAGAAATCCAATTTGCGATGGATAAGTTGAGAATAGGAAAACAAACACTTGGTGATAACAACATTGGAAATAATAAATTTAAATAGGGTGAATCACAATTAAAATCATTAGGCCAAACTGTAGTTTACTTTGCAATAATACTTGGATAAAATCGTTTATAATAATAATGCTAAAACCGCTATGAATGGCAATTTTTTCCTTCTTGTGAATGAAAAAATCAACGTTGGCAACAATCCCCACAGCACTCTCATCCTAGCCCTCCCCCTCATAAGAACAAATATTTAGGTCTCTGCCCCCCCCCTCCAATAACCAGACTCTCTCATTCAATCAGCAAAATTGAGTTTAATGAAAATTTTAATTAAAATATACAATTAGGAATTATTTGTAAAGTCTAGAATTCAAATATGAATAGTGTTTTAGGAATACAATATTGGGAAATCCAATATTCGGTAGATAAATTGAGAAATAGGAAAACACATGGAGATTATGGACTAAATCAATCTATTGTTCAGTTCTTCAAAATGGCTTCGAATATCTTCACAAGGCAATCCCGAATATTTTGGAAAAATTATGGAAAAACTATAAAAAAACAAGGGGGGGGGGTCCAAACCTCAAAACGTCTCTGCTGAAAACCATTCTAATCCATCATGAAAATCATATTAATAGCAAAAGACCAGCTCTATTAATAACAATATTGGAATAAAATTGAATAAGATGAATCACTTGCAATTAGAATAATGAGGCCAAACCACAGCTTATCTTGCAATAATACATGGATAAAATCATTTATGATGACAATGTTAAAAAATCGCCATAAGTAACATTTTTTTTCTATCTTGTGAATGAGAAAAACCAACGTTGGTAACAATCACCACAGCATCCTCATCCCAGCTCCTCCCCTCAAAAGAACTAGGATTTAGGCCCCTGAGGATCCTCTCAACAACCGGATTCTCTCATTCATTCAACAGAATTAAGTGAAATGAAAATTTTTCTTAAAAGGTAAAATCTCTGTAGAAATCTTTTATAATTTCAATGGTTGCCATATATTTACATAGCATTTTTATAAAAGTTAAAATTATTCTTACTTGAGATTACATTGTTGATATAGCTTGCATAGGAAAAGAGAGCTAAAAAAACTCCCCTTTTTAATAGAAATAGTTTTAGAGAAATTTAATTCCTTAAACTAGGGAAAAGGAAATGAAACAGGGGAGCCAGAAACAGTGTTAACTGGAGTCCTTGGCTCCCTTGATCAGCAGCTTGAGAGATGCATGTACTCATAAAATCTCATATGTTTGAGATCTACAGATTGAGACAAACTGTATCTAATTTTAAGTCAGGCTTTTTGATTTGATAACTTGCATATAGAAAAACACTTGATCTATATAAGATGGCCAATTTTCAAGATAGGCTAGATAGAACACTTAAGCCAATTTTAACCATTTTATTTTTTTCTGCTATAAAAGATAAAAAAATAATTTCTGTCTCTTCTTTATAATTAATGAGTGACCACTAGTGTTTGATTATTTTTTAAATTTCTATTGAAAGCCATATAATACTAAATTGTCCATTCACTTTACTACTATTATACAGTGCTTTATTTACCGCCCTTTTTTACAGTTTTGATTGCCCCAGCAATCTTCTTCAGAACTTTGTGGCTAGGAGATATAAAGTTCTGAAGAAGATTGCTGGGGCAATCGAAACTGTAAACTATAAAAAAGAGTGGTAAACAAAGCATTGTGTAATAGTAGTAAAGTGAATGGACAATTTAGAATTATATGGTATACATTTGGCAATGCAATAAAAAAGAGTAGTATTCTATTGAATGCTAATAATGTTAGCTGTCAATTATAATAAGATAGATCTAAACAAATCATGAGGGGAGAAGTCCTGTCTTTATAGTTAAATGAGTAATCACTCGCATTTGATTCTCTAATTTTTTTTATTGATATAAATAATGTTAGCTGTTAATTTTTAGTACTTAATGACAAAAATATGGAGATAAGACCCTACCATGACTGCATGAAACTGTCATGTTTAGCATGATTATAATAAACACAGATTCATAAAAAATACAATTAAATATTTAATAATTAAAACAAGTATATATATTATTATTATACCTTCACCTGGGGTGAAGTATAGTTTCTAGTTACCATGCAAGTATTAATATTAGGTACTTCATATCCCCTTTTAAATGTATCTACCAGTTCCAGCTGTATTGTAATAACCTGCCTCATGAGTTTATATGGTGACACTTCCAGCTAGTTTGTGACAGCTTGCCTCACTTCTGATTTAAGTTCTAACAGCTTCCAGTTTTAACATGAATATGCCTAACTGTTTTAGCCATATAATGTAGCCAACAGGTCTGACATTAAATTGTTGTTGTCTTTCCTTTACCTCCACCTGGACTGCTATTTATAACCAGGTCTCCATTCATAATGAAGCAATGAGTTTCACTGAGCATGCTCACCCATGAGCTGTTTCTACTATTGAATATATGTTATCTATTCATATATCTATTGTTCCATGGCAAAGAATGCTCAATCCGATCAAGATAAAATAAAATTTGGACTAGTCCATTAGTTAAAGGTAAGATGGGATAAAACAAACAACATGTATACATCGGTAATTGAATGTATCTGTGTGTGTCTAATATATTGAATTTTAAATATTCTGATCTTTCTAAGTTACATTTATGACTAAAATGCAGCAATCTCTCCTACTGTTTCTTTCTCAACCAGACTTTGGCAACTTGCCATTGATACAAAGGAAATAAGTACTTTTTTTTTCTCATGTGTCATAGCATCAGCCGGGAAGCGAACCCGCTAACCCGGGACAATTGCTTGTAAAGCAGCTGTCACTGACCTCTCGACCACCAATAACTACTTGAATATATATATAAATGTATTTCCCAAAAACTTTAAAAATCTTTATTATAATATATATCTTATCTTAATAATATAATGCTTCATTGTTTTAATGTATAGTTTTAAATGTCAAAACTCATTACTAAAATATAATTATGACATCTTTATATCAGAAGGGCAGAAAAAGAAAATGTATTAATATCAATCCTATACAAATTACTAACCAATTGTAATTGATTCCACGCCTAAATTTGCATTAATACCGTAAAATTACACCTACTGAGCAAATAAATAAATGGAAAGAAAAGCTCTGATCTGTCAACTCATTAAATTATTTGCTGGCTAGTGAGCTGAAGATTATTTACTTTTATTTAGATGAAGCATTTATTTAGATGAAGCACAGAATGTTTATAAATATTATTTTTTGGTTTTTCTAGAATTTTTTACGATCATTGGAGTTTTCTAATATTGGATTTCGAGTTTCCTAAACTGATTTTCGGTTAAAGAGAACAATCTCTAAGATTATTAAACTGTATTTTGTCATGCTCTGTGTTAAAGAAGAAAATCCTAGCAAATACTAAAATCAAAAAAAGAAAATCCTTTGTAAATTCGAAATATTCACACTTTAATCTGAAATAACGCGGATTATTTTTAAATAGAAAAAAGAAAGTGGGATGGAAAAAAAAAGATAGTATATCAGATGTACTGTTTATAAAAGATTTTTCTATTAATAGCTGTTTATTAAGTAAATTAATTATCTTATCGAGATATTATCTTTATTTTAATCTTTGAAAAAATATATATTATCGCAGATCACGGGATTGTGCATGATAAAGAATTTTATGATATAATTGGTTCGTTCTCTCTCTTTTTTTAAAAAAAAAATACATTACTGTAATTTATTGCTTATGCAAATTAATCATTTAATAATTAGTTGTTCATTTTGGAGGTTGACCTAAATATGGAAGTAAGTTTAATTAAAAATTTTGAATCATTTTTTTTTGACATTAATATACTTTCTAATATCGATTCTATTTATCTTATTAAATTTACAAATATATATGCTATACTTGCATATAGGGGTAAAAAATGTAATAGTTGAAATCAAATTTTAATTTATCGTATAGGAAAAAAAAATTGAATGATGAGTTGATCAGTTACTTAGTTGATTATATGACATTCAAGCAGTTAAGTTTTATTTAATTAATCAAACTATTTTTTTTTTAACCAGCTGAGAATCATCCAGAAATTTCTTATCTCTCAAGTTCATCATTCTAAGCTATGTAATATATAATTACTCTTTAAATATGAAGTAATTTGAGGTTCACTTATTTCATAGTCAGTATACGTGTTAAACTCCAGTGTAAGATAGATTTAAATATCTAGGCAATAGATTACTATGACTGTAAGTTGATTAGAAATTAACTGCAAACTATCATCAACCATAATATATTAATATTTGCACATATTACTTTATTACTTAGATACTTAAATATCAGTGAAAAACTCACTGCAAACATACTAAATGTAATAAATAAGAAACCCTGTGGTAAATCTATTATTTTTATGTAAACAAAATGCTGCTTTCTTTATGAAATGGAATTATGTAATGTTTAAAGTTTGTCTAGTGAAATTTTAAACTATTTCTTACATCAATATCAATGCAAAATAGTGACTTTACATTTATTGTTCAGGAATGACTAACATAAGCCCAATAATTCAATCAGGTGATTGATAAGCTATGAGAAATGTCTAATATCAACAATATTTTTTAAATCATTTTTTAGCTGCATGAAATTTTATAACAATTTTTACTTCTTTTCTTTTACTATGTGATTCTACAATGTGTTTATTTGCTTCCAAAATTTTTTTATTTATTTAGACTTTAATAAATAAGCTCATAGTGCACTCAGTGGCTGAGAGTATTATATAGAGAAAATAATGACTTAATAAAAAATAGTTAATATATAAATCTGTTTATATATTCAATTTTCTGGAGTCTTTTTTGTTGACTACATAGATGTTATTAGCAATAAATTCATGCCTCTTTGAATTTTCTTTTCTAATCATTATGCACACTGTGTTAATATTATGTGGATTGAAGTTTAGTTCAGATTCTATTTCATGCTCAAAAAACATTGACAGGTTACCTTCAGACCAGGCCTTCCATAACATTTACAGGATTAACAGCAATCAACCAGCTTGTAAAGCAGTCTATTATGGTGAATCACATGCTAATAGTGCTACTAGACTGGTGTCATATAAATATTTTACAATTAAGCAAAGAAAGATCCTAGTGTGAAGTCAGTGTTCCTTGAAAATAAACTATTAAAATTGGGCATAACTTTGATCCACATAATCTGAACTTAGTGTGCACAGAACACAATGATCAGAAAAGAAAATTCAAAGAGGCATGAGTTATTGCTAATAACACCTACACAATAAACAAAAAAGACTTTTGTATAACTTTATCTAAAATATGGTATAAATCAACAGATTTATATATTGACTAACTTTTATTAAGTTGTTATTTTCTCTCAATAATAGTGTCAGTCATTAAGTTTTAGTGATTGAATATGACCTTCTAAGTTGAAAGCATTGCTCAGCTATTTATTATTCAAAGTCTAAATAAATTAATCTTTTCTTTGGAAGTAAATGAATGCTTATCATAGAATTAATTGCATGAATTGAATAAAAACAGGTAAAACTCTCTATATGTATTGCCATGGTGATCATGTGATTACTGAATTGAATAAGCATAAGTTTGGAAGGTGACAATATTATCTAAAATAATAGGTTTTCCAAAATGTTCAGTTATTAAGCATCATTGCAAAAAAATTATTGGAACAAAAAAATATGGTGATATTGATGCTCAAATAAATTTTACTACTATTTCACAATTAAGAAAAGATATTTGACTTGATAGAGTATATACAATAATTCATACATCCTTCCATTATCTAGTTTTCTGTTTATGATATCACTGCTTTCAAAAGCATGTACTGTTGAAATTTAGATTCAACTATAAATATTCTACTTATTAAGTTTTGTTTTTTATAAGTGCAGTCCTTTAGGTAATGTTTTATATCTTTTAATAAGTATTGATTTCTGATCATTACATTTTCTGGTAGGATTTGTTTTCAATGCTATAAACATTAAACGGTTCACTAAATTTGAACAATAATGTTTTTGCTAATTGGATACCAACAATTCAACTTTCTTTAAATTCAGACCATCTAATATATTTTTTTAATCTAACCAAACTAACATCATCATTTTGTAATATATTTCTTACTATATTGTTAGTATTTTACTTCTAAAAAGGAAAATATTACATTAACATAACTTCACTTATTCATATATTCTCATCTTTTCCAGCAATTTTGTTTCTTAATTCTGACAATGACATCAGAGATAACTGTTTGTTTTCTTACCTATGTATTTTTGTTTTTGTTCTCTAATATACGTCACTCCATACTTCACTGAATAGTCTGAAGTCTCTGAATCACTATTTTCTTAAGTATCCAAGTATTAGGATTCATAAATAAAAACTGGTAAATACATAGAGTGGGTCATGTGAAAGTCTGTGCTCATACCCTGTCTATTACATATATAGACCTAGGTATATATATATAAGCCTGTGTATTTCATCTATTAAACACAAAGGCATATTTTCTTTTAATATTAAATTATTTCGATCAAAAACATTCTATCCAAATTTTTATTCTGTGATTAATTTCATCCATTATGTTTCCATATGTATAAATAATTTGATCAGCATATTTGTAGTTATTTTGTGATTTTTAATCTTTCTTTTCTATGAAATTCATTGAACATTAGTCTTAACATTTATCTTTAATTCTACTAAATATTTTTATCAGATAACTCTTGGAAGATTACTTGAAATTTGCATTATTTGCAAAAACAACCAAAGCACACCAACTGCAAGAACTAGATGGCATAAATAATTTTTAGCCTTTTTTATTCTTTTAACTTTCCATTTTAATCCACAAAATACTTCTTGTAAAATTGCTGTAAAAGTTTGGAAATGTGGAATCATCTTTTAAACATTAATCTTCTTAATATAACTATGTAATCTAATCATTGCTGTTATAATTTTGGCAAGTAATCTTCAGAAAATAGCAATATCTTGAATCTATTTCTTGATGATGCAAAGCTTTTGTATTATGAAAACATTTATAAAAACAAATGTCTTTTCATAACCTACAAATTCAAAGCATAATGACAAATCATATCCATTGCTCCTTTATATTACTTCTTTCAATATCTATATCCATATCTTATTTTGGTTGATTAGAATCCGATGTTCACTGAATATAAATTGTAATTATCTTATTAAAAATTTGTATAGAACTGATAAAATATTGATAGGTCTACAATTTTTAATATCTTTTTTATTACCTTTCTTAAATATTAATATTATTACTGCATTGTTCCAATTATTTGGTATACATCTTTTATCATTAATGCATTTGCTAAATAACTTTGTCAATAATTTTTTCTATCTCTTCATTTGTTTTTGTTTTTAAATATATATATAACAATAATAATTCCATCATTTTCTGAAACTTGTTCCTTCTTCATAGATTTAATTGCATATCTTACCTTTATATTTAAAATACTTTGCAATTCAAAAGTTTGTAATTATTGTAAGATATATATATATTTGTTTTGTATTATTATATAATTTTTTATGAAATTCTACCACACCTTTCATGATATCATTCCTAATTTTGGTAATAGTAATTTCCGTCTTTTCTTCTTATGGTTGAATAATTTTCTTTCCAATATCAAGATATTATTTTTACTGTTTTGATGATTTTATTCTCTTTAATAGCTTTCCTTGCCAATTCACAGTTATATTTTTATATATCATTAACTCTTTTTTATGCCATTACATAAAATTCTAGATATAATTTTTTTTTAATAGATTATTTTTAAAAAATTTCATATATTCTTTTCTTTCTTTCTTTTTATAAAGAAAAAAGTTAACATATTTAAATATTCATTTTTCTTGAAACTGGGATGAATATATGTGTATGTAAAAACTATAAATACCTGTTATAAATATACTATATGTAAGTTCCAAATAATGGTAAAAATAACACAATATATATCTTAATTAATCAATAGCACTTTCGATTACTAATCTTTATCAACTGTGAAGTAATGTGAAAGTTTAATATCATGTGATTTTCCATGAGCTGTGTATGTCTGTATTTGCAGCTAGTCTATTTATTATATTATCTTTGAATTTATTTATCAATATTGCTTCTTTAATTTTTCTACTTTTTATGATTTCTTTTTCCCATTAATATTTGTGTATCATTTACATTAAAGGTAAATTTAAAATTACAAGATTTTTCATTGTTGGAGAATATTTTTTTTATTGTTTTTTTTACACGATTCTATATAATAATAATTGATAAAATAATTAATTAAATACTGCCTCAGTATTATTCGACCATGAAAAATGTTGTAATTTTAAATTTACTTTTAATGTAAATGATACAAAAATATTAATGGAAGAAAAAAATCATAAAAAGTAGAAAAATTAAGGAAGCAATATTGATAAATAAATTCAAAGATAATATATTGCATAGACAAGCAGTAAATACCGATACACACAGCTCATGGATAATTACGTGATATTAAACTTTCGTATTACTTTACAATTGATAACGATAATTACGTAATAGAAAGCGCTACAGATTAATTAAAATATATATTTTATTATTTTTATCTTGACATTATTTGGAACTTGTATATATATATATACACATTGGGGGGGTTTTTTTTAAAAAAAAAAATAGTATATACACATTGATTCATATTTTATATAAATATAAATCATCAAACATCATATGATCAAAAAAAATTATAAATATAGATTATATTCATAAAAAATAATAATACTTATTTTATTGGGTATATTCATAAATATGTATATTCAAGTAATTATATTATGTATCCTAATTTTCTTTTTTTGAAATATAAATATATATTATCTCAATTTATTTTTGAAACTTTTATTATATAACTTACATGGAAATGTCTTATTTTTTATACACAGTCAATTGATAAATGTAATTATTTTTGTAGGACTTTTGAAGTGTTATAAAAATTAAATTGCATATTCCATTGAAAATGAAGATTAGATTTAAAAAATATTTATTATTTAACAAAAATTTTTGCCATAGATACTTATGTATCATTCTGTAATCAGAAGTTTGCCTGGTTTTTTTTTTTAATTATCACTGTTCAGGGGTGTCAATGTATTTGTTTATGTTTTATTCTCAAAATTATTTTACCAAATGTATTACTTGTTAAGTTTAAAAAATATTAAGAAATCCATTGTAAATTTCTGTTAACAAAATATTTATAAATGTCTTATAAATTCCATTCACAAGCTTGAATGACTATTATTATTATTATTTTATATTGATTAAAACATAGAAATATTAACATGTTGTGAACATTGTTGCGATTTTTTAGATTGTTTAGCATAAGATTGTTGGTGAGCTTATTTGTTATTGTTTTTCTTTTTGGACCATTTTTCCAAAATGATTAAAATTTGGGATGTTCCATTGACAGAACAACATGCACTGGGAACTTTGTGACAAGACATATTCATATTTAGCATAGTTTATTTGTTGGTGACTGCACAAAAAAGATGTATTTGTGGCAATGTTGCACTCTATTAGAGATTTCCATCTGCTAACATGAATAACCCATTTTTGTTACTTTGTTTCCCCACAATTTTTTTTTGTTTATTGCACTTTAAATTATATTAAATTTATTTTAATTACAATCAATTTTTGTACTTTGGTGTAATTTCTTGAATTTTTATAATAATATTTAAAAAAATAAATAAAAGGAAATATTAAATATGACAACTTCTAGTCAGCCATATTGAAGGCCCCGGAAAAGTGATAATTAAAAAAAAGCCCTGCCAAACATCTGGTTACGAGATTATCCATTTAATTATTTGTGTATTGATGGTATCTTCTAGAAATTTATGTATTCAATAGAACTATCTCTGTAAGATTATGTGAACTGGTTACATTTTATTTAGCTAAAATAAATTGGGATTTTAAAACAGATAAGCAGTGTAATTCTAAATTAAAAAATAAGACAATTTAAAGTTTAATGAATTAAATCACTTTAATAATATCATATTTATAGAAAATACACATCTTATAATAGCTCAATGATGTCATGTTGAGTACTGTGAATATTCTCAAACACAAGATAGAAACTTTTGAAAAGATAATAATGGCCATCTTATCTTTAAACCAAATTCTAATTATAAATGCCATTCTGAAGCATCTTAATTTGAAAGTGTGGAGATGTATCATTATTCATTTTACATCTATTATTTTCTTCCATGTATTCACAAAATTTTTCAGTTTACTATGTGTTAATATTATAAATTATTAGAAACTACTCAATATTCAATTTTATTACTAGATTCAGAGATCATATGTAATTAAAGAGAAAGGATATTCACCTTTAATATATGTGCCATACTGATCTTATAATAGCTCAACAATGTCATGTTGAGAACTGAGGATACTCTCAAACTCAAACATAAGATAGAGACTTTTGAAAAAATAAGAGTAGCCCTCTTGTGTGAAAGAAAATAATGGATGTAAAAGTAAATAAAAAACATATGCATACTCTCAAACTAAGACACTTCAAATTGGCCTATATAATTAGAATTTAGATTTAAAGATAAAATGGCCATTCCTATCTTTTTCAAAAATCTCTATCTAATGAGATATTATTTTATATAGCACTATGTTTTTTATGTAATAGTGATATTAGCGATTAAGCCAATGCACATGCGCTTTAAAGATAAATTATAAACGACTACTCTCGATTTGAGTTCAAGAGTATCCTCAGTACTCAACATAACATCATTGAGCTATTATAAATCAGTATGATGCTTATATTAAAAGAGAATTCATTTCACTTTAATTATACATGATCTCTGTACATAGTAAATAGAATTGAATATTACATAGTTTCTAATAATTTGTAATATTAATACATATTAAACTGAACAATTTTGCAAACATTAATATGTGAAAGAAAATAATGGATGTAAAAATGAATAAAGAAACATCTTCATACTTTCAAACTAAGATGCTTCAGATTGGCCTATATAATTTACATTTTAGGTTTAAAAATAAGATAGCCACTCCAATCTTTTCAAAAGTCTCTATCTTGTGCTTGAGTTCAAGAGTATTCTCAATACTTAACATGACATCATTGAGCAATTATAACAATGCGTATATTAAAGGTGGAAAATTTTTTCCTTTAATTACGTACGATCTCTGTGCTTAGTAAATGGAATTGAATATATATATATATTACATTTCCATATTCTGTCTTTTTAAATTTTAATATAAAATAATACTTATACGTGATTTAACTATAAAATTTTAATAATGTAATTGTACTGAGTATATTTTACATGTTTTCACATCATATTCATGGCCAGTCTACAAACTGACCATGAATATGATGTGAAGATGTCAAAAGTATACTCAGTGCAATTATATTATTAAAATTTATATCTAAACTCTGCATAAGTATTATTTTACATTAATATATATATATCAATACTAAATTCATTTTTTAATTGTTGTATGATGAAAGTACTTTCCATTCATGTATTGTTATCTACAAGAAAAGTTGGATATCCATTTTCCAATATATATTCAATGTTTAACTATTTTGACTATGAACCAGTTACATAAAAGATAAATTGTAAACCTAATTGGAATTTGATAAATATCATCTAACAGATTTGAATCTAAATTATAGGCTTACAGAAAATATATTGCTTCTACATCTGATACCTATTTTATATACTGCACACACACACACACATATATATATATATATAATACTTTTCAAACTCACATCAAATATTAAAAAGTTAAATGAGACAGATTTACAAGTGGATTTAAATCAACAGATAGACGGACGGCTAAATAGTTAGATATGTATAAAAATGAATAGACAGATAGATATTTAACTTGTTTAGATGGATAAGTGAAAAGACATAATTAGGGAGCTTAAATAGATATATAAGTAGGTGGCATTTATACATATATTGAATGTAAAGGATTAATGCATATATTTTGTGAAAATAATTTAGAACAAGAATACTACAATTATTTTACAGTTTTCTATTTGTTTTATATGTTGTTATATGACTGTAACAAAAGGCTGAATAAAAAAAATCGGGTTGTCTATTGCATTGGAATTCTGGTGAAGATTTGACTTCGGGTTTGGATCTTAAGAGTTCCAAATGGATCTAGGAATAGTTACAGGCCGCATAAATCTTTATATTAGTTTAGGACATATAACTTATATAATCTATATATATGTCTACAGTAATTAATTTGTTAATTTAATAAATTCTGTAATAGAAATTGATTTATGTGTGCGATATTTTTTGTTAAGATATAATTGGTATTAATTAGTGCTAGTTACACCACAGTAAATATATAAATAGATAGATTGACTATTAAATAGACGAATAGATGGTTGGATAGATTGGTAAATGGTTTTGTTGATCTTCCATCAAAAAGATATAGGCGGGATGGTTTTGACAGGTAGAAATATAGAAATACATTAAATAAAAATTTTGTGATTTTTTCCCCCACTATTTTTTAACAATATATTGTAAGCAAAACTAAGATTACAATTCAATCTTGTATCTTTTTGAGAATTTTGACCCATAAAACTTTGTAATCTGCTTTACTATCTTTGATTATCTTCAGTTACATAATTGTCTAGGATAAATAATTTTTATGTAGTTATGAAACCTATAACTATTGAAAATCGGATGATCATAAATAATAACTTAAATATTTTAAAAATACATTATGTAAGGTCTAGATAGTTTCGTATTGTATTTTTTAACAATATATTTTTTACACTATAATATATCTGTAGAATATGTATTAAAATAATCTTTTTTTTTTTTTCAGAAAATCCATTTAGAAAAAAAAAAAGCTTATCAAAGAAAATATCGTGTCTGTTTCTACGTAACAAGAATATGTAATTTCCAGTGACTAACAGCTAATTTATTCCAGTATTAATTCTTAATCCAGGAAAATTTTTTTATAAATATTTTCACAATGTCTCATAACATATCATCAGAATATGCTCACGAAATTGGCTGGATATCTGTTTATGACCCTAGTTGGGTATCTCTTCATCAGCCTAATACTCAAAAACTTCATTATATCAATGATGGAGAAGGCGTTATTCTTATGTTACTCTGTTGTTTGGGTATTATTGGTGCTACACTCAATATAATTGTTTTTACTTGTTCACATATGCAAGCTGTGACATATACTTACCTCCGGTCATTATCAATATCCAATAATTTATATATTTCTTTCTGTATTATACTCACAATATACTATTGGAATCCAGAGGTTCTCTTGCTTACTTATGCATCTGCATATTTTGTTGCTCATATTTTATTTTACATTGTAATCTCTTTTCTATTTAGTAGTAATATAATTACTACTCTTATTACAGTTGAACGTTATGTTGCAATTTGTCATCCTACAAAGTTAAAACTCTTTCATAAAGCTTCTACTGCTAAAATTTTATGTTTGACTGCATTTTTCATACCTTTTACATTCCAAATACCTATTTGTAAAGATTATAAAATATCTTACTTTAATGAGACTTCAAGAATGTATGTAATTGTTTCAAATGTAGATTTTCTTTCATCAGATTTGGCAACTGCTTTCACCTGGTTTCGCAACATTGTTTTCAGAATAATGCCCTGTATTGTATCTATAATTTTGACAATTAAAATTATTGTTACTTTTGAAAAACTTAAAAAAACACGGAGAAGAATGTCCACGACTCAGTATACATATCGGTTTAAGACTGAAAAGCAGTTGTATAGTTTGCTTATTGTGACTGTTCTAATGTCTTTATTGTCATGTATTTCTGGAAGTACGACTGCTATTTTGGGAATCAAAACACATTTAACTAGTAAAATGTACAATTTAATGTTACTTTTTTCACTTATTATTGATGTAACTTGTTTTGGATTACCATTTTATTTTTATCTAATATTTTTACCTCATTTTAGAAAAATTTTCAAAAAAATTTTTTTTTTAAACAAAAGAAAATTATCAGCAGAAACTATAAGTGTACCATCAAGTAAAAATTTATTTTTTTAAAGAAAAATGAAAAACACTAGAATATATTAATTATGAAAGTATCATATACCTAGGATATAAAAACCTTAAGTCAGTGGATAACAGATAGAAATATCAAACTGTAGAAGTTCAATTTTGGATTACATTACAACATTCACAGCCATCATTTATATTTATATTAAGATATTCAAACTAATACTATGAAATTTTCAAACTTCAAAACTTTGAAACCAAGATATCTTGTTCTTTTCTAACTAAAGATATATATCTAGCACTACATTAGTATGTATGAATTTTTACATTTTCTGTTTGAAAGTAGATAAATATGACCATTATGAAAATGGTAATTGAAACACATTTAATTATAGATCTAAATTTTAAAACTATGCTATAAACTTAAATTTTCACCATTAAAATAAAAATTATATTTATCTATTTTAATTTTGATTTGCTCCTTTATATTTTACTTTTTAAATAAATAATACAAGAAGTAACACTTTGAATAAGTTTATATATATATTGTAATGGTCAAATTTTGTATAATTAGTCAACAAGACAGAAAGACCAAGTGGAGACTCTCAACCAGTGGGCACAAGGTTACCCCCATGTCACCTGACTTAAACCCCTACCTAGGCTTCCTAGTCTCAACTACCTAATTAACATCCTTGACATCACATAGCCTCCCTTCTTTGTTTAGCTTAATGTAACTTAGGGTTCGAACATGGACTCTCACTCTCAGGGTTTTTCATAACATTACCACACAACAAGGTTCCAGCACCTCCTAAGTCTTACATCAATTTATTTATCTTATATTTATTTACATGGTTTCAGGATTCACCTTTCTATGAGATTTTCAAATTTAGTATTATATTCTAAATTACCTAAGCATGATGTGCTAATTGGAAGAATGGATGTGTTTCTAAAGGTAATTAATTAATAGATAGTTCTGACTCACAAGTTAAATTAATAATGTGATAAGTTTATTTATATAAATCAATATAATTAAAAGTGACAGCTTACAAGTATAGGATGATGATATTCTACCAACCTTTACATAATGTTAGGAAAGGTAACGGTGGATTACAAAGTGATGTGGATGTGTATCCTATTTTCTTCAATTGGAAATACAAAGCCTTATCAGCCTATTCTAGGTCTAATACATATAATTAAATTATATTTGGGTTTATTAAAGGAGAGCTTTTGCATGTGTTTGATTTCAGGTTACCTGGAATTGCTAACAAGTGTAGATGGAGACTGGACAGCAAATATTAATAGAGAATTTGCAATACTACCTAGTGAGTGGGAACAATGGTGCATTATAATGAGGCTTATTGGCTTTGTTGATCTAACAGAATGGTTCACTGCTGTTAAATGGATGTCCCTGACTACAGAGGTGTATGTGGTTTTAACCTAGGGTGCATGCCAGTGGAGAGAGTGAAAAGATGTGCTAAATCCAGGATTTGAGGTTGCAAGGAGTCTCCAGCTTCTGTGGAACCCAGACGAGGCTAATCTATGGATTAGGAATCTGGGCCCATGGTGTCTGGTCTGCTCTCATGCAATTTAACCATAAGGATGCATGAACCCTAGAGAAATATACAAAAATCAATAGTGAAATGACCACTGTCATACATATAGGAAGGTAAGGATGCAAATATATATAACGATAGACAATTTATTTATTAAGTCATCTGCATACATAATTAATATTAACAACTTATTTTAAATGTAGAACTATGAGCAACCCCAATTAATGATAACGAAGTATTTGATAACTTAAACTTGGTCACAATAATTATTTATGTAAAATTTTAAATTATAAAGTCTAATAACTAATGCTAAGGCATGGGGAGATTACTGATCCTAGATAGACTGATAAGCTTATACATGGAATGTGATTTTATTTATATAAAAAATATATCACAGTGGTAGGCAATGCAATACACACATACATATGATTT
This sequence comes from Epiperipatus broadwayi, assembly GCA_028023455.1. Taxonomy (NCBI): domain Eukaryota; kingdom Metazoa; phylum Onychophora; class Udeonychophora; order Euonychophora; family Peripatidae; genus Epiperipatus; species Epiperipatus broadwayi. The sequence goes on along the minus strand of JAQFVV010000195.1, from coordinate 63,390 downwards.
TATTGTTATTACTTTTACAACATTACAGGATTTGCATTATATATTACCACAGTTTTAAAGAAGTTACATTATATAAAGTCATTATTAAAAGAAACATTAATTTAGTGGTGCGTGAAGTAATAACTAAATTAATAATTCATTTATTCTTAATAACATTAATTTCAACTGCATCTAGAGTATATTATATATAAAATCTATAGGGTACAAACCAAGTCAACTGAAGAATGGTATGAGGAAATGAAATGCTAATGGAACAGACATTAAGACAAAGACCAAAACCAAACCCATTAAAAGTCAGAAATGGACCCAAGGCAGAAATAAACATGGAGGAGGCATTGTTATAGATATTCAGCTTAATATTTGATTGAGGGATAAGCTGAACTCTAATAAAAATTTATTTTGAAATTTATCATCACCTACTAAATTTAGTTTCCTGCTTGTTAACTCAACAGTCTATGATAACTGTACCTGACAAAATGTGTGAGTAGTCGGATGTTGGCTTCTCATAGGTCACTGCAGGGGAGTTGGCAACCAAAAGAGTTCCATTAAAACATAGAAGATCCATCCATGTTCTATCATCCCAATGTTACCAGAAATCACAAGCTCATCTATCCATCTACATGAAGAAGTCCCAAAGCCACCATTGATTTGCCAATAAAAATGGTTTTATCCTATTTTAAATACTTTAACTGTAACTCAATATATATAAATATTTCTTATCTAGTCTTAACCTTATATATCATATTTTATTTTAAATGTTAATCTACTGGCTTAATTATTATAAATTTTATTTCATTTATGTATATTACCTTGAGTGAAGGATGGAATTAAAACTTAAAGCATGTTTTTACATTTCTTGGATCTCAAGAGAAGGAGAAAGTCCAGAAGATGCCAAACTAAAGTTTTTAAATATTAAAAATATTTTTAATAAGTATAAATTATTTTCTTAGAAATTTCTTTCTTACCCACCATCATATCAAGGAGATTTATCTGTCAATTTTTAGAATTTATTTTTCATTACAAAATAACTTGAAATGTGCACAGGATGTGAAAGTCTCAAACTAATTATTTCTGGTGATTATATGCACAGACAGGGAAATGCAGACTTACTTTTCCTTACTTAATGGCTTCCAATGCCTCTTTCATTATGTTTTACTTTGCCAAATTCTTTAAACAAAATTATTTTAATCAAATTCTTTTAACAAAGTATTTTTATATAGCATGATCAGAATAATCCGCTTTTAATCCTTTTACTATCAAAATTTACACACACATGAACGTATATTACAAATGTGTGTGGACATTTGTAACTAAATTATTTATACAATGGAAGATAGGTTGAATTAAATAAAACATGAAGCAAAGTATATCTGCATACAGATATATACCACTTCATATCTGCCAAATTACATTATAAAAAAAACTTTCTCTTTGCAGTAAATGAGTGATCGGGCTATTTGTTTTGCCAGAGTGTTAGTGTTTGTGAGTTTATTAATTCTAATATGATTAGTATATCCTACTCTCTTTTTAAATTAATTAATTCTATTTACATTTCTGTCTAACTTAAGGTTTATCTCTGACTCCAAATCCAATTGCAGTCCTAAGATCATTAAAATCTTTTATCAAGATCCTCCTCCCAGATCATGAGGACTGTTTTGGTATGGTTTTGAAGCACGCATATTGAAGGTGCCTTTTAATCCTTTGGGGTCTTCTATCGAGAACACATTTCCTCCACATTTTTTTAATGGTATATGGTCCATTATATAATGGGCAAAATGTTTTATACCCATTTGTGCTGTACTGCTTAGGTGGTTCACCCAAGTCCATACTTGATCCCCTTTCTTAAACTGGTGCCATCCTGGCATGCCTCTCTTCCTCTTTCACTCGGCCATCTGGGCTAATCTCTTTCAGGTTCTTGCTCAATCTCTCTCAGTATCAATGGGTTTGTGTGTTACCAATAGGCTTGCTTTTAAGGGCTTGTTGCCTCATTGGTTGACATGTTTATGTATTGTATCACCTGTGGTGTCTGCTTAACCCAATTCCTGTGGTTATGACCCTCATAAGTCCGATATAACCAATTGAATTGAGGATTGACTGAGGATTGTTTATCGAGGTCAGGGAGTTGTATTCCTTATTGCTGTATCCAGGCTCTCCATTGGTGAGATGTAAAGGCTGACTCATGGTCTGAGAGGATTGCCTTGGGTTTCCTACATAAGTGAATTGCTTCTGCTGGAGTATATGGATAGCATTCTGGGTGTCTGCATACCTTACAGAGTATGCCGTGACATATTTTGAAAAGACTTCATTTCATTACTAGGAGAAATTGCAAGCAGTTATAAGGTGGTAATGGGCTGTAATGATCAATGGTGAGGAGCTCATTGGGTTCTTGCAGCAGAATCGAAAGATTCTTCCCCTTATATGATTTGTTGGGTGGCTTGCTTTGGGTGCAAACTTGGCAGCTCTGTAGTGCATATAGGATGGTGCAGTACATCACTTACCCAGTAAAATTGCTGCTATATTGTTGCTTATTTTTTATGGACTGTAATACCCATGCAGATTATGGTAGTGTCGGATCAACCAGTTCCTTATACATTTAGGTACTGCTACTTTTCACTTTTTGCTATACACTGTCTGAACCATCAGCACTCCATCCCTTATCCGATATATTTGGTCCTGGATGCTTCAGTCCCTTATCTATCCGTTGCAGTATTGGTTCATATTTGGGGTCGGCTTCTTGTAACGATCATAGGTTTTGTAATTCTCTTTCTATGTCATCGTCCAATGTTGTTGTTATAATAGATACTTGGACATGGTCACCTGATGGGTTCTGTGGTGTCAATATGATGGCTGAGGATATCGGCTATGACATTGTCTCTTCCAAATCAACACTTGGTAATCAAACTTCTGTAGAAATAAGCTCCATCTTATGAGGTGGTTACTGGTAAAATATCTCTTCTTAAGGAATTCTATACATCAATGATGCATGGTAAAATATTCCTTGTTAAGGAATTCTATGCATCAATGATGCATGATAATAATCACTTTTGATCCTAACAGAAACTGTTGGAATTTGTGACAAGCCCACACAATGGCCAGTGTTTCCTGTTCAGTTACTGTGTACCTTGTTTCAGTGTTCTTTAAAGTCAACTGCTAAAATATAACACCTTGTGCTCATCATTGTTCCCTATCTGGAATAGTATCACCCCAGAACTTCCTTGCTGCTATCCATTTGGAGGTAGAAGGCTCAAGTGAAATCTGGATGGTACAGGGCAACCTCTTGGAGAAAGTGTCTCTTGATCTTCTGACAGTCCTCTCCTGTTCTTCTGGCCATCACCACTGGTTGTCTTTGGGTAACAAGTTCAGCATAGCCATAGAGTCCTGAGTGAGACCCTTATAAAATTTGTGGTAGAAGTTGCACAATCCAAGATAGAACTGTCTCTGTTTTTGATTTATGGGCCAGAAAAAAATTTCCAATAACTGCAATCTTGTAAGTGTGAGGCCAGATTCCATATCCATTAACTATGTGTCCAAGGAAGATGATCTCTTTCACTGCAATCATCTCTTTCACTGCAAAGTGACATTTTGCTAAATTGATGGTTGTATTTTTCTTGTGACACTCTTCCAAGAATCCTTGTAAATACTCAAGATGCTCCCTTCTATCATGGGATATGATTACAACATCATCCACATAGCATACCAAGTGTTTATGTCTTTGGATAGTGCTGGATCTAGGCATCTCAATAATCCTGTCATACTATTTAGGAGGCCAATCAACATCCATCTAAAGTTATCGGTATATCCATTGTATTTTTTAAAAAATCAAGTCAGATGTCACATGACCCAATTTAATAAGCTTGTATTTAAATGCCATATACTGGCAGGCCCTGGAATCTAATTTGATTTGCCAGTAACTTGATGTCAAGTCCATTGTAATGAAAATCCATTTATTGGCCAGATGCATTAACATTTCCTGTATTAGGGATGGGGCATCTATCTCAGGTAGAGTGATACTGTTTAATCTGCAATTGTCTAGGCATAATCATACTGCTCTATCCTTTTTTTACTACTATGAGGGTGTTGTTATTATGGTCTTTTTTCTATGTCTTCTCACTCGAGCATTTGTTTTAGTTGGCCCTTGATATCCTTATGGTATTGAAAATGGGCTAGGGTAGCTTTTCATTTGGAAATAGGTTTCTTCCTTTATTCAGATGCAGTGGGAAAACTGGGAGTACTTAGTTAACAGTTTTCACCAAGCTTGCCTCTCTGGGTTACCAAGTGTCATCATCTTGATTATCCTTAATGTTTTATTATCCCATAAGCAGGTGGCTTGTGTAAAAGTCCCCTTTATTTCCTTAAAAAAGGGATAAATTTCTTGGTCAAGGTATACTGTTTCCTTCTCATAGTCTAGCAGAACATGATGCTGACTGAGGAAATCTGATCCTAACACTATATCCTGTACTAGTCCTTCCATTTGTCACAAATAAGTGATCTGCAGTCCAATTTCTGGTGGTTAAGGTGAGCCAAAGCTGCTGATTTCCTGTCTTTGTTTTTTTCCATTTTCTCATGGACATTGGATGGGCTGGCAGGCTCTTAGGATTCCCTTCTATTCACAACCTGCTATTTATTACTGGAGAGGCTTCTCTACCCAATAGGGCAAGGGTCAGTGTCTGTTCCATGGTTACTCTAATCACTGAGTGATGACTACATTGTTGTATCTTTGCAGACTCCTTCCTGGATTAGTCAGGTCATCACTTTTATGGGCCTGGTACTCTTTGTTCTCTTTGCACTCCAATGTTTTCTCAGTGCTTGATGTCTACAATTATTCTCTTTCCTTTGGTTTCTTTGGTTTCAACTTCCTGCTGTGTTTTAATTCTTTCTTTCCAACATTGATTGTATCAAGAAGCTCATTGGTGTCCTGCACCTTGGTTGAGGCACTGCCACTCATGATTGCTTGATCATCTACAGGTAGGTTGCATTTGATTGTATAAATGATCTGTGCATCCAATTTTGGGTATGCTGTCATGATTTGATAACTCTGACCTGTTTCATGAAGAACTGAGTTAATATGTCTTTCTTTTTCTCATATTTTTTTTTGTATACTTCCATGTGGATCAAATGTTGCTTTTCCTCACACCAGAACATTTTCATCAGTCCTGTTGTATATCCTCAGAAGTAGTCTATTTGGTGTCCAAGGCTTTCCCACTGTTACTGTATCATACCTTCCAAGTGATTGCCTGCAACCATTGCTTTTTGTATCTCACTACACTTATGCCAAAAAAACATTTTAGAGTTTCCAAATGCTCAAGAAAGATCTCCTCCATGTCTCCTCTGAATCTGACTATTTGTTGATTTGGGCTATCATGTTCCTCTTCTTCTGGGTCAATGTACTCCATTTTTGTCATTTTGGTAAAAGAAAAAATATTAATTTCATGAAAATGTCCTGCTTCCCCAGGTCATTGTTTTTCAGCATCATGCTCCATTGTCTCTTTTACTTTCCTAAAATAAAAATTTTTGTGCTTTTGTAACCATTCTTATTTTCAGTATTTTGAAAAAAAAAATACTCCACTATCCATCTTTATTTTTTTATTAGTCTGAGAAAAAAAATCATACACTATCCATCTTTATCTCATAAAATAAATTCTTACACTATCTATTTCTTATATAAGTCTAGTTCCTTATGTACTTTTCCTTTGTCTATGCTGCTGGTCAGGATCACTCACTCCATCTGCAAAAGAAAATAGGTAAACATATTATTTATGGTATTAATATTTTATACTAGTGCTCCATTTCTCTATATAACAGGTTTATCCTGCTACTCTCAAAACAAAATTGTCTTGATTTGTGGGACGGAACAAATGCACACATCCATGGCCTTGTTTATTTGAATTATATGAATCAAAAAAAATTTTTTACATTAATGCTTGAAGAAACATTTTAAACCCATTTTTTGGATTGACTCCAGAGTGCTTCCATGGTTGCAGAAAGATAGGTTTCAGAGCCTCACATTGACAGCACCAGATTATACAAAAAAACTGTAACAGTCAAGTTTTGTATAATTAGTCAACAAGATTGAAACACCAAGCAGAGACTGTCAACCAGTGGGCATGAGGTTATCACTATATCACCTGGTTTAACCCCCTACCAAGGCTTCCTAGTTTCAACCACTAGCTCCCTTTTTTGTAAAGCTCAACATAACTCAGGGTTTAAACATGGATTCTCACTCTTAGGGTTCTTTATAACATACCACATGACAAGGCACCAGCATCTCCTAAGTTTTATATCAATCTATTTATCTTATATTTATTTACATGATTTGAGGGTTCACCTTCTTATGAGACTTTTAAATTAATATTATATTATAAATTACCTAATTATATTATAAATTACCTAAGCATGGTGTGTTTCTAAATGTAATTAATTAATTAATAGCTAGTTCTGACTCACAAGTTAAATTAATAATCAATATAATTAAGAGTAGTAGCTTACAAGGATAGGATGTGATGATCTACTGGTCATTACATAATGCTAGGAAAGGTAATGGAAGCTTACAGAATGATGAGAACTCTATTTTCTTCAATTAGAAATACAAAAGTTTTATCAGCCAATTCTTGCTGTAATACATATAATTTATTATATTTGAGTTTATTAAGGAAGAGCTTGTAGATGGGTTTGATTTCAGGTTACCTGGGGTTGCTAATGAGTGCAAATGGAGACCAGACAGCAAATACTAATAGAGAAATTGTGGTACTACCTAAGTACTACCTAAGTACATGGGGACAATGGTGCATTATGACAAGGCTGATCGGCTTTGGTGATCTGATAGGATGGTTCACTGCTGATGAGTGGATGTCCCCAGCCACAGAGATAGATCTGCTTCTAACCTAAGGTGCATACCAGTGGAGAGAGTGCAAAGGTGTGCTAAATTCAGGATTTTGGGTCACAAGGAGTCTCCAGTTCCTGCAGAACCCAGACCAGGCTAATCTATGGATTAGGAATCTGGGCATGTGGAGTCTGGTCTGCCCTACATGAACTATAGATAATTATATGAAAATCAATAATGAAATGACCATTGCCACAGGTATAGAAGATAGGAACACAAATATATATATAACAATAAACAATTTATTTGACTAAGCCATCCACATACATAATTAATATTAACAAACATTTAAAATATAGTACTATGAATATCCCCAATTAATGATAACAAAGTATTTGATAACTTAAACATGGTCACAATAATTATTTACTTAAAATTTTAAAATTATAAAGCCTAATAACCACTGCTAAGGCAAGCAGTTTTATTTATATAAAGAATATATTGCATTGGTAGGCAATGCAATATGCACATACATATGATTTTATTGTTATTACTTTTTCAACATTATAGGATTTGGATTACATATTGCCGCAAGTCATTATTAAAAGAAAACATTAATTTAGTGGTGCGTGAAGTAAAAACTGAATTAATAATGTATTTATTCTTAATAACATTAATTTTGACCGCATCTAAAATATATTATATATAAAATCAGTAGGGCACATTATAAGTAAACAACATAATTTATAAATCAATTAAATAAAATACACTTGCCATATCTTCTTATTTCTTACATAATTCTAAGAATTGACAGCTAAATCTTGATACAATGGGGGTAAGAAAGAGAAATTTTTTAAGAAAATAATTTATACGAGTTTATTTTTATATTTTAACATTTAAAAACTTTAGTTTGGCATCTTCTGGACTCACTCCATTCCTTGAGACTTTGAGGGCCCAGAAGTGTAAACAATATGCTTTAAGTTTTAATTCCCTCCATCACTCAATGTAATATACATAAAGGAAATAAAATAAAACATAAAGTTTTAATCGGTTTAATAATTAATCCAGTAGATTTAACATTTAAAATAAATAAAATATGATATATAAGCTTAAGACTAGATAAGAAATATTTATATAAACTGAGTTACAGCTAAAGTATTTACTATAGGATAAAACCATTTTTACCGACAAATCAATGGTGGCTTTGGGACGGATAGATGAGCTTGTAATTTCTGGAAACATTAGAATGGTAGGACATGGATGGATCATCTACATTTTAATGAAACTCTTTTGGATGCCAATTCCTCCATGATGCCCTAGGAGAAGCCAATGACAGATTACTCACACATTTTTTCATTTACAATTATCATAGACTATTGAGTTATTAACAAGCAGGATCCTAAATTTAATGGATGCAGATAAATTTCAAATTAAAGTTTTTTTTAGAGTTCGGCTTGTCTCTCAATCAAATATTAAGCTCAATATCTATAAAAATGCCTCTTTCCATGTTTATATATGTTATTTCTGCCTTGGGTCCATTCCTGACTTTTAATGGGTTTGATTTTGGTCCTTGTCTTAGTTTCTGTTCCATTAATATTTCATTTCCTCATACCATTCTGCAACCAATTTGGTCTCCTGTGTATTGTACTTTATTTTTCATTACAGTAACTTGAAATATGCACAGGATATGAAGGTGTCAAACTGTAACCATTTCTGGTGATTATATGCACATATAGGGAAAGGCAGTACTTATTTTTCCTTACTTAATGGCTTCAACTCCTCTCCCATTGTCTTAAACATTTTAACATTTTGTTGTTAATTGGTTATGTTTTACTTTGCAAATTTTTTAAACAAAATTATTCTCATCAAATGCTTTTAACAAAGTATTTTTATATGGCGTGATCAGAGTAATCCATTTTTAATGCTTTTACTATGGAAATTTACACCCACACACATGTGCATATTATAAATGTGTGTGTATATTTCTAAATAAATTATTTATACAATGGAAGATAGGTTGAATTAAATGAAACATGAAGCAAGTATATCTACATACAGACATACACCACTTCAATATATATTTATATCTTTTGTTTCAGAATCCTGCATAACTACTTTGGAGAAAGTTGGTCACTAAAATTCTATATTTTTATGCTAAAGAAATTCCTCAAAAGCATTACTTTACAAAAATGAAAATGAATTAATTATATATTTTATACTTTTTTGGAAGAAAATTTTCAATTAATTTATGAAATCCATGTTGTAATTGATCATGATGGACAAAACAGCTGCATAAGGCAAAGTATAAGAATTTACTATAGAAAATGTTACACTGTATTTAAATCTTTATAAAAATTTAAACATTTAGCTAAAGTTTTCCCTATTTGTTTCATATTCCTTAATTATATAATTTTTATCATAATTTGATAAATATACATATGTGCTTTGAGTGCAGATAATGAAGCTGTTAAACATAAGTAATATCCAAAAATTACCACCAAGTGCTTTCAGGACAGTTTATAGTCCTATATTTATGGCTACTGGAGTTTAGTTAAGAACTACAATATTTAATGCAAATTTATGCAAATTCATGTGAAGATGCTACATTGACCATTTTCGAGACAGAGAAAAGCAAGCCTCTCTTCTATTGATTGCTGCTGGGTGACTTACTATGTAGTAAGCTTCCCTGACTGTGTTTAATATCGTTTCTTTCAGAGCAGATAACACTGGCTGTGGTGGGTAGGAAGGCATGGCCAGTGGCTCTCTCATGCTCAATGAAAATTGAATTGCCTTCAAGTTTAGTTTTAATCTTGTTATAGAGATAGGTTGAGCTACTCTGATTGCAATGTTGGTTTTAGTTTCTCCATAATATGTTGCCATGCAATTTCTTTGGAGGCAGGTGATTTTGTATACAACTTGAGGGGTGAGTTCGAGTTTGATCCTGTCTTTGGTGTTATTAATAAGTCTATTGGTGTTAGGGGGTGAATGGAAAGTGATTTCAAAGTCACATGATAGTTTGTTAATAAGGCGTTTGGCTGTTGAATGGATGTATGGAATTAGGATTCTCAGTTTGCTTTCTTTCTTAAAGAATAATTAACTTTTCTGTTCATGGATGATTGAGTGTCTCCTATTTTTATTAAATTTGCAATATGAGATTATTTCTTTTATCTGCCTCATATTTGCATAAATTATGGTTTCTAAACATGAATGAAGAGAGGGCTGTGAGTTTGTGGGATCGGGGCTTGTAAGAATTAGGATGGGTCAGATCACATACTTTCAAAGATTTAACTACCATTCAGTAGTCTAGCCTATCTATATTTCTACTGACACATATGTTGAGGTATTTAACCTGATTAGCTTGGTTTTCCCAAGTTGTAGTGAAAATGAGATTAGTTTTATTCTGGAGGCTATTATGGAGATTAGTAATTATGTCCTCTGGGGCTGCAATAAATATATCGTCAATGTAACATGTGTATATCATGTGTGGAGTTGACCTGAAGAAAGCAGGTAATATTTGCTTTTCATAATGGCCAAGTACAACACTTTCTAATATACCACTTAGTGGGAGATATTAAACGCAAAATCAGGGAAGCTTACTATATAGCAAGTGACCCAGCAGCAATCAATAGAAGAGAGACCTGCTTTTCTCTGTCTCGAAAATGGTCTATGTAGCATCTTCACATGAATTTGCATATATTTCCATTAATATTATAGTTCTTAACTAAACTCCAGTAACCATGAATATAGGACTATAAACTTTTCTGAAAGTGCTTGGCAGTAACTTTTGGATAATATTATTTATGTTTAACAGCTTCATTATCGGTGCGCAGAGTACACATATATATATTTATTGATTTCAAATGCTAATGAAGTAAAGCCTTAATTATTTCCATAATTTGATAAGTAATACAACAATAAATTTTAAAAATCACTGAATATTAAAATTAATAAATAAATAATATATAATAATTTTTTTTATATTTACCAGACTCTTATAGATAATTATTAATAATTATCTGGCAAATGTGGTATTATTGTCTTGCATTGGTGGTCGAGAGGTCAGCGCGACTGCCTTGCATTTGCAGGTAGTTGCCCGGGTTGCAGGTTCGCATCCCGGCCGATGCTATGACACTTAAAAAAAAAAAAGTGTAATTAATAATAATAACTGGATTTAGTACTTTACCCATTTTATATATATATATATACATATAAATTTGTATAACATTACAATACTAACCAAAAAACTAAACTTTACCAAAATTTGTCCACAACCATGACTTCATCTATTGACAGATAGTTATTTTATGTATATATATAATAGTGTTTCCATATTCATATATATACATTGTACCGGTCAAAACATGTTTATCCATCTAACATGGCTGGAATTCAATGAAATGTACTTCAAACCCAGTCAAGCCTGAGATTTAGGTCAGGGATCATCCTGGATTCGAACTCATTCCCTAAGCCCCAGATCAAACACCTAATGGATAACATAACAATGATGGTACACAAGAATTTATTTTAAATCCGGCCCACTAGCAAAGCGGTGAAGACACTGAGACATCTAATAACTAAATTAAAAGATGCACATACGTAAGTGTGGAAGTGGATAAAAAGGAATTTGAACTACTCAAACAAGTTAGATAATAAAAAATATATTTATAAATTAACTGCCTACATTAGTATGTGCATGAATGAGCAAGTGGTCTACCAAATGGTATATAATTACATAATGTCACTCACACTATTATTTCTCATATGCTCTTTTATTAGCTAAATATATTATAAATAAACACAAGTCTTTGGTAAGTCCAATATTAAGATGCCAATCAATTATTTAAAAGATTAGATAAAATTGCTATTAATGCTTTGATTTACAGTTCTGAAACATGGTGACTAACAACTTTGAGGAGCGTTCTGAGATTCATTATATATATAAGAAAACTTTTTTCACACCATTACGGTCATGAAAATAAATATTTGATTATATGACAAAATATTTAATGAAAATTCATTTAATTAGTGCTGGTAAGAAGAACGCTTTATTTTTCCCAAGGCAAATACTCTTAAATACATAAATAACAAATTATGACGTATAATAAAACTAAAATAATATTAGTAATTAATCTAGCTGGTAATATTTGGCATTTATATATATTTTGAGCAGAGCACAATTTTAATATTATTACAGCACTAAAACTGGGTCATGAAGCAAAAAAAATAATAAACGGATAAGTGATGGTACTGACATGTGGCAGAGAAATCAAAGAGAAAGATCGTGCTTCTGGACAAAAAATGAAGTCTAAGACCCTCATTTTAGGGCAGTGCTTAGAGAAGTGTGATGAGGCATGGTGTGGCCCAGATATTACTGGAATAACTGATGTGAGAGGTCTTTTTATACAGAATAAATGGTTCTGAGAAGTTCAACTATCCACGGAATAGGAAATAAGAAGAAATCTATGGGTTTGATCCTGTTGCAATCCCGAGATTAGATTAGAAGCACATAATATATATAAATTCATGAAGATGAGCCGAATGTCAGTAACACAGTAGGAATGAATGTCACTAATGACTTGAAATATGATTTACTGCTTCAAAATAAATGACCCTTGTTTGAATACCATAATTTAGACAAAGAATATGCTATGCAGTTATATATAGAGCGAGAGATTTCCCTAATATGTTAAGATTTTATTTAGTAAAATAAACATTAAGATTTACCTCCTTTTCTGCTATTTAAAATAATTCAATCCCACTTTCATGGATTTTATAACAACTGAAAATATTTAAGCATAAGATATTTTAAGAGTATGGAAAAATAAAAGAAAACTAGCAGTTGTACAAAACAACTAATCAGTCATCTTTTCAGAATTGAATAATAACATTTATAAAATAAATAAGGTTTCAAAGTGTTAACTAGCCCCAAGTTCTGGATTCACCCAGGTAGAATTCAGAGTTAAACAAATAACAAAATTTTATACTAAAACATAAACAAAATGTTGACCCGTAAAAACAATCTGGCAAGCATATTAATTAATAATGCATTGTTTTAAGGGGACATTAATAACCTTGATTCACGAAGGTTTACTTAAAAAAAAAAGATTTTAGAAATTCAACTCATCAGATTGCTTAAGATTGGGATATTAATAATAACTAAAATAGACATATAAAATCAAGTAATAAATACATATAAATAAATGACTGCAGCGAAGTTAGAGCATATGAGAGAGAATTAAATTTATAGAAACCATTTGAGAGCAATTTGCATATTATATATTAGAAATAAAGTTAAATGATACATTAGGAGACATCTTGATAATAAAGTTTGAGATTAGTTAGACTAGCTTTACTTGCAGCTTGAAAATGTTACTTGTACCATTTTAAGAGTCCGTACTTCAAAGTCTGCTCATGCATGGCAATTGGTTCTTAAATAACAGCAAGCTTTTATTCAGCATTTCACAATTCTCCAGTCAGGCTTTTACTTCATTTCAGGGCAGCAGAAGATGACCCACAAGGGTCAGAAAAAGCTTTTTACTAGATCATTTTTAAGATTTCAAAGCAACATGGAGTTTAGTAGCAATCAGTTCTCTCAATAGTAGCTAACCTCTTGGTGATTTAAAATCTGGCCATTTATTATACTCCTGCCCAGATATTTGAAGAATGCTTTGCATTTTTTTATTTCTAGCTCAAACATAATCTTTAATCTAACAGAAATTTTACATTTCTTTGTCCATTGTTTTTGAAAGATGCAACTGTTAGATAATATTCCAAAAATATATTCAAATCTATTTCCAGATTGGAAATAGATTTGACAAAATGTTTATAACAAAAGTACAATTGTTAATCTTAATCCCCATTTTATTTTAAGTAAAAACTTTAATTAAAATTCCTTCCCCAGATTTTAAAACAATAGTGTTTCCAATTCTTTAATTATTTTTGGACAATTAATGGTTGCATCTTCCATCTTGGATTTTATAAAATATACAGTTTAATAGGAAAAACAAGCAATTTAAAAAGAAAAAGTTTAAAAATGACGTATAATAAAATATTTTTAAAAAATCAATATTTTGTTAGTATGTTTGTTCCTATATATATATATTGAAACATAAACCTTCCAATCTCTTTCCATTTCACCATCAACCTAATGACCTACTCGTCTGAACTAGTTTCGAACCTATCTTAAATGTAAAAATGTTAAATGTAAAAATGTTATGTGTAAGTCGAGCTGTAAAACTTTGCTATAATGGCTGCTTGAATTGCATCATCCATTTACATACAAAAACATGCTATAATTAGACAGGTTTGATAAAATTATAGTGGAGAAATGCTCATAAATTATTATAAAATGTTTTATTAATTTTCAGTCAATTCTTAATTATATTCACTATTATATTCGTATGTGGATGGATAAGTTAAACATTGGAATGATATATATATTTAAGTTTAAATAAAAAGATATAATGTAAAACATTTTCTTTAAAATATATTTAACGGTTTTCTGATTTAATGTTTTACATATATAATTGAAGCTAAAGTATTTTCTTTAAATTTGCTTTTTTTTAATAAACAAATAATATTGTAAAAACAAATATGTTAAAAGTTATTTATTTCAGTAAAATAAAAATCCGTTTATAATTAAAAATGATAATTTTGTGTAAACAAGATATCAATTAGTGACCACACCCCGGGTAAAAAGTAAAATCTAGTTTACTGATTGATTTTTGTTTGCAACAAAAGACTTTCTCATTAAATCAGAATATGTTCTTTCTGCTAGGCCTTGACATTCTATAACACCTAAAAAAGGAATTTAATTAATGAAACTGAATCAAATTATATAATTTAGATATTTTAATAATTTTTTTAAGTAAATTAAATATAACACCTCAGAGACGTTATCTGTTGTAGAAATTAAATTATATTATTTTGTTTAATTAAAAGTCAATTGGTCCTGAGGCTAATGAAATTCCAAAAAGGTGTTAAGATTTGGTGGAAAGGTATAAATAGGCCTTATTTTAAGCGGGAAGATATACTCCATCTTGCTTTTGAAGAGCTGTAAATAATAAGATAAATTGTTTAACTTTACCATGTCTGGCTAAAGTCAGGCAAAATTTTGCTGCCGTTCCCATGATGGAACGCCGAGTTCAATCCATCAAATGCCAAAGCAACATCCAACAAGCTTACACTAAATAAGAAATGTCATAAGCTGCTAAAAGGGACTTGCCATCATTCCAACACCATTTTAAATCATCTCGCAACTGAATAAGAACATGCCATAAGCCGCCAAAGAACTCACCTTTGTTCCAGTTCGAATATCTCCAGTCCATCTACAGGAGAACTGTTTTAATATTTAAAATTGCAGAGCTCTGTGTGAATTTCAAAAACAATCATTATTTCTTCAAAAACAGGTTAGCTAACCATATTATTGAAACTTCTTTCTAAATTGTTTTCCAAATAATCTTTAAATTCTATAAAATGAAATACTTTTGTAAATTTCTTTATTAATTCAATATTGTAAACTCTTTCTATAAATGAAATACTTTTGCTAAATTTCTGTGTTAATTAATGTTTTGCTATATAATTTAATCACTGCAGTTATATTTTGCTTTTCTTTTGCTTATTTTTAATTATGCCTATGTTTCGAAACGGCGTGCATTTAATTATAGAATATGTTTTTAAAGGTATAAATTTAAAATTTTCATATTATTATTTATATAGCGTCATTTCGTGCGCTGTTTCGAAACCCAAATTCATATTTTGTTATTTAGTAAATTAATTAATATAAATATAAAATGTGGCTTTTCAACCTTTAATTATTATATTACTAAAGATTAAACTAACCTGGAGTGCAATCATAAGTATATTTTTTTAGTAAAGTATTCGTAAGTCCCTTAGTAAATATACTTTTCCCCCTTTTTAAAGTTTAGTAGTTATAGATAACTAAAGAGATTGAACGGGATAAAGTAAAGTTTGTATATATATATTCCCATCAGTAGCATATAGTATTTCTCATGCTACAGAAGAGTTGGCTCTTTTGATCAAGCTGATGATCTAGTGTTCATTTAATATATGATATTTAATTTATAATATCCTTCAGCTTGGAGGATGTGGAGTTTATTTATATTTTCTCATTGTGCTGTTTTTTATACATATATAAGATGGAGCCATGGTAAGTCCAGCCCATCTTCTTCTCGTATGGGTAGTGCAGTAGTGAAGTCTGAGCTACGGGCCAGATTAGCACATAAGTTCCCCACTTCTTATGAACCAAATAAAGGTTCCTGTTTAACAGCATGACGACCGGTTTTTGGGTAAACCGTTGTTTGTCATTAAAACCCTAAAACTATTCTTCCATCCACAGAGAAACTTTATTATTATATTTTACGTGTGCCTAGCGTATTAGTAAAATCTCCATAGCCAACTCTCCCTCCCTAATATGCAGTCTTCGGTGTTGATCTGAAGCATTCTTGAAAACCCGTTCGATCTAAAGCTATCTGGGATGCTTTAGAAGCCCATAGTTAATATATAAATTTATTATAATTAGATGTATTATTAAGCTTCACTCCAGACTTGGTTTGATTTCACGAACAATAGCCACTCGAACTGATGATGAAAGGGCATAACTGATAAAAGTTAATGTAGTGATTAGTTATATAGTAGGGTATTTGTTTCCATTAAATAATATTGGCTCAATTAAATAATAACCAATGTATCAATTATTGTTTAAATGGCCTAGAGTAATGTTACTTTATAAATAAAATGCCTGTGTGCATTTGCCAACAACAATTGTCAATAAATATATTTTAATTCATCATATATCAGTTTCTGTCTCATTATTAAATCAATCCAATTCACTAATTGCCCATAGCTATTTCATTAGTAAAACCCCTATTAAATTAATATATTAGATTTTATCTTTGGAACATCTTTAGTATTTAAGTTGTTTATATATATGTTTAAGTCCATGAGTCTTTTGTTTTCTCCGATTTGCTAGTGGGCCAGATTAAGAATTAATTCTTGTGTGCCATCATTGTTATATTGTCCATTAGGTGTTTGATCTGGGGCTTGGAGAGTGGATTCGAATCCAGGCTGGTCCCTGACCAAAATCTCAGGCTCGACTGGGTTTGAAGTACATTTTGTGAGTTCCAGCTCGTGTTAGATGGATAAGCATGTTTTGACTGGCACAATATATATATATTTGCGCTGCACCTAGGTACTTTAATAAAAAAGAATTAATAATAATAAAAATGTTATTTAAAAGTTAAAATTTTATAATTTAGGCATGCATCTCAAATATATACTAAAATATATATATATGCGACTAAAGGAACGGGATGGGATATAGGGTTTAAACATAGGTTAGTAGATATAACTATGAAGCTCAATCTTAAGCTAAGATTGACTGCTTCAATATATATATATATATCATTAAAAACCAGTCAACACTTAGACATTCCCAATATCATTAACAATCAACAATTTCAAACTATTGTCAAGGCAACCTCCTTTTAACAATAAAGATGAAATCCCATTTTTATTAATGGGCTAATACACTTATATAGACATTAAAGATTGCAACTTGATTACAAAGATTAAAAATTATTGATACAAAGAAATTTAAATAAACCTCTTTAAACAGGTAAATATAACCTATTCTGAATGCAGACTAATAAATAGTCAATTATAACATTAGAAACTGCAATTATAAATTTCAAATTGCACAACAAAGTATTACTTAAGTAATAAATGTAATAATACTCAAGGCTAAATGGATTTGTAAGGTAATCATTAAAAACCAGTCAACACTTAGAAAAATTCCAGTATCAAAAACAATCAACAATTTCAAATTACTGTTAATAATAAAGATAAAATCCTACTTTTATTAATGGACTAATACACTTATATAGACACTAAAGATTGCAACTTGACCACAAAGATTGAAAATTATTGGTACAAAGAAATTTAAATAAATGTCTTTATTTAGCCTTGAGCATTATTATCATATATATAATAGCAGTATGTACTTGTATAAAAAATGTTTAACTAAATATAGATATTATATTAATCTATTAAATCCATTGGGGAACTGATTTAACAATTTACTAATTTCATTTATTTTAACAATCTGTCAATATTTTTGCCATGATAAAAGAAAAAATTCCACTGAAAAGAGATTATTTAATTGGATTTAAACACCTTTTATAATAATTTAAAAAAAAACACATAGGAACAGACCAGTCCTTCAAACAGAAAAGTAAAATACCATTGATAGATGAAACATCAATGGTACCTATAACCAGATCAAGACTATACAAAGCATAATTCATGATCATATTTCCAGGCTATAGCAAGACTGCTGGATTCAAACCCCTAACATCAAAGCATTTTATTTGTTTTGAGGATCAACCTCAGTCACCAACCAACATAGGTTATAGTCAGCATGCTTCGGATGATAAGCCCCCAATCCAGCACTTGAAATATCCCATGACTAGCTCATACTCTTAACCAGGGTCTAGCACATTTATTTAAGACTTAAAAATAACTCTACACTAATTTACTGGTGATGCAATGACAAGAGAGAGAAAATAGACAAAATAACAATTAAGCAAACATTAATATTTATTCATGCACACACATACACATATCTAATATGAAATAATACATTATAATATTTTACATAAACATATAAGTGATTACTTCAGGCTATAGTTACAATAGTTCTTCATTAAAGTTCATTTCATTTAAAATAAAGAGTCTAGATTTTTATCAGAATATATTTAAAAGTATCTTTACCTAGATTTTCATTTGCTTTATTTTCCAACTGGTTGACCTTTTGTTTCTCCATCGATGGCTTCATGGCTTCCCCTCCCTTGTTTTTGTAAAAAAAAAAAAAAGAAAAAGGTTCCTGCTCCTCCTCCCCACCCTCGGTCTGGGTGCAGGTAGTGGGTGTGGGGGGAATAAGGGGGGGGGGGGGGGAAGGAAACCAACCCAACACCCATTCTTGTTTATCTTCTGCATTAATGTTGACTGGCGGAGGAAAGAAGGGTGTGGTGTTGGGTTATAAATCTCTCCCCAAACCCTTGATTTTTATTCTTCTGCCTATATTTTTAATAAACTCTAATATAAAGGAAAAAAATAGGGCGGAATATAAATATATCCCCCAAACAAAAAACAAATGGAGGACGGGAAAAATTTATCAATTAATGGAAAACAGAAGGGAAAACAAAAACCCCAATAGCAATCCTGACTTGAAATGAACTCAAACCGAACTGAATTACAGATTAAAGAGCAGAATGATCTAGCAGATTGCAGCCCTGCCTGAAGAACAATAACCAATATATAATTTTTATACTTTTTCCTCTTCTATTGTCTTCCATAGTTTTTAATGTTTATCACACTTAAATCTATTTTTAATTTTACATTTCGTTATCTTAATCCTTCGTTCAGATTCATCTATTACTTTGATAAAATAGTTTACAGTTTTTTAATTAATTCAACTATTGATTTTGATTTTATTATTAATCAGAAACTGTATAAAGTAATTAATTAGATTTTTGAGAGTTTTTCTTTTACAAACAAATTTTATTCTAACTTTTCATATTTACTTTTTTTTTAAAAAAAAAAAGGAGAGAATGAGTTTTCAAATCTTTTTCTATTTCAGATCCTCCTAACATTCTACTCCACCACTCTTTTTTTAACAAATAGTTTTATTATATGTTAAAAGCAAAATATAAGCATTATTTTTATTTTATTTTTAAAACTACATTTTAAAACTACTCCTTAAATAATTATTACTTTTGGACTATTCTCGTTTATTGGATTTTCTTTTTTTTACACTAAATCGGTATCATCTATTTTTAAATGAAAAAATATGTAACAAGCTATATTTCCTATGGCTTATTACAAATATATATTTTACTTACATGTATGTGTGTGAATAAAAACTGTGTGTAGGCAAACATTTAATTAACTAAGCAAATCTTTAAAGTAGAATTCAAATATAATTTAATATTATAATGCAGCATAAAAGGGCATTTAGTTTTTGTCGGCATGAGAAGTAATGTAGAGGTTTATTATTTAAAGGTTGCATATATATTTAAGAGATTAAACATTAATTATTTAAGAGTTTGTTTATTTATTAAAAATAAATATTAGTTTTCTGTAGTGTTTGAAAAAAAAATTAAAAACATTTCGAACAGGAAAATCTTTTGTCAAAATTTTATTAGATTCCATTCTAAAATTTCTATGGTTTCAATCTTATAACCTGTCTAGTCCTGACACAAATGAAAGGTTATTAATTAGATTAATTTATTTTAAAAATTGTTTCTTTACTATTTAATTCATGCAGTGGGAAGTAAAAAAAATGACCCTTGGTTAGATAAGAGCTTGTAGGAGGCAAATCCACAAGCCACTTCTTCCATCACCCTGCAGCATCTGAAAAACCATTACCAAAGAAATGTTATGCCTTATCAAAATAAATAAGAATTTGCCAGGAGTAATAACTGGACTTCTTGATTAAATAATAATGTTTGTAAATTAAGTAAAAGAAACTAGCATTTAATTTGTTTACAACTGTACTAAAACTTATTCTTAGAGCTTTAAATAATATTGACTTATCTCTAGTTTATTTGATCTACATGAATTAACTGTGTTTTTTTTTTTTCATTAAGTAATCGAAGATATGAACTATCTCAAAGATTTTCTAGGCTAACTTTGCTATCTAACAGAGTTATCCTGGAAAATCTTACTTTATATTATTTGACTGTGACTATATTTCATGATCAGAAACAATAGTAGTGAATAACCACCCCCAAGAATCAATCATCAGGTAAAAAATAACTATTTATTTTGTATTATCAAAAAAAATATTAATATTTTATATTTGTTAAAAAAAAAGTAAAGATTTTTTTCTTTAAAACTCTTAAGTTAATATCCGGGTAAAAGAGATAATTTTTGTAACAAAATTTTATTTCACATAATAAGAATTATGCTGCATGCATACCTATTATTATATTTAAGATTTATTAAAAATAATATAGATACATTGATGGTTATTAGTGCAAAGGAATAGTTAAAATAATCACTTAAATTTAAGTGATGTGTGCATGAAAATACGATTAAAAAATTTGATTGACTTTTATTTATACATATAGCTTTTGTCATTATTTTTTTGCTAGATTTTAATTCATAGTTGTTTATTTTTAATTTAGAATAATGTTTTTTTGTTTATATGGTGTTTTCTATATGTAATGTATTTACTAGATGAAAAATTAAACGTCTTATATTTTCTTGAATATATGGCTTTTTCTTAAGTGGATTCTAAGAAGAAAAAGAATTCTGCCACAGACATGGTAAAATGTCCCTCTGTTTATATTTTATTTTAATGTTAAGTAAAGAATTGACTGTATTCATAATTTCAAGCCACAAAGAGAATGCATCAGAATGACACCCCATTGCCCAAAACTTTTAAGAATAAATAGTGAAATGTGATATAGTTAAAATGAGATTTATATAGACTGATAATTAATTATGCCCTCCTGAACTTTTCGGACATGCATAGTATGTGTAATAATTTAGCTAAAGCTAAGTCATATATTCAGCCAAACTTAAGTATCGTTAATTACTTATTCAAGACAATTAAGTTTTGTTATATTTGAAACATTATTCACACATTTGTATTCATGGTAGTTCATTTAACACACATGTACCTGTTTTCAATATTTTCAAGGGAGTTAAAAACTAAAAACCAATTATAAATATGCATTTTTTTATTATTAGATGAAAGAAAAAGAGATAAAATATTATTAGTTCCTAAAGGTATATTGCAGTTGCCTATTATACCAGGCACAAGTTAAGTCATGAAGAACTGAGAGCTTTATAAATATTTATTACAAATGATTATCTTTTATATTTTTTATAATAAATATATGTATTATATTTTATTAAATTTGACTTCGCATCTTATTTTAGTGTTTTGTTAAGAATACAGTTAATTGATATTCAGAAAATAAAAAATGTATTTGCTTTTGTCTTGTATATCATAGATTCTGGTACATTGCTTCATTGTAAGATGAGTGGGATGAATAATACAGTATTGTTATTTAGCCCAGACACAACTGGAAATTTTATAAGAGCATAATACTCACACACTTTGAACATAAGTATACTCAATGAATGTACAGATATATAAAATACTGAAGATTCAATGTACTGTTAAGCAATGTTTACTTAAATTACAATAAGAATATGTCTTGGGTGCATTTACATAATTTTATATTATTATTATTATTATTATTATTATTATTATTATTATTAATAATAATAATAAGTTTCAACAATAATAATAATAATAATAATAATAATAATAATAAGTTTCAACAATAGTAAACTTTATTGATCCTTTTAGTTACATAGTATTACAATGCCATAGCAAGATACATGTTGAATCTTATTATTGTCAGTTCAATTTCAAGTGCTACAATATTCATTTTTTTAAAAGTACATATCTATATGGGTAATTTTACATGATTCTATCCACTTTAGCAATGTTAATTAATCACATTATTGTCCAATAAGGGCATAATCTGGACCATGCTTTCTTTAATTTTGTTCTTTATAACTTTGCCGTTTGTCTGAGCAGGGACCAAGTAGCTGCATAAATATCCAGGCTGGTGATTTGCTTGTCTCTAACTTGCATTTTATTCAACTTATTTTCAAATGTGGCTGGATGCCTTCTGGGATTATTACCCAATACGAACACACACCTAGTGCACCAAAGTGCATATAGGACAAATTTGAGGCCCTTATGGCTGGTATAGACCTACCTGTGTAATTTGACATTATTTGCATTATTGTAGTATTTTTTGTCTGTATTTGCCCTGCAGAATGCATCTCGTCTGCTCCAAGGCCTTGCAGTTGAAAATTATATGCTGTAGAGTCTCCTCAGCCATATGGCAAAGGCCACAGAATGGAGCAACTGACCTGTACATTCTTCTGTGATGTAAAAAAAATTTGATAGGTAAAGCGTTCAAATTCATCTTGATTATAAAATCTAGGAACTTAGGTTCTAGTTGCCATTTTCTGTATTGCTTGATCAGATATTTGTTGCCTATTTTTAGTATTGATGGTATCTCATTATAATTATTTTGATGTATAAATTTATATATTTCCCAATATTTATATTTTTGATCCAATTGATCTGGAATTGTTCTTTCTCTCCTGCATTGGTAGATGGTGATTGCTAAAAAACAATATTTTGGAGGAGACCTATCTGTAGGTGTTATCTGCTCTAAGTGTCTTAATTTAGGAAATTGAGTGAGTATAGCATATTATTATTATTATTATTATTATTATTATTACTATTATTATTATTACTATTATTATTATTATTATCATCATCATCATCATCATCATCATTATTATTATTATTATTATTATTATTATTATTATTTTGGCTAAATTTGAATTCAAGCATTGTGAATGTATTAAATATATAATTAGAATAAATATGATCTTGATGTATGGCTGTGTTCACTCCATATGCCCTATGTTTTCATTTTCATCATCATCACTCCTCACTGATCTGGCTTTCTTTATTTACCATTACAATATAAATAAGTCATTCAATCTTTAATATTAAATTAAATGAAATTTAAATAGAGATTAAATTCCTGGATTTGGTGGGATCACCTGATTTCCAGATTGTGATGACTCTGTTTAGGCAGAAACATATGGTCAACAGAAATTGGTTGATTCTTTTTCATCAAATATGAGCATTTGAAAGATTCTAAAAAATTTCTAGAGAGCATAAGTTAAAATTAATGTTAGTAATATTATTTATATATTTTATGTGATGTTTAATTAAATAATTATATACTGTGGTGGAATTAATCCCATAACAAATGCACCACTTAAATCTATAGAATATTTCAAGGAAAGTCTGAGCACCAGAGAGAGTAAGTGTTAAAATAATACTCACAATATTAAATCTCAAAAGAGTAATTAAATAAAATCAAATTTGTTAAGATGACTGATAAAGTATGCACATGAAAGCACAGATAAGGGTAATAAATGTAAACTTGTTTGCACATAATTATATATATCTTAATCAGACATTTTCTAATTAAATAGAATGTATTAGTCTCTATGGTATAAATTAAAAAAGAAGAGTATGCATACTGTGTGTAATAAATTGTCTCATGTTTGATCAAAATGTAATAAAGTTGGATGTAAAAATTATAAATTTTCTGTATAATGTTATGCATAATTACAATTTGCATTTTGCAAATGTTTATCATTGTTTTTGGAATAGAATATAACTGGGGTTGGATTGTAGCTGCAAATTTTAAACCTTTCTAAAGAAAAAAAAAAAGATTTTAAAATTATAAGAATTAAAGATAAAAATCTAATAAAAAACAATATAGATTACATTACAAATTATAGCTAACTTTATTTAAATTAATTATAAATATTAAGCTGTCTGGAATTGCCAGAAATTGAAAATTATTTGTGGGTACGCATGTGTATAGTTAAAATTATAAATCTGAAAACAGATAATTAGCCCTAATAAATATTGGCAGGGTAATTAAGCTTTTACACTAGAGAAAGGTAAATTTAAGTATATATTGAATATAAAAATAACCTGTAATGATCACATTACATAGAAACAATCAAGAAAAAGTAGGCACATAGTTTTTGAAGTTCTAGTAAGTGTATCTTTTGATCACAAACTGACATAACCATATAAAAAAAAACCATTGGAAATTATTGAGAATAATATATAATATAGATATATAATAGAATATAAAACAATTTGATCTAAGTTAATTATGCTTTACAACCAGTAATATAGCTCTAGAGAGCACTTATTAATACTATTCATGTTTCAGCTAGTGTGTATTATCTAGTCCAGTGTTTCCCAACCTGTGGTACGCGTACCACTGATGGTACGCGAGTTGCTGGTTGGTGGTACACGAAAAATAATCAATAATGGCGAACATAAAAAAAAAAAATTAAATCATAAAAATATAGAAACGTTTTTTCCTATAATTCATAAAAAATATTTTAATTAATAATATTATACAGTAAAGTTGTTAATATGTACAGTCGATACCGATCTTTAATGTTAATGATAAAATTGAAAATATGATTAAGAAATTAGATTTTTGGAAACAGTAATATATATAAATATCGAAAACAATCAACTGGAAGTATTCGAAACTCTACATATTTTTTTGTTTGAAAATAAGGTTAGTCTATCTCAAGATATACGAGAAAATATAATAGCACATTTAACAGGATTAAAATTGACTTATTTTCCAAAACCCAAAAACACAAATGATAATTGGATTTCAAACCCCTTCTATGCAGAAAATTTAGAAAAAGCTACATCATTATCAATAAAAGATAAAAAAAATTTAATAGAATTATCATGTGACAGAACTTTACAAATAGAATTCAAATGACACAATTTAATTAATTTTTGGTTAAACATTAAAGAATATGAACAACTTTCTGAGAAAGCTCTTAAATTATTATTACCGTTAACTAGTAAGGAATTAATAGGAAGAGCTTTTTCTTCATATATTTTTTTAAAAAATAAGTATCGAAACAGATTGAATGCAGCTGTAGACTTAAGGGTATACCTCGCATCTTTTGAACCAAATTTCAAAAAATTATGTTGTTCGAAACAAGCACAAAGATCTCATTAAATTTATTTTATAAAAATATTTGATTATGATAAGAAAATATACTAATTGGTTTTTTATAATTTTGTGTTTTATTAAAACCATTTATTAGTAAACGAAATATGACAAAATAGTAGATAAATAATGAGTCCGATCAAGGCAAATCAATCTAAATTATTTAATTTGAAAGAATGTATCAGAAAAGGATCATACCCAGAAATTAGACTCTCGTTAATTCTTGATCATCTATTGTGGATTACTAGATGTAAGCTAGTATTTAATCATCAAAATTTTAATCCTATTAACTTCATGCTGAACAATATAAAGAAAACAAGAACAAAAGATAGCCTGATAACCCCTGAGGTTATTTTTACCATGACTTGGGACATGCTGGATTTATCCTCTCCATGGCCCAACCAATAGCAAGATGCTCTGTAAAAGAGAAAACAGACTCAAATTCTGGAAAACCAAATGAAGGAATGAGAAAACACTTTGAACAAAATATGTACCAAATAACTTTTAATGTAATAATGTAATCTTTAATAAATTATTTTGGAAAAAATATGAAACTTTGAACAAACACATACATATAAATATGTTACAGTGAGTTTATAATTTCAGTGAGTTTATAATCTGGCATGACGTTTAGGCGTGTTTCAATGTAATTTGTCTCATTATGAAATGTGAATACATACATGGTCACCCTATAATATTTATAATGCAAATAAAATAACACTCGCAATAGCAAATTTCACAAAATACAATCATTTTTATGGAGTGGTACAATTTAGCGTGATGTACTACCAAGTGGTACGCGAACTAAAAAAGGTTGGGAAACACTGTCCATCCATCATGTAGTCTTCAAAAGTTCATCAAGATCAGTTTTTTTTTGTATTCAGAAATAATGCCTACTATAGATTATTACTATCTATGCCATAAGCATGATAACCTTGCTTACACAACCCCCTGTCTCAACACAAAGTTGTAAGATCAGAATTGATAATTGCTCTGCAAATGGTTCAGCCTCAAAAAGTTGAAGGTAATATAATGAAAATAAAATTACCTGCCTGTAAAATACTTGAATGTAGAATTAAATCTGATCATGAACAAGATAAAAATAATTGAAGGTAGTTTCCAGAAAATGATATATAGACTTCTAAACAAAGAAATTAAAGAATTACTTTATAATGGGTATCTGAAATTCATTTTTTGAGAAAAATATTAAAAGGAAATGGACATGGAAGCATCCAAATGAAGGTACAGCAGAATTGTATTATATTTTGACTAATAGAAAATACATATTTCAAGATTGTAATGTTCTTAATAAATTTAACACAGGAAGTGAT
Organism: Epiperipatus broadwayi; assembly: GCA_028023455.1. Classification (NCBI taxonomy): domain Eukaryota; kingdom Metazoa; phylum Onychophora; class Udeonychophora; order Euonychophora; family Peripatidae; genus Epiperipatus; species Epiperipatus broadwayi. Next base: position 36,541 of record JAQFVV010000195.1, on the reverse strand, counting down.
CATTGATTAGTAAGGTGTAAGTTACGTGCTAATGTAAAACTAGAGAGACAAAAATTATTAAGAAAAACAATATTTACAGTTGATATTCCTAATCTTCAGAAACATTATAATGAATTTAAATTTGAACTTACAAATAGGTTTCAAGTGTTAGGAGATTTTGAACATGATTCAGATTTGAATGAAATTAATATGAAAATAGCTGATACACTTTTAAAAACTGCAACAAACATAGCTGGTAGAAAAAAGCAGCAATTGACTAATAAAATTTCTACTGAGACTAGAGAATTTATGAAGAAAAGAAGGAATATGAAGATATACAAAAATGATGTATTAAAAAGAATTGAATATCTCGAATTTTGTAAAATGGTACGGAAAAGAGTTGAAAATGATATAAGAAAGTATAACTGTGAAATAGCAAGGAAAGCTGTAGAAGAAAATAAAAGTCTCAAAAATGTTAAACAACATTTTGGTATTGGTAGGAAATTTATATCTGCAATAAGAAAAAAAGATGGAATTATTACTAAAAAGAGAGATGACATCATGAAATTGGTAGAAGATTTTTATCAAGAATTATATAGTAATAAAGAACAAGTACCTCCTATATCTATTACATCTTCCGAATTGCCCAGAATTTTAAATGAAGAAGTGAGACATGCAATTAAGTGTATGAAGAAAGGAAAGGCTCCAGGAAATGATGGAATTATAATTGATATATTAAAAGAAGCAGGTGAAGAAATAGAAACAATTTTAGCAAAGTTATATACCAAATGTCTAAATGATAAAGATGTACCGGAAGATTGGAAGAATGCAGTAATAATATTAATATTTAAAAAAGGTGATAAAGAAGATATTAGAAATTACAGACCTATCAGCCTTTTATCAGTTTTATATAAAATTTTTACCAAGATAATTACAACTCGTCTACAGAGAACTTTGGATTTCCACCAACCAAGAGAACAAGCTGGATTTAAAAGTGGTTTTAGTACAATAGATCATATCCAGGTATTGAGAGAAGTCATAGAAAGGACAAACGAATATGAGTTGTCATTATGTTTTGGATTTGTAGATTATGAAAAGGCATTCAATTCTATACACATTTCTTCAGTGATTGAAGCATTGGATCATCAAGGTATAGATCCAGGATATTGTCATATTTTAAAGAATATTTATAAAAATGCAACAGCAACAATTAGATTACATAATGATACTGGAAAAATCAACATTGAGAAAGGTGTAAGACAAGGTGACTCCATATCTCCAAAACTCTTTACAGCAGTGCTGCAAGAAGTATTTTGTGGATTAAAATGGGAAACTAAATGAGTGAAAGTAAATGGAGAGTATTTAAGTCATTTAGATTTCGCAGATGATGTAGTTGTTTTTGCAAATAATGCTTCAGAGCTGCAGGAAATGTTGCAGGAGTTAGCAGATGAAAGTAGAAAAGTAGGACTAAAGATAAATGTTAAAAAGACTAAAATAATGTTTAATCGATTTGCTCAAAATATGAAAATAAAGATTGATTATGAAGAATTAGAAGAAGTTAACAGTTACAAATACCTTGGTCAGATTATTAATACAGATGGAAACATAATGGAGGAAATTAATCATAGAATTAAACTTGGCTGGAGTGCTTTTGGTAGAAATAACTTGATACTAAAAGGAAATATGCCTATGTGTTTGAAAAGGATGGTTTTTAACAAATGTGTTTTACCAGTTCTTACTTACGGATCTGAGACTTGGACACTTAATAAAAGAGCAATACAGAGACTTCAGACCACTCAAAGAAGTATGGAGAGATGTATGTTGGGAGTAACAAGAAGAGATAGAAAATGCAATGTATGGGTAAGACAACAAACAGGTGTTACTGACCTTATTGAAAAAATTAAAAGATTGAAATGGAGTTGGGCTGGACATATTGCTAGAAGAGATGATAATAGATGGACAATTGAAATTTTAAACTGGATTCCAAGAGATTGTAAAAGACCCAGAAAGAGGCCACATGTGAGATGGATGGATGAAATAAGAAAATGTGCAGGGGTGTTGTGGAGAAGAGAAGCTAAAGATCGGAGAAGATGGATTAAACTTGGAGAGACCTTTATCCTGAAGTGGATTGATAATGGTTGATGATGATGATCTGAAATGATATTTATATCTAATCTAAAACTTACAGTATGATTAATTATATATTTCAATTTTTGAACAATTGTATAAATAGCTTCTTATGTTTTGAATTTTATATTATTTATCTTACTTAATTATTTGACACACAGGCTTTTTCCATACCTGACTTTAAATTTAAATTCAAAGCCCCTTATACTTACTTAATTATGTAAAATTGCAAAAGATTAATACCGAGGTAATATGCTATATACAAATAAGCAAGTAAATAACAATTAGGGCAAAAAATAGGCAGAGCTTTATCGATCTGCATTTACAATTATTTTTATACATGCAAACAAATTAAAATTAATATCCAATTAATTATCTTCATATGCAGGTGGAAATGCTGATACATTTTACTAACTCCCTCTCAGTCGTACTTTGACAAAGATACTCCGTATTGAAAGTCATAGTTATTTTGCCGTAATTATTATTTGTTTGCCTATTTGTATCTTGCTTATTTATGTAAATTTGTCTGTTTATTAATATGTAATCTGAATTTTGTTGTGATTCACAAAAATAATAATTATTGTTTATTCACATTGTTTTTGGATGAGCACAATTCTCTTTTTCGAATTGAGATCACATTTAATTTAAAGTTATTTGATTTTTTTTCGTTATATTTAGTAAAACTAAAATATAAGCATTTGAGATTTGTAACGAATTTAATTAGTAACTCAGGGGCAAAAATTGAAGCCTATAATAATTTGAAGTCAATCTTAAAATATCTCTCTCCATGCATAAATACGCGAATACGTGAAATCTTTATAAAATTCATAAAGTTCTTAGTTATTTAAAATTAATGTCAAATCTATTGACCTTCTTCTTCATCTAGCATTCTTATCCCTAATATTTTATTTAAAGATATAGATTATCATCACAATACCGATATCCATGATTAAGATTCTGCCTGATGGTGAAAGATAAAAATTATGTTAATTAAAACTAATCATCATCTGCAGCCTTCGTTTAGCAAAATGATATCTTAAGTCAAAATAATGATTTTTGATTGATGATAATATAATTCAAAAGCAATGCAGAAAAGTGTTAGGAGACTGTGGAGAGAAGATTGGATACGTAATTTAATTATCATCAATAATTCTCAGGTTGCATCAATTTTAACATAAATAGTAATTTTATTTTGATGAATTAATGTGGATGCTAAATTAAGCAGTCTAATGTATGACCTTGTCACCATTTAAGGAAAGAAAAAAATATTTTGTTACATAAATAATGCCTCAACATGTGTTTGGTTAAATCTATACAGCAATATATAAATAATCTTTTATTTTAAGAGGTTTTGAATATATAAATGATTGTATATTATATATATATATATACACACATGTCTCTCCTTAGTCAAAGAAATGACTCAGTGTAGTGGCTAGATAAATTCACCCAGAGTATTAAATGGTCATATTTTAAGATTTTTTCTATTTTGTTTTACATTCTAGATAAAGATAGCTAATTATCCATTTAACAACTGATAACTGAAGTGGCTAGTTGGGTAAGCTAGGGTCTCATCTAGCTATCCCAAAGAATAAACTCATGTCTACTTTATGAGTGTGTCAAGTAAAATCAATAATAATTATATTATGAGCTTTTTATCCTACATCAATGTTCTAGTGTATTTCCAAACAGAAGGTCATATATATGAAAATTAAATTATGCAAATATGATTTCATTCTAATTATGGAATTGAGTTAAAATAAAGGGTAGTGAAAATTTATAATGACAATTGCAGACTTGAAAATAACTATAAAAAGACAAGTAAACTTAAAGTTTTTTTGGAAAAAATAAACAAATGTTTAAACAGTGGTTATGCATCACTTATAATCCAACGCATGCACAATAGATTGCCTGTCTACTGGAGTCAAAATTTCTAAACAAGAACACATATATATATATATATATTACAGTATAAGATTCATTGTTTTATAATAGATATTAAGTTGAAATTTTTTTTTAAAAGCAGATAATCATTAACTTTCTGCAGCTGATAACAGATGTTTTCACATATACTCTTCATATAACATATGTTTCTCACACATATATAATCTTTAAATATTAGAGAGGGTATAGTTTACTATACATATTTTCAGGTTAGTAATTATGATGTTTTAGTAAATCTTATAACACAACTACCAAAATCCACATTCAAACTATTGCTGTGTCTGCATCGATAATTAGCATCGCAATCTATGTTTTTAATAATTAGCATCAGTTGAAACAAATGTAAAAATATGAGATTAATATTATAATCAAGCTCTTTCTTCCCCCAAAATAAAGAAGCTTCCAATTAATGTTTTATCTTTTGTCTTATTGTCACAACTAAACAAAGGTGCAAATGGCTATAGAAAAAAGTATGTAGAGCATAATGAGATAATTAAAAACAGTTATTATTACAATTTTTGCAGATTTAAAAGAAATTGGGTTATCTAAAGATTAGGATATTACTGCCAAAGAATAACACTTGATCAACGTTGGTAATATGGCATTACTTGTCATCCTCTTGACATAACATGTTGGGATGCAAATATGAAATTTTTTTAAGAAAAGTCACTTCTTCTCTCTCCCTTGTTATCTTAACTTCTTTAACACAAAGAACATACATACATTCAACACAATATATGATTATTAATCCATTATAAAATAATATGAATTAATTAAGATTTATTCTGCTTACAAAAATATAATTTAATTTAAAGTATATATTTATTTGTTAAAGTGAATATTATATTTATTAGTATTAATTAAAATCTTTTATGAAGAATGCAATAGTTATTTACGATATAATTGTTTATATCAATTTAAATCAATAAAACAACAAAATGGAATATTTTTAGTAAATTCAGCCTTCGAAAATAATTTATACTATTTAGTCATTGAGTCACTTATAAATAATGTAAATTTGAACATAAACGGAACTCAATGCTTATTCGAATTTAAATTTAAAAAAATTCGATCCGGCATTTATCTAATTAAACTTTTTTCAGACAATAGTCAATATATTAAATGTGATAAAGTATCTAGTGTTTTTAATTAAATGTACTATAAGCTTCAGGAAGTTATAATGTGCAGTCATTTTTAGATACTGATATACCCAACATATTAAATGCGATTCTTGGAATAAAACCCCCATTAATTAAAAGTCGGAAAAAAAATCTCATCAATAAGTCTACACATTTTTAAGAAGAAAAACTATAAATAAAATTATCCAGATATTTACTACATTCCTTATTAAAACTCTATAAATAAAATTACTTACCTTTTCAATATTATTTTCAAGAGTTTTATTTGTATTTGATTAAAAAAAAACAGGTAAGATAAATATTAATTAATATTTGGTAAATTTAAATTAATAATTGTAATAGATAGTAACATCTTCTATGGTTATAATGGTTGTTTAATTGGTAACAGTTTATGTGATTGCTTTGTAATATCTAATGGTTATATTAAGCATTGTTTCGTCAAGTTTATTTACTTAATTATATAATTGTTTCATTAAAGTTTATAATGCACCTCTAAATATTAAGATGCAATAAAAAATTACTATAAATGTCAATCAAGTGCAAACAACTGATTTTAATATTCTATTATTATTTAAATGATCGCATTTCATTTAGTCATAGAACATCACATGACCACCACTTATTATGCTTGTGTATAACTATTGTGTATGGCAATACGTATAGTGAGTTTCGCCTGTTTTGGTCATAGAACCTATTCATTTGATCATAATACTCTATTCTCTAGCTATTTAATCCTGATGATACATAAATAATCAAATGGTTTTGTTTGGGAGTTTACAAAAAATTCAAGCCATAAAAATGACAGAAATGAGGATAGTGGACATTAAGCTCAGAAACGAACATTTTACCATACTACTGTATGGAGAGTTTTGCCTTTGTTTAAGCAGGGCAATCCTGGTGACGATCAAGTGTTAATACTTGGTTTATGTATTCTAAAACCTAGATCCTCAAATTCTATAAAAAATGTTTTCTATTAGCAGGATATGTTATAAAGTAATTTTATTTGATTTGTATACTGATCTTGACTATAAGTGAAAATATTTTTCCAACCATGATACTCATTTAATATCATTGAGCCCCCAAAAATATGAAAACAGAGTTGCAATGATTTAAGTTATTGTTTGTAAATGCGAGTAGATACACTTAAAGAGTCTGGACATTTTTGGTCCTTCTGCGTTATAAACATAAAATCTTAGTTTCTAACAATTTCATTTGTTGAATAATTAATTATAAATCATGATAAAAATTAGATCCAAAAATGTTATATGTCACAAAACAGACTTTAAAAATTAGAAAACAAATTAATTGTGTGTTAAAGATACATAATTCACGCTTATTTTATTTGCTCTTATCATGTACTACCTTACTTTTTTTTTAAACTTTTTTTTTAAATCACAGAATTTAATATTGAAAGAATTAATTCCTACTCTTAACCACTGTTTTAGATGAGTAGACTCTTTAAATATCTGTTCTTAGGCGAATACTTTGTCTAATGTTTAAAACGGTATTAAAAAGATCTAAAATAATACAGCATGAAGATTAATAGAAATCAATACATGCAACATATATATAAAGTTTTTTTAAAAAATGACATATAAATTAATAGTATCTCTACAGTATTACCAAGTGATAGGATTACCCAATATCTTAGTTTAGGATTACACATCTATAACTTTATTTTCATTCTCCACAAAGCTAATTTAATCAATTTTGAAATTTGAGCTAAACCTTGAACCACCTTTTAGAAAAGTATTATAATAAAGAAGTATTACATTTGCTTACCATGACTTTGATCTAGGTTCAAGTCTAAAAAAATAAAATTGTTTTCAAAAGGCTTAGTATTTTTTTCACAGGTAACTGGCTCATAATCAGTCTAGCCAATCATCAAACATTGGTTAGTAAATGTGTATATCGTTGTCCTTAGCCAAAGATTAAAACAAAATGAAAATCCCCATCCCTTTGCAATTAGCAAGACTAGTTAATACTCCTTTTCTTCACTGTTCCTTTTTCAAAGTGGCACCAGAAACTATACAAGTGTTTTTCCTGAAATGAAATAAAGTTGATTTTTATTAATTAGTATGAATAGGTGAGAGTGATTATTGTTAGGTAAATGTAACCATTTCATTAGTATTTCTTTATAAGATCACAATTTGAGTAATCAGGCTATATAAACAATGATAATGAATATTTATAACTCTGATCCAGTTATTGACCAATCTTATACTGGATGAATAAAATTTTTGTTATTGTGCTTAAACTGGAAGATTTCAGAAGAGCTTGTTGTCATCTTCTTTCCAGTACATCAACATCATCACCAGTATTGATGTATTTTTTTTCCATTTGATGTAATATATGCATATATGTGAGTGTTTGAGTGTTAAAGAATGTTCATATGTGGACATTAGTTTTTAAATACAAGTTATCACTGGGATTTACAGTAATGATCTTCAGATATAAAAATTAACTGCAAATATTTAATAAAAATGCCTAAGAAATTACCAAAGACTAGCTCTTGTGTTCCAAAACAAATAACATCTGCTGTGATACATAATGAATGAATTAATCAACAATCTTTATGATGTTTTAAAACAGCTGGTAATCAATAAATGTTTATTATATTTTTAGAATCAAAATGTATTCATTTTATTATACTATGGAGCTATTTAGTGTAATATTGATTAGTAACTAAATGATAGTCTCCAGATTAATTTTACATAATGGCCTTCATTAGAAAAGTTCAAAGCTTTTCAATTATGAAGGCCGTAAGCCAGAAACCATTCTGAAGTTGTGGATACAGCATCTAAGAATTTGGTCTAAAGTAAAATGAATTGAATATTGCTTTTAAAAATATATGTTAAATGTCAAGTGATGCTTTGCAGATATAACTTTATACATATTATATTATTTTTATATTATAGTATGAGGAAAAATGTTATTTATGTCAAAAATTTAAAATATTTTAATGAAAACCGCTGTTAAACATGAATATTTATTAACACTAATTTTATTTTATGATAGCCAACATTAAAATCGGCACCAAAGGCATATATAAGATTGATGAACTTCATCATATGGGATTTAAAATTTTCTGATATTTTGTTTGATTGTGCTTTTATTTGAAATTATTAGCAAATCAAGATTGATTTTCAGAGTGTTCTTAATATTTTCCCAATCTATAAGATGTTTGACTTAGTAATTAATATTTAATTACTTAGATAATGATAATAAAGAAACCTACAAAACTTTTGTCTTGAATGTTTAATGTTAATCATTTTAAAGACTTTTATTTGCTCCAATGTGTTTCTGCATTTAACATGTTAAAATATATTTCATTATAATTATCAACTATTCCTTCTAAAATAATTGCAAATAGAAGTATTTCTTTACTAAATTTATTATTAAAAAAAAGATGTGGACTCATTATCACTAAAAAATTATAGATATATTAAACAACCTCCATACTTCCCATTCTTTTTAAATTCATAAAAATAAAGATATAATAAAAGTAAATGAATTTTAAAAAATGGGGAAGTATGGAGGTTGTTAATATATTTATAAAGATATTATACATGGGAAAGAGAAAGGTGAATAACTGCATGTGTGTGTATGTTTAAAATTTTAAAAAGCAGATATATTAATCTTTAACTGAGGTTTAAAATTTATATCCGAGCTAGAAATATCTAGTTTAGTAAATGATTAGGAATAATCATTATTGTATTTATTTGAGGTGAATGATGTCAAAGTTGTGAGTGGAATGAGTTTGACAGTTGTAAATAAAAATGTAACAATTTAACAAATTATATTATGAGTAAATAAGCAATTATTTTATCTAGCTGATATTTGAATGTAACAAATTATATTATTTTTATTTGAGAATAGTTCATAACATTCTGAAATTAGGATGGAAGCTCATTAGATTATGAAACATGTTTCTCAGTTTACTAGATTTCAATAATGAATTTATATTTGTAAAGAAATATATTTTTTGGAGTTCAGATGTGAAGCTAATGAAAAGTTACAGATTTTATATATATATTATTCCCATATTTTATTAACTTGACCATAGTTTTTGTGGTTAGGATAATCTCCATTTGTTGTAAAGATCTTTCATTGAGATGATATAAATAAGAATTGGAATATAGCAAAAAATTATAATAAAGTAAGGTATTGACATCTTTTAGAAAAAAAAGTTCACTGCAAAAGGGATTAAAAGATAGTATCAAAACATTAAAAACAAACAAAAATACCAGCTATAACATATTTGGATTTATTTGCACTTCCCAGATTGATTTGTTATTAATCATAGTATTCAACTTCAATTTCTTGACTTCTGCTTTTATTTTATTATCTGCAGTTAAAATGAATGTAGTTACTTTTGAGTATTGGTGGTAACAAAGACCATATAGTTTTTAAATAGCTTTTTTCAGTCTAAAGACCCCTCATACAACTTTCCAAAAATTAACAGTGAAAAAGAAGTAATTACTTATCAGACTTGATAACTTCCAAGTCATGAGGTTCTAGTGATTTTCATCCCTGCTTAACTTCTATTTACAAATACTTAGATACACATGAGTTATATAAACAGTTACTTATTTTAAAATTTCTAGGCAAACATAATTTAACAAGTATGCATTTTGATTTTTCAAGTTACATAATATGCAGTTTGACTTTAATAATCATTTATCCTAACTCACTTTCTATCTAAATAAATATTTATAAATACTAATATATATATATATTAAATTATATTTTTCAGTCACTGAAATGTTTAATTTCATTTTTATTTATGCAGAGATTTAATTCCTATTTATCTGATTTGCTATGATGGTGGCATTTTATTTGTAATTATATGTTAAATTAATTTTCATAATCTAGTTGAATTGTTAAATGCTTTTAGAAAAATTAAAACTTTATTTATTTCTCTTCAAATACATATAATAATCTATTAATAATATCACACAGATTTGTGTAAAACACAATATTTTACTGATACATCTGACATGGGCAGTTTATCATGGGAATTGAATCTAATTTATTAATTAAAGCATCACTTTAAATTCTGTATTAAGAAATGTAAAGAGACCTTGTTTCAAGATCAATGATATACTGACAGTTGTCAAATCAGCAATACTTGTAAAATAAAGGAGAAAATACTCCTCAAAATGTATTATACTATACTATGTGTTATTATTACTTTATGAAGTATTATAATTTTATCTTTCTTATTGCATTGCCAAATCCATATAATATTAATATCATCTATATTCTTTATTACTTTTTACAATGTTTTTTTACAACCCACTACTGATGGTGTCGATTGCCACACCAATCTTCTTCAGAACAATTTCCATCTTTCTTTTAAAGTAATAAAGAACATAGATGATATTAATATTATATGTGTTATTACTAATTGAACTTATTTGAAAAAAATATAAATAAAACTAGAATTTTTTAAAAACATTTAACAATTCCTTTTTTTTTTCAAACTAATAATATACTGCAAATATAAATTTTTATGATATGATTTTGATAATTAAAAGATAAAATCACTCTTCTTAATAAGGAAACTTGCCAGCCTACCATCATCACATCAAGTAATTTTATTTGAATTTGAATAAAAATACTCTTATTTTAAGTTTAAATAAAAATGTTTTTAAGTTGACTAAAAATGTGTTTATTTTATTTTAGACAAGAATTTAAAAACTTTTATTTTATATGAATTTAATTCTTTATTGAGATAAAAAGATTTTTTAAAACAAAGTTGTTAATTAACAAATTCTAAAAAAAAAAAAATCTACATGATATTAAATTAAAATTTTACATAAAATAAATTAAAAATCAAACCCCTTTCAAATTTGCATTTATTTTTTAAAGTTGAAAAAGTTTGAATATCTGTTATTTTATCTTATATAAAAAGAAAAATTAAGTAAGATAAAAAGAGATAAAAAGAAATAAGCATATTTGAAAAAACAATTTTTTGGTGCTCAAAAATCTTATTGACCAGAAATAGAGATTTTAAAAAATGGGAATATATAATTTGTATAAGTAACTTTATATTGTAGCCAAAGTTACAACCAAACAAAAATAAAAAGATACGTTATATTTTGAGATTAACAGAAGAACGAATAGTAAAAACAACAATTATGAAAGAATTTTTTATGAAAAAATCAATGAGACATTCAAAGTTTGTGATTTTGTAATTATATAGAGATATATCTAAAGACCATAAGAAAGCATAATTGGAAAATATATGTGTGATTAAAAAACATAGATACATATTATGAAATCAAAACAAAGAGCTTAAATAGTTTTTGATTGCTAGGCAATGGTTTAACAGTATTTTTATTCAGTTTCTTTTAAAATGCTATTTGTTATTTCATTTCTAAATAAATGTTTACTTTTATTAATTAGTTTTAAACAATTTTATGTGGATAAAAATTAATTTCTCTATTCCATTTATAATAATTAATTTACTACATTTCTACATGAATATTGCAATTGATTAAATCCCAAGGATTTTGAGCAAAAGATTATGACTAATTTCTATTAGATGTCATTTCATCAGTTTGTCCAGAGGAGAATTTTAATGCTGTTTCTTTTACTATATATAAAAATTAGTTACTGCAATGTTATTAATCTCTTTCAAACAATATTTTTAATAATTGTTTGAGAATATAATCAGGAGAAAGAGAAATCATCAAAGATTGCTTGTAATGTTAGCCAATAATATTCAACTGATGTAAATAAAGAAGACAAAATAAAAATATGTAATATCTAATGATTCCTAGTTAATCGTTCAAGCCAATAAACATCACGTGGTCAATATTTTTTATGCTTGCTCTTAACTGTTATTAAAACAGGCAAAACCCTCTATACATATTGCCACTCAGTGCAAACCAGAGTATTCAATGAATGTCAGAAGGCTAGTGCATCTGGGGATATTGGATGAATAGATATTAGATGAGGATTTTATGCACTAGTCTTCTGGAATCCATTGATTACTCTGACTTGCACTGAGTGGCAATATGTATAGAGAGTTTTGCCTGTTTTAATAACAGAGAGAAGAAAGTCTGGGGATATTGGATGAGTAGGCACTAGATGGCAAAACTCTCTATACGTATTGCCACTCAGTGCAAGTCAGAGTAATAAATGGATGCCAGAAGGCTAGTGCATAAAATCTGAATCTAGTGTCTAATCATCCAATATCCCCAGATGCAATAGCCTTCTGGCATTCATTGATTACTTTGGCTTGCACTGAGTGGCAATATGTATAGAGAGTTTTGCCTGTTTTAATAACAGTTAAGAGCAAGCATAAGAAATGGTGATCATATGATGTTTATTGGCTTAAAACCAATCCTGCCTAATAGGATAGTAGTGGTAATGGTTATTAAAGAACCAAAGACACCAAAATGTATGGATACTAAACTGAGTTCAGACCTATATGACTATATAAGTTGATGAGCTTGGATTGAAAATATTATGATGTTTTCAATTTGTCTCATAGTTTTGTAGTTGAGATAAAAGGTGGCTGCTGGAGGGTTGAATTAGATCCTAAGATCTAGGCGCAGTGCTCTCGGTTCCAAGTCTCCTCACTGACAAAGGCCACAAGCCAGAAACTAGTCTGGGGATATTGGATGAGTAGGCATTAGATGGGGATTTTATGCACTGGTCTTCTGGCATCCATTGATTACTCTGGCTTGCACTGAGTGGCAATATGTATAGAGAATTTTACCTGTTTTAATTGTTCAAACTGAAAAATACTAAAAACTCGTCATCTAGCAATGGATAATCCTGATTATTAATGACATCTTCACTATTCTTTTTGGAAAAGAGTTCTTGGAGAAAGTTTAGCTTTGAAGTAGACTATTTAAACATTATTTGGCCTTTTATTAATATATATCTCTCAAAAATAGTTTGTTATTTTTTATAAGTAATAAACTTTTATTTAAAAAAACTTATTTTTAAAATTCTATTTAAAATTATCAATTGAAAAAAAATGCATTTAGTATTCTCTCTTGAATAAAAAAATATACAATAAATCATTTACTAAAAATATTCTTTATATAGATATGTTATATTTTAAAATTACAATAATGGTAAAAAGATAAACGGTAATAATATAGGACTTTCACAGAAATATTTTTGATTTATTAAGTCGTAATCTTTATTAACCGAACTTCAGCAGACAAACAAAAATAGGTGTTATGATTTCTCATGAACTGTGTCCCTCAAATCGATTTATAAAAATTGATTATTTTTTCTCTTTCTAAGATATCTTTTATCATATAATATTTTTGTCTCATTTGAATTAAAAATAATTTAGAGTTGCAAGACTTTTCAGCATTAAAAGAAATTGTAACAGTAGTAGTCTAGTTATTGGAAGCATTTTTTAATACAATTATAAAATATCTGATGCTCATTTAATCTTTTTTCTAAAGCACATCTTGATTCATCAAAGTATAATCCTTTGCATTCATATACAGTTTGATAAATAATATTCCTTTTTTGTTGTTTTTACAACTATAATTTTTAGAATTATAAATTAATTTGTTTACATTTGGAATAGTTTTCTACTAAATTTAAACTGAATATTATTTAGAAAGATGGATATCCATTTTTACTATTCTTGTTTTCATTCATATTAAAAGACTTATTAATAAATTTATTTAAAGTATGATGAATTTGTCTTTTATCATATCTAATATTTATAAGTTTTTCAAAAACATTTCAATATTTTGCATTTTGTCACTTTTATAACTGCATAATTTTTCATTATAATGTAAAAATGATTTAAAACTAACCACTATCTTTTTTACATTGAAATGAAAAGTGGCGAAATAAAAAATATTGAATTATTTTTTCAAGAACTTATAAATGTAGGATATGATAGAATATAAATTCTATATGTATTAAATAAATGTAATAATAAATATTATAACATCAATGTAAGTAAAAAGCATAAAAAATTAACATCCATGTCTCTTTTCAACAGTATTTAATTTAAATTTATTTTAAAAATATTTAATAAGAAATAAAATGTTTCATTTTATGTTACTTTAAATGAAACCAAATTAATTCAAAATTGTAAAAAAACATACTATTATTTCTCAAATTATATATGGTTGCAAAAGATCATACATTAGTGAATTAAGATGTTTTTTTAAAAAATTAAATGACATTAGTACTCTACAAATATTCAGTCTAATTATTGCTCAATTTATAATGAAAAATCTTTAAATTTACTTTCACTTCAGATTACACAAGAATATTATATGGTGAAAGGCATCATAGAAAGAAAAAAAGTAGAAAGTCAATTCTTATATATAAATTTAAAGATTCTATAATAATAGACAGCTTGCTAATACTGGGCTACATGGTTCTTGAAAAATCATGTGACATCTGGGGTTTTTCGTCTGCTTAAATTTAACTGATAATGATTACAACTTAAATAATTAAAAGCACTTCTTTGTAATTCTATATTATTTCTATTTATTTTTACCATTATTATAATTTGAAAACTATTATATATACCAATTTATAACCATTACCAATTCACTGTAGGATGAAGATCTTTACAAGTTTAGTCTAGTTTTTCTGATTCCTAGCCTTTCATCCATTCATCTCATGGTGATCTCTTTGCATGTTCTTACAGCCTTGGGATTCAGTTTAAGACTTCAACTACCTATCTATTATCATATTTTCTGACAATATGTGCAGACAAGACCCATTTCAGTTTTTAATTTTTCAATAATAATGTATTTTATTTTTCAATCTCTTCTTGTTACTTCCAACATAGATCTCTCCATAATGCATTGAGTGATCTGAAACCTCTGAATTGCTTTTTTGTTCAGTGTCACATCTCAGTTTCATAAATAATCACTGATAAAACACACCTATTAGAAGCTCTTTTTATCAAACACATAGGCAAATTTTTTTTTAATATTAAATTATTTTTACCAAAACCAATCTATCCTTGTTTAATTCTATGATTAAATTTTAGGCTTCTATCTATATTAATAATCTGATGAAGATATTAATAATTTTTAATTTCTAATTCATAATTATCAATCTTTATTTTCTTTTTCATAGAAAATCCATAGAATATTTATTTAATTTTTTACCATTTTTTTACTACTACTTTTTTACTTTGATCTAATAACTTTTGCATTCCATCACCCCATCTGCTTTTTATAAAACTGCTGTAAAAGTTTTTGGAAATATGTAATCATTCTATCTTGACACCATGTAACTGAAAAGCATGTGAGGCTGTAATAATCAAAGAGATCTCAAATGCTTTTATGAAATGGCACATGTTTTTTTTAATCAGATTACTTTTTTAAACAACAAAAAAGCAATAATTTTTAAAAAAATCTTTTTTTTTTACATATTATTTATTTTTGTTTTAAATTACATGCTTTCAACATCTTCAATAAGAACAAATTCTGATTTTCACTGAAGATTATCAAAAGCTAGAAAGTAATCTAGAGATTTGATATAACACTTGCATTTTGGTATTCATTGATTTCTCAAGCTTATCATAGATGACCTGAATTAAAATAAATAAAGAAAAAATAAGGCTTTTATTAAAAATTAATAAGATGGATTTGAATGTATATCTTTGATGTCTGAAGAAAGCAATTACACCAGTTCAATTATGACTGCTTATATAAAACCACTGGAATTAAAGAATATTGCAAAAGTAAATCCATGGAATATTAGAACCAAAACAAACCAAAGAAAATGATAAAATATTGACAATGATGAAAAAAAAACTATATATTACAAGATATTATGAGATATTGTTATGGATTCTAGTGAAATTCTTGAAGTACTTCTATAAATGATAAATTATTGATGGTTAAATTCAAGACAGTTCTAAGAGATCTTATATTTGATTAACTATCAAATCATTTGGAAGTGATTTTCATTTATGGCTACTATTTAATTACAATTAATCTACAGGCAAAACTGTAATAAAATGTATGTGATAATGTTGCCTTTTTTCTAAATTTTAAATGAAACATAACTCAATATAATTGTGATAATGTTGCAAAATTGTTATTTGTCTTGTTATTCTTAATTGCCAGGTTTTTTTTTTTCAGGAATAATCAACAGCAAATTATTTGCATTTTCTAAATTATTTATACTTAATATTTGAGTTTCGTCTCTTTTTTTTTTTTACAAAAAAAAAAAAATATTTATTTTGACAATTTCCTTTCTCCTATTCATATATATATTTTTCTGATTCCAAAGACAATCTTCTGCAGGAGTGCATTAGTAATATAGATTAAAATCAATCTTCTAATTTTTAAAATATTTTTTATTAGAAATGTGAATATATTCTAAAACTTTCAATATTTATAATTTTTAAATATAATTTATAAATTATATTCTTTAAGTTCCAATGGATGTTTAATTTATTGTATTATGGACATTACTGCTCTTATAACTGCAGCACCAACTTTTTAATGAACTTCTGAATCGACGAGAAAACATTTTACTGTGTTTGTTAAGATTCTGTTGAATTGCTCACATACTTAATTTTTGTTCTAAGTTTTTGGAGTTTATTGGGTTTTTTTTTTTCAATTTAATCCTAACATTTTTTTGAAGAATCTCAAAGGGGTATGGTTATCATATTCATCTATCTAACTTTAGATGAGTGTTTCAGATTTATGAAGCCATCCTATAATCAATCAGCTTCTCAACCACTATCACTGATAAATAAACATCCAATTAGTATTAGTTATAAGATAAATGTTGTGGTTAAATCTGGATTAATTGGTCATATGAATAAGTATAAAAAATATTAAACAAAGAATATGATTGTAATATAATGTGACCTTTACCATTAGTAGGTAGAATTCATATTTTTCTAGAGCAATGAACCTATGTTTTCTTTTTACCTTTTAAATATTTTTGTAATGTATTCTTTATTATTTCATTAAAACTGAAAACGTTTTGTTCTATATTTTTCTCATCATTATCATCAACCACTATCAATCCACTGCAGGATGAAGGTCTCTCCAAGTTCAATACATCTTCTCCGATCTTTAGCTTCTCTTCTCCACATCACCACTGCACACTTACTCATCTCATCCATCCATCTCACATGTGGTCTCTTTCTGGGTCTTTTACAATCTCTTGGAATCCCGTTTAAACCTTCAATTATCATCTCTTCTAGCAATATGTCCAGCCCAACTCCACTTCAATCTTTTAATTTTTTCAATGAGTTCAGTAACACCTGTTTGTTCTCTTACCCATATATTGTGTTTTTGATCTCTTCTTGTTACTCTCAGCATACATCTCTCCATATTCTTTGAGTGGTCTGAAGTCTCTGTATTGTTTTTCTATTAAGTGTCCAAGTCTTAGATCAATAAGTAAGAACTGGCAAAACACCTTTGTTAAAAACCTTCCTTTTCAAACACATAGGCATATTTCCTTTTAGTATCAAGTTATTTCTACCAAAAGTACTCCAACCAAGTTTAATTCTATGATTAATTTCATCCATTATGTTTCCGTCTGTATTAATAATCTGACCAAGGTATTTGTAATTCATCATAATCAATCTTTATTTTCATATTTTGAGCAAATCGATTAAACATTACTTTAGTCTTTTTAACATTTATCTTTAGTCCTACTTTCACCTGATAACTCCTGCAACATTTCCTGTAGCTCTAAAGCATTATTTGCAAAAACAACTACATCATCTGCAAAATCTAAATGACTTAAATAATCTCCATTTACTTTCACTTTTTTAGCTTCCCATTTTAGTCCACAAAATACTTCTTGCAGCACTGCTGTCAAAAGTTTTGGAGATATGGAGTCACCCTGTCTTACACCCTTTTCAATGTTGATTTTCCTACTGTCATTATGTAATCTAATTGTTGCTGTTGCATTTTTATAAATATTCTTCAAAATATGACAATATCCTGGATCGACACTTTGATGATCCAATGCTTTAATTACTGAAGAAATGTTTATAGAATTGAATGCCTTTTCATAATCTACAAATCCAAAACATAATGGCAACTCATATTCATTTGTCCTTTCTATAACTCCTCTCAATACCTGGATATGATCTACTGTACTAAAACGACTTTTAAATCCAGCTTGTTCTCTTGGTTGGTGGAAATCCAATGTTATCTGCAGACGAGTTGTAATTATCTTGGTAAACATTTTGTATAAAACTGATAAAAGGCTGATAGGTCTGTAATTTCTAATATTTTCCTTATCACCTTTTTTAAATATTAATAATATTACTGTATTCTTCCAATCATCTGGTATACCTTTATCATTTAGACATTTGGTATATAACTTTGTTAAAAAATTTTCTATTTCTTCACCTGCTTCATTTAATATATCAATTATAATTCCATCATTTCCTGGAGCCTTTCCTTTCTTCATACATTTAATTGCTTATCTCACTTCTTCATTTAAAATTCTGGGCAATTCAGAAGATGTAATAGATATAGAAGGTGCTTGTTCTTTATTACTATATAATTCTTGATAAAAGTCTTTTATCATTTCATGATGTCATCTCTCTTTTTAGTAATAATTCCATCTTTTTTTTTTTATTGCAGATATAAATTTCCTACCAATACCAAAATGTTGTTTTACACTCTTGAGACTTTTATTCTCTTCTACAGCTTTCCTTGCTAGTTCACAATTATACTTTCTTATATCATTTTCAACTCTTTTTTGCACCATTTTACAAAATTCGAGATATTCAATCTTTTTTAATGCATCATTATTGTATATCCTCATATTCCTTCTTTTCTTCATAAATTCTCTAGTCTCGATAGAAATTTTATTAGTCAATTGCTGCTTTTTTCTACCAGCTATCTTTGTTGCAGTTTTTAAAGGTATATCGCTTATTTTCTTATTAATATCATTCAAATCTGAATCATGTTCAAAATCTGCTAATACTTGAAACCGATTTGTAAGTTCTAATTTAAATTCATTAGAATTTTTCTGAAGATTAGGAATATCAAATGTAAATATGTAAATATTTTATTGCAATATAATTTTGAGATCCTCTGTGCAAATTATCACAATGGTAGAGTGATAAACTTGAGAACTAAAGGCCCTGAGATCAAAACTGCTACTTCTATGCTAAAACATCATATGACATTCCCAAAAGACTAGCTATTAATTATTTGAACTTTAGAATAAAGTTTTTATAAATCACAGATGACTATTTTGAAATTTTTTTTATCTTTGTGTCTTTAAAATTTTTGTAAAATTATAGTAATTTTCCACAAAACAAAAGTATTTCTAAGAATTAGTTTGCAATAGTCGTTCTGCTATTCTTTTAACAAAATAAATATACATTAGTTAAAGCAAAATATAAGCTAGTCACAACTAATCATAATTGTGTTATCATTTTATTCATCTTTATTTTATCTCATAAATCATTTATTGTTTTTCAAAATTTTCAAGAAAGATTTTTACAAATGGATTTATAAATGATATATTCATCACTCAGGGTCACATAATAAAAACTTGAAAATGACTAGATATACATGAACTTAATATGAAGAACTAATCATATATATATATGAAAAACAAAAAAAACCAAGTTAAAAACCTTGTTAAAGCTTGTATTTATGATAACAAATGGCGTTCTACCAAAAACACCGTCAAGCGTAGTTTTCTGTTTACATAAACGTCAGAGCGAGCATTCACTATCTCTAACTTTAATTCCACTTTCAGATCATGATTTCAAGCTATTTGCTATCGTCAGTGAAAGATTCATGCTTGCAAGCTGAATAGAAACTGTTTCATAAATGCTCAGAGTTTGTGTTTAGATCTAGTTTCTTATTCCTGTCTTTCACTGACAATAGCAAATAGCTTGAAATCATGATCTGAAAGTGGAATTAAAGTTAGAGATAGTGAATGCTCGCTCTGACGTTTATGTAAACAGAAAACTACGCTTGACGGTGTTTTTGGTAGAACGCCATCTGTTATCATAAATACAAGCATTAGCAAGTTTTTTAACTTGTGTTTTTTTGTTTTTCATAAATGTACCTTTGAGGTCTTTCTTGCAATGATGTATATTGCAGAGGCTTCTACTATGTGGTGATGCTGAACTGAGATCAGACCCATGTAGCTATCTGGCTTGCTATGCTGAGTTTGAAGACATTAACATGTCTAAAAGATTCACGCTTGCAAGCTGAATAGAAACTGTTTCATAAATGCTCAGAGTTTGTGTTTAGATCTAGTTTCTTATTCCTGTCTTTCACTGACGATAGCAAATAGCTTGAAATCATGATCTGAAAGTGGAATTAAAGTTAGAGATAGTGAATGCTCGCTCTGACGTTTATGTAAACAGAAAACTATGCTTGACGGTGTTTTTGGTAGAATGCCATCTGTTATCATAAATACAAGCATTAGCAAGTTTTTTAACTTGTGTTTTTTTGTTTTTCATAAATGTACCTTTGAGGTCTTTCTTGCAATGATGTATATTGCAGAGGCTTCTACTATGTGGTGATGCTGAACTGAGATCAGACCCATGTAGCTATCTGGCTTGCTATGCTGAGTTTGAAGACATTAACATGTCTAAAAGATTCACGCTTGCAAGCTGAATAGAAACTGTTTCATAAATGCTCAGAGTTTGTGTTTAGATCTAGTTTCTTATTCCTGTCTTTCACTGACGATAGCAAATAGCTTGAAATCATGATCTGAAAGTGGAATTAAAGTTAGAGATAGTGAATGCTCGCTCTGACGTTTATGTAAACAGAAAACTACGCTTGACAGTGTTTTTGGTAGAACGCCATCTGTTATCATAAATACAAGCATTAGCAAGTTTTTTAACTTGTGTTTTTTTGTTTTTCATAAATGTACCTTTGAGGTCTTTCTT
Organism: Epiperipatus broadwayi; assembly: GCA_028023455.1. NCBI lineage: Eukaryota > Metazoa > Onychophora > Udeonychophora > Euonychophora > Peripatidae > Epiperipatus > Epiperipatus broadwayi. Next base: position 15,493 of record JAQFVV010000195.1, on the reverse strand, counting down.
GCAATGATGTATATTGCAGAGGCTTCTACTATGTGGTGATGCTGAACTGAGATCAGACCCATGTAGCTATCTGGCTTGCTATGCTGAGTTTGAAGACATTAACATGTCTAAAAGATTCACGCTTGCAAGCTGAATAGAAACTGTTTCATAAATGCTCAGAGTTTGTGTTTAGATCTAGTTTCTTATTCCTGTCTTTCACTGACGATAGCAAATAGCTTGAAATCATGATCTGAAAGTGGAATTAAAGTTAGAGATAGTGAATGCTCACTCTGACGTTTATGTAAACAGAAAACTACGCTTGACGGTGTTTTTGGTAGAACGCCATCTGTTATCATATATATATATATATATTGTCAGATAACTCATAATAAATAATTGGATTGGTTTATTCTCACACTTTCTTCTGTGGCTATTCAGGGCTTCTTAATATCAATTTGAAAGTGACTGCCATTTTTTTATTACTGTAGTGATAGGTGATTGGAAGGAGTGTGTCTCATTTAATATAACAACATTTACTGTTTGAACAATCTATTTAATATATATATTGTACCGGACCACTCTCCTCCTATTCTTGTACTGAGCATGAAGTGATCAAGATTGAAATGGATACCAATTTAGCTGATTATCTGTACTCATATATATTGATACTTCCAGCTGAATTGATAGAAAGAGTGAATTGACAGGACTCTTCCAATTAAAAACCACCTTTAATTGGTATCTTACTTGAATGCTGGAATGTTTAGGACTTATGGTAATTACACATAGCTTTTGTGTGACACTCCTAGAAAAGAATATGAATCCCCCCCCCTCCTAGAAGGATGTGAAATATCATATATTCAGTGGAACATGAGAATAAGATTTAACACCCCGGTAGAGTGATATCCCATGTGGCTAGCTCAGTCCTCTACATCTAAGGTCTTCAATGGGTAAGTTAAATGGTTATTACAAGTACGTGATTGATAAGGAAAGAATACATTTTATCAAATAAATAATAATACAAAAACGAAACAAGTTTAATATTGTGATCAAATATTTATTTAATCCCAGATACCCACCACCGTTTCATACTTAAAATATAATAAAAATAAATGATTTTTTTCATTAAACTCATATATATATATATATGATGCTTTGAAATAGATGAATATATAAATACAATTTAAATTTATTTAAACGCACATTGATTACATAAGTAATATTTACTAAGGCTCTAACCTCAAGAATATGCATATAAAAATGTGATATTAGGGACCTCTACACGTATTAACTGCAAGCTTATGCTTTGGAAGAAAAGAGGGGAACCCTTCTTTACTTCAACCTACTTTCTATTTAAATAGGTGAAGCTGAAGTTGTCAGATTTAAGAGCATGAAGCTATTAAATACTTCACTGATTAAGTCCACATTTCTTATTACACATTAATATTTGTGAAATCTTTCAATTTACAATGAGTCAATGGAAAGATCTTATAGTTAGAAATCTATTACGATAATTTAAAATTGTAAGCTTGTGGTTAAGACCTGTAGAGGTCCCTAATATCGCATTTTTACATGCATATTCTTGAGGTTAAAGCCTTAGTAAATATTACTTACATAATCAATGTGCGTTTAAATAAATTTATAATTACAACTTTAAATTATCATTCTAACTCGAGAAAGAACATAAAAAAAGAAAAACACAAAGTAAAAGTTAACTCGAGAAAGAACATAAAAAAAAAGACACAAACACAAAGTAAAAGTTAACTCGAGAAAGAACATAAAAAAAAAGACACAAAGTAAAAGTTACAAGTAGGCTTTATGATGACTTACATAAACCAATTGATCAAACAATCACAAATTCATATTACTTTTTAGTCTGTTTATGAAGCATTCGTTTAATTTTTAACTTCTACAAATAATTTTTTTTTCTAAAAAAAATTCAATCTTTTATATAACTATAGTTTTCTATTGTAAACTATTCTCAGCATATTAGCTCAATAAACAACCTACATATCTTTAAAATGTATTTGAGATGTTCTTTATAATGTAAATGGGGATTGTCTCTCCTATCTTAATCATATTCAAGTTTATCTCAAAACCTTTTTACATTTATGTTCCTATTTACTCTTGTTAGGTGTGTCTTTATAATAATAGATCCAACAGCATCACATTCAGCTAGTTGAAAAGCAATCTAATTGGTCTTGACATTTTATTTTTGAAAAAATTTTCAAGTGCCTTTGATTAAAAGAGAATCCCACTAAACATCACATGATCACCATTTTTTATGTTTGCTCAAGCTGTTGAAACAGGCAAAACTCTCCATACAATAATGCTACTCAATGTAAGCCAGAGAAATCAATGAATGCAAGAATGTTTGTGCATAAAATCCCTATCTAGTGCGTACTCGTCCAATATTTACGGACTAATTTCTAGCTTGTGGCTTTCATTAGTGAGGAGCCTTTTATCTAAAATCACTGCACTTAGATCATAGGATCTAATGCAATGCTCTAGCAGCCACCTATATAAGCTAATGAGCTTGGATTGAAAATATTATTGTGTTTTCAATTTTAGACTCATAGTTTGTAGTTAGGTAGAGATAAAAGATGGCTGCAGGAAGATTGCATTACATCCTAAGATCTAGATGCAGTGATCTCATCTAGGGCTTCTCACTGATGAAAGCTACAAGGTAAAAACCAGTTTGGAGATATTGGATGAGTAGGCACTAGATAGGTATTTTGTGCACAAACCTTCTTGCTTTCATTGATACTCTGCCTTGCACTGAATGGCACTACTGTATGGAGAGTTTTGTCTGTTTTAAAAGAGAATCACTTTCTTACTTTCATATAATAAATTGAATAAAATATTTACTCTATATATAATTAATTTTAATTGATGTAATTGTGTTGCTGTGGTCAAATACTCTATCTTCTGAAAACCTACCAAGATATTTGAATTTATTAAATTTCCAGCATCAAATCTATATAAGCTTGAAGTTATCTATAGATTGTTTTATAGACTATTATTATAAAAGTGAAAAATAAAGTTGGAACACACAATCCTGTTTTCATTTTAAATGCCTTAGATTTTTCACCATCAGTCACTGCATTATATAGAAGCTGGATAAAATCCATAAGTTTTGATGGTATAACTAGATAATTTCAAACACTATCACAAGCCTTTTAAATTAATTAAGTCAAATGTCATGATCACATAAAAATAACATATAAACTGCATATGCAGCAATGGCACTTTTTTTTTGCATTTACCTACAACACAAATCATGAATCTAGCGTTTATCAATATCTAAATCCACATTAAATTTTTTTGTATCTATTTATCTCCAATTGAAAGCAACCAATTCAATAAATCTTTGCCTGTAGTTTTGCTACAGACAACAGAGATATTTTATTATAATTACTGAAATCAATTTCGTACGGTGACATGACTTCATAAGTCTATCCTAGAACATTTTAATAATTTGATGATAAAATGTCAGTATAACTTAAAACATGCAGATATTTCATCAGGATTTGCAGCCTTTTTTAAGATTACAAATATCTATTTTAACTTCATTAAACTTTATCATCATCAATAATATTCTGTCTCATGAACAAGTTCAGACATAATCACTTTATCCATTTTATCATTCCATTCTCTTCATTGCTCAGCTCTTAAATTCCACATATCTCTTGCCCATCTCTTATATCATCCAACAATGTCAATCTTTTAAGCTCTTTCTTCTTGAGTCCATTCATAATTTCTTGCAAAACATCTTTCATTAAACTATACTTTCTTCTTAATATATATCCAATCCAGTTTCTTTTTCTAATTTCCTCAATCAATCTTCTTTCATTTATGCTTTCCAAAACTTTTTCATTTATTCATCTAACTGATTTTTTCATTCTTCTCCATGCCCACAATTCAAAATTTTCCAATCTGTTCCTAATTTTATTAGTCATTGTCCATGATTCACAATCATACAATAATACACTCCACACATTTAATTAATCTTTTTCTTAATTCTCCCTTCAAAGATCTACAAAATGTTTTATTTCTTCTAAAAATGCTTCCTTTGCCAATGTTACTCTTTATTTGAAACTTCATTTTCACTTCTTCCATCCTTACTTAAACAACTATCCAAATATTTAAATCTCTTTATTTGTTGAACTATGTTATCATGGATTTCAATTTGTAATTTTTTTGCATTTCTCCCTATCCATAAACACTTAGTCTTCCCAACATTAATCTTCATTCCAGACTCCATACATCCTTTAATTTTTCAACACACAATCATATCATCTATATCATACATTTTAAGCTGTATATGTTTGTATAAATGTATATTAATAGGAAGAATAAAGAAATCATTGAAATATGGCATTAAGTTTTTGTATCATTGTTAAAAAAATTGATCAAAATATTCTTTATATCTGTTCAACATATCATTGGTAATATATATATATATATCATAGATTTAATGGGATTATAATATATATATATATATCATAGATTTAATGGGATTATAACATTGTTGCAATGTATCAAAAAAGATCAAAAGTGGCCATGATCAGCAAATAACTATCTCCTTTACATTTTTTTATCCCAGTCATTTTAAAAACTTTTTTTATCAAACTTTTTATGATGATCCATATTCGATGTGGTATTCAGTCAAATAAAGAATGCCATATTTCCCTTTAATCAAGATAAATATATTTGTAAGTGTGTATATGTATGCATGTTTTAATATTAGGTTTTTTATTATTAATGCATATAGTATACAAAGAGTCATAGATTATTTTGTATTATATATATATATTGTAACGGGATGGGGGTAGGTGATATAGAAAATGAATCTGGGTTGATGGAAAATCATCACCAAGCCCAGGTAATACAAAATCAACAATTTACAAAAATATGATATTTAAGGATATAAGAGTATGAGATCAAGAGAATATTGGGAGATCAGCCAGCCATTCCTCAGAAGAGCAACTAAAATAACTATACATCAATCATATATCAACCAGCATTATAAAGTAAATGTAAATATAATTCAAATACCATTCGTCATCATGAATAATCCACAATAAAATATAATAAAATCAGCAGACCATCTTGTGGCTGGATTGAAAATGGGTCTTCTTTAGACCGGGCTAACTATTGAGCCTTTGCCACCTTGGGCAATTATTTAAACATAACTTGGATGCATCAGCTTAGTGCCCATCCATTAAAATACATAAGAATCAGAAATCAAAACAATAATGCTGGGACATTTAAAAAATACTGATCATCATCATTGTTCTGGCCACTTAAGTACCATTAATGTACTGGCAAACTATAAACTTAATTCCTAATAAGGCTAAACTAAATAAAAGATAGTGCATGGGCTTTAAAGAATATCCTCTTTGGTGCCAACCAGGATGATGATTGATCATCGCTGGATGCCCCAAAAGCACTAAGTATACATCCCCATTTATATATTCATCCCATGCACGAATCTAGCCCAGAGAACACAAGCTCTATTACTGTATGTGAACAAGAGATGATCAAATACAATTTTAACAATTAAATACAAGTTTATTATTAACAAAAAAAAGATATTTAAGGTCTGATTTTGAGTAGTATACAATATAAAAATATTATCATATTTGTGACTGACAAAATTACTATACAAAATTCAAAGTTATTACATTGTTTTACAATATTTCTCAATTAGTTTCTATAAACACACACATATATACATATCCTACACAGATGTGTGTTTTATAATATACAAGGAATAAATATCAAACTTATAATAATATACAATAAAAACATTTCAATCAACATAAAATAATTATATAAAAAATTGATTACATTTTATATGTGTTATACTTGACAAGCATTGGTATTATATTTTCATAATTAATTTCTTTGAAAAATACATAGATTTCCTACCTATACCTGTGTATAAACAAGATATAGATATAATTTAAAATTAGTTTCAGTTTATAAGTTCTCTTTTTTTTTTCTTAAAAAAAAATATAGTCAATTTTTGACGAGTACTTGTTGATTAATTATCAGCGTTTTTAGACCATTTTTAAAGATTTGCTTTTTCAATTTTAATTCAAATAAAATTATGCTTGCATTTAAGTTATATACTCTTCTTTTAATGTCATTTTTTAATAAGGATTCACCAAAACAATTTATTTAAGTATATATCAAATCGTTTTTCTTTTAGACATTTGACTCAAATAAATTATTTACTTGTTTTGTTTTAGTTGTTAATTTATAATTTTAAAAGTCATTTTCAGGAATATTAAAATAAAATAACTCACTATATATACACACGATGTGTTTATCTGTGTTTCCCTGCATGTATTGATAAACAGCAGCATAAGTACACCAATTTCTTCGAGCTTTCTCTTGGTAAGCTTGGTTTTTGCTCCATCAGAAAATGTAATCCAGGTTTATTGTCATTGTCAGGTAAAAGTACATAATTCAGGTATGGTTGGCTTTTTTTCTTCTGTAGTCAGTTCCACTTATACTTGGATTTTGTAAGTTTTAGGTCAGCAAGCTGTTTTCCAGAACACTTTTAAGGCTATGAATTACAAAGAATCTTGACCAATTTTCCTCCATGTAAATTCAAATTCCACCAGTGAATTGTATAGCAGCCACTTCCTTGCATTCTTACATCCTCATGGCAGTTCTCTTGATAATTATTTTAGCCATCTTTGCAGCTAACTTTACTATGGCTATTTTCTGCTACAGTTAAAAACTCTTCACAAAATATTTTAGCCAACTTTACAGCTAGCCTTTCTGCTAACTCTTACAAAACTGCAAGCCAAAACTGCTCTCTTCAAAAATCATTACCCAGACTAGAGCTAATTTTGTTATCAGCCCTTTTATAGAATCATCTAAGGTGATAACAGCAGCTTGATTAAAAACAGAGTTTTCATTTTTATCTCACTAATCCCTTTGAAAACATATACATCTTTTTACTTAGGGGATTTCTAATAGATAAAAATTTTGTTTAATTAATTAAAATTTCAAAAATACAATAGGGTGTTTTAAAATTTCAAAATCAGAATAATAATTAATAATAATGCAATATTTATATTTATTCAGACCTTCTTAAAATATTAATTTCATAATGAAATTTTACTTTAAACCCAGAATTATTTAACCCTTTATTTATTACTATTTTATTTTAGAAATATAAAAAAATATCTACAAAAATTTATTCTGTGTTTATTTCTACTTTTCCTTTACTTTATACATATACACACACACACTATATTATTATTGGTGTACTATGTAACCCAACCAGTTACAATATATATATATATTATATTTAAATATATATTTAAATATAAATTTATATTTAAATATTTGTGTAGTGGTTTATAATTTTAACATATAAATTACAAGAATTTAATGATTTGTAATTAATTTAAATTTTATTGTTTATAGTATGTGCACCATTTTCTTCAAGCCTATTTATCTTGTGAACTTACTTCTATCTTCATCGTTTAGTGTTTCAGTTGTTAATCATGATTTCAAACCAATTTGTTCACATAACATAAACAATTGTGCTTTGCAAGACAATATCACTGACGAAGATTATAGTAATCAAAACTCAATTAAAAAGCAGCAATCCCAGATTATTACACAAAAAGAAAAATCTGATGAAAGTCAACCCCAAAATCAAGTCACTATCATTTTCCAGAATAACTCAAACAATGCTCTTCAAAATAATAATACAATTTTTAGTTACTTTAATAATTCAGAAGATTATCTTAAAGAATCGGAGTCTTCAAATATTTCTACACCCAAGAATGATTCAAATCAAGATGATTTTTACATTATAGAACAGAAAGCCATCGTCAATACTATGTCTCCACCTAATGAAATATTTACAACAGCGCCTTCTAGTTCAGAAAAGTTTACCATAAATTATAATGTTAAAAAGACATCTTTTATTTTTTCTAACCAAAAGACATCATTTAACTCTAAAAAAGAGACTGATTCAAATCATTTTATAAATCAAAACAAGACAGTCATTATTGAAGACAATCACTTCCAGAAACTAAATAACCAAACAAATTTTAATAATAGTATTCAAAAGTCAACTGCTAGTACTAAAGGTATATTGGTTCCTCTAATAAAAATTGCATTCATGAATTCAGATAATCAATCAGATTTAATCCAAAGTGAAAAAAACACAGCTTATGACTCTGAACACTTATCACTTTCAAGTAATCCTTCAAAAAAGAATCAGACAGATGTTCAAAATAATTACTTCAATGAATCTCATGGTAATAATGAGTTCTATCACAATGTTGTATCAAATCCAGATAAGCTTTATCTCAATACACAAAACAAATTAGAAGAATATCAAAATAATTCTTCATATAAATCTAAGATGATTAAAAATGGTGTTTTACCAGATTCTAATGAATCATATAATCAGGTAAATGAATCATATGAATCTCAAAATTCTAATGGTATTACTTCATCAAATAAAAATAAACAGCAGAACTTATCTGATTATCAGAATAATGCTTCCAATGTAACTCGAGTAAAACTAGATAATCCAATTAATTTAAACAATATTCAAGAAGAACACCAACTGAATTTTTCAAAATTTTATGGAGTAATTTTTTCAAAAATTAATCAAAAGCAAAATAATGGCTTAAATTTACAGAAAGGACACAAAGATGCAAAAAATGACATGAATTTTACAGATAATGATCAAAATCAAGCAAACAATTTTAACATAACCGATAATCACTCCATTGAAAATCATAATATGAATTCTTCAAAAATTCACTATAAACAAGAAAAAGTTTTGTATTACCCAAATCAATTAAAACAAGATGTGGTTCACAGTTCTCCAGAAGGTAATACAAATCAAAAGGCTCAGAATAGTTATCAAGATTTGATGATTAAAAAGCAAATAACCAATTATTCAAATATTTATTTAAGTACTATAAATACCTTAGTGTCTAAAAATTCTGATCTTCATCTTTCAAAATACCAACAAAAACAAAATTCTGCTTTAAATTATGAAATTCATCAGAAGCAAGATAATGATTTGAACTTCCCAGAACAAAAGAGGACATGGAAATATCCAAATTATCAAGATCAAAAATATAAAATAGAAGCTCCAAAAAATAATGGTGTTAATGATAAAATTTCTATTATACCTGATCGACAATCACTGGATAATAATATAATTTTAAGTGATTTCCAAAATTCTGTTAATTCTAATAATCAGCAAAATATAAAATATTACTATATTCTTAAAAATAAAACCATTAATAAAGATAAATATAGTAATAATAAATCATTAACTAATATTACTGATCAAAGTGATTTTAGTGATTTCAAAAATCAAAAATTTAATCACAATTTATATTTTTTCAACTCTAAGTTTAATAATTATCAAACTGATACAAACATATCAATCATTAAAAATGTAGAACAAAATATAGATAATTATAACATCCAAAACATAGAAAAATATAAAGACTTGAAAAATATTAATACATTAGAAGAATTTAAAAACTCAAGTTCATTTCCAAACAATAATCAGTCATATCAGAAGAAAAATGTCATTTCCGAAACTGAGAAATTTTTTTCAGAACAAACATCTGATAAGCAGCAAAGTAAAATTAGAGAATATAATAATAATAGGATTAGCAATGATAATAATAGTAGTAATAATAAGTTTATTACAAATTTTTCAAAGCTAGAAATGACGTCTCTATCATCCAATCAAACTGAAAATAGAAAATATTTTATTTCCACACAATTTAATTCATTAAATAATAGAAAACAATTAAATTTGTTAGATATTCATAAAATGCAAAAGACAAATAAGACTGATATAATTCAACAAGAAAGTGAAACTGTAAATATTTTTCAGGATAAAGCCATGATAAATAGTTCAAAGACCAATATACAAAATATAAAAAAATATGAGAATGTTACTTTCCATCAAGAAGATAATAATTCCTATTCAGAAGTGAATTTAGCAGAAAACAAAAAAACAATGGTTGGAAAAAACAAAAATATTCAAACACAAACACATAATGATAGAATTTTGGATGTAGTAAATGAAAAAGCAAAACATAATAATTCTTATTTAAGTAGTAATAAAAGTGAAAGTATATTGCTTAAAAAAGAAAATAATATTCAATTAGATAATAATATAAATAATAACAGTGATAAAAATAATTATCAGTTGAATAGTAATATTAATAATCAAAATCCATTAAATTTGATAAACTATTATATTCAAAATGAAAGTAATAAAGTTATTTACTTAGATATTAATAAGAACTATAATAATAAAAACAATAAAGATATAAGTCATAAAAAACTCAATGATATTTATAATTCAAATATTCAAAATTATGCTGATGATGTCAATGATAACATAGAAAATAATAAAAGCAACAGTAACGATAGAAAGTATGATATTGATTATGATAAAGTTAACTACAATAACGATTATCAAAATTATGATCATAGAAGTGAAAAAAACAAAAATGATAGCAATACTAGTAAAATAACTGACAGTAACAATAATAATAAAAACCATGTCAATAGCAAGGATAAAAAAAAAATAACACCTGATGGCAATTATGACAAAATGTATAATGATAGAAATAATGTCAGAAATGCTTATAATAATAATAATACTGATAAAAAATTTGATAGGAATAATTTTAAAGATAGAAATGATAATAATGTTTATAATAATAATGTTGAAGAAAGAGATGATGGTGGTAACAATTATGATAAAGATGATAATGAAAATAGAAACATTAAAAATATTAATAAAAATAATATATATAGTGATGATAAAGGTAATGGTAAAAGGAAGAGTAAAGATATTGTTATAAATAATGATAATCAACAATTTATTGACAGAAACAAAAATAAGAATGATAATGATGCTAATAAAAAAATTAATGATGAAAAAAATGATCATAATCATGAGAGTAGAAGGAAAATAAATGTAAATAATAAAGAATATTTCAGAAATAATTATGTTGATAAAAATAATGATAGTGACCAAAACAATATTAACCATGCTGAAGATGAGGGAAAAATTTTTTTTATTGATAATATGAAAGAGGAAAATGACTTTTTAAATAAAGATGAGAAAAAAACCCCAAATGATTTTAATAATACTGGTAATAAAGAAAAAGATGCTAACAATCCTGATAATGAAAAGAAAAATAATTTTATTGGTGCTGATAATGAAAAAAAATATGACCATGCTGATTTTGGTAATGAGAATGAAAACGATTCTATTGATACAGATGAAGAAGATAATTTTTCTGATGAGGAAGAGGAACATAAAAATGACTTTAGTGATGATGATGACAAGAATATAAGTAAATTTATGAGGAAAGAAAACAAGAAAGAAAATGATTTTGATATTGATAATAAGAAAAATTATTTTACTAATGAAAAAAAAGAGTGGAGTGAAAATCATATTTTTGATTTTGATCACAATAAAAATGTTTCTATAGATGATAATAAATATGATGAAAAAGATAATATTTACAATGAAGAAAAGATTAAAAATGATTTTAGCGACAATAATGATGAAAAAGAAAATGATTCTGATGACAAAAATAAAAACAATTTTATTGATGAAGAAAAAGAAAATAATTTTATTAATGCTGATGATGAGAAGAAAAATTATTTTACTAATTCTGCTAATAAGAATGAAAATAGTTTTATAGCTGATGATTCTGAAGATAAAAGTGACTTTATTAATACTTATGATAAAAATAATGTTAGTGATTCTGATGAGGCAGAAAGTGATTTTACTGATGCTGATGACCAAGAAAATGATTTTAATGACATTGATAATGAAAAGAAAAGTGATAGTGATGCTGATACTCATGATGAAAAAAATTATTTTACTAAAAGTAATGACCAAGAGAAATAATAAAGATAATTCTAAAAAGAAGCTTACAAAACATGGTTATGACATGTATAAAAAGAATTACAATGATGGTGGATCATTGTGAAGATAATAATAAAAGTCTTGACTAAGATAGAAAGTAGTGGACATATTATAGATACTATTAACAAGTCGCCATATGCATTTAGTTTGATTACAATACTGAAAGTGAAATAACTATACATCTCAGATTAATATTCATGGGAACACAATTTTGTGATATAAATCTTTTGCTTATATAATAATAAAATCATGACTCTTTTGTTTATGTAAAAGCAAACAAGTGATGATCAAAAATAAAATGTAATAGATAAAATCAGATATACAACATGTTTCTATGTTTAAAATACATTTTACATCATTTGGGGGTGTACTTTTAATTTTAAAATGTGTTTATATATATATTCTTTTGAGACAATAATAACATGGTAAAGTCATAATGGTAGTAACATAATGAGTAGTATATCTAAATTCAATTATACTACATATTCATTCTGTGAAATAGTCTCTTTTTTTGTATTATTAACAATGCTTAAATATTACTGGTAAATAGTCAAACATTTATACAGCAATATCCAATGAAAAATATAAGGTATATAAAAATCACTAAACCAAAGTTAATTTTTGGCATAAACAATAATTAATTTTTAAAGCAATGAATGATATAGTTATTCTAAATATGCTCCTATAAATATAACAACTCAACTTAGAATGATTATATCATTCTTTATTATATACTAGCATCTCATAATAATGTCAGAAGTATAACAGAATCCTGACCATTAATCAAAATTCATTTTTACGTGAATTAAATCTTGTTTCCAGGAATACATATAATAACAATCCAACATATTACTATTATAGAGGGTAGAGAAAAAAATTTACTTGTCATAATATTATTTGGTTGTGGTTTGCAGACTGTACTGTCGCCGCTAGAGGCGCTGTTTCTGTATTTTCACACAGAACATACAGGGTAGGGGCCTCAAAAGCAGACGACGCTTTTTCTCGACACTTCTAGCTATCAGATAAGCAAACAAAAAATTTTCTTTTAATTTGTTTAGTCTGAGAGCATTAATATTTATTAATATTGTGTGTGAAAGTATAATTAGTGGTTAAGAGTATTTGAAAGATTGAAAATTGTGTTTTTTATTTGTTTTAAAGTTTTTTCAGTTTGTTATTTATATATATAGAAATTTTTTTAAAAAGTTATTTTGTTGATTAGTTTTTTGTAAATTTGTTATTAAAAGATTTACTTTTAAGAAAAATATAACGTTCGAAAAACGTTATTTATATATAGAAATTTTTTAAAAAAGTTATTATTTATTTTTTGTTTTGTTTTATTTATATATTGTTATTTTATATATAGAATTATTATTAATTTTTTATTTTTAAAAGTTATTTTGTTGATTAGTTTTTTTGTAAATTTGTTATTAAAAGATTTACTTTTAAGAAAAATATAACGTTCAAAAAACGTAAAATAAAAAAAATGGATTATATTTGTATTTCAAAATGTTTATATAATCGGGAAAAGGAAATTAAGCGTGCTGTTGTAGAATGTACTATATGTGATGGGGTATATCACTTGAAATGTTTAAATAAGACTAGGAAGGATGTAAATGGCTTATGGTTATGCAGTCAGTCTGTTAATATGATAAAAGAGGTGAGAAAGTGTTTTCAAAGTGTAGATAGTCGAAGAATAGTGGGTGGAGAAAGTAATAGTGTAATGGAGATGATTAGTCAAAGAATAAATAAGATAGAGGAAGAATTGAAGGATGTAGAAGTAAAATTAAAATCATTAGAGATAAAATGTGAGGAGATAAAGGAATTATTGAGTAGGAATGATAAGGAAGAAATAGATAAGGAGGACCAGAAGGTATTAGAAAATGTTATAGATAGAGCAGAAAAAGTAGATTATGAAACAGTATTGATAGGAGATTCACTAATTAGAGAATGTGGGGATATAATAGCAAGGGAAAATAGAAGTAGGTATGTAAGAGTATGTTTGCCTGGAGCTAGAATTAGGGATGTAGCAGATAAAGTTAAAAAACAAGGTAGTAGAAATGTATATGTTATGGTGGGGACTAATAATTTATTAGAATCATCAGAGAGAATAATGGATGAGTATGTAGATTTGATTAGGAATTTGATTATGATTAAAGGAAGAGTAGGAATAGTTGGATTATTACCAAGGTTTGACAAGAGTTATTTGTTAGATAGGGCATGTTCTATAAATGAGAGATTGAAAAAATTGTGTGAGAGAAATAATGTTATGTTTGTGGATGTGTGGGATTGTTTTATTGGAAAGAGAGAGTTATATAGTAAAGATGGGTTGCATTTAGGAAAACAAGGAAGTGAAGTTTTAGGGAGTTGGATTTATAAAGAATTTTTTTTGGAAACTTATAAAGGGGGGTGGGTTTTTAAATTGTAATATTATTAAAAAGAATAGATGGAATATAAGAAGTAAGCAAAAGGAATTTGATTTTGATATAAATATAGATATGGAGAAGGAATGGGTTTGTAAAATTAATGGTAAGAAAGTAATTTATAAATGTAATGGAGAAGAAAGAATTAAAAGAATTTATAAAAGAGTAGTTAGGAAAGAAGAAATTGTTAAAATTGGGTTTTTGAATATGCAAGGTGGTAGGAAACCAGAAAAGTGGATGGAATTAAATAAAACAATTGAAAATGAAGAGCTTGAGGTATTAGCAGTAGTGGAAACACATTTAAGAGAAGAAGAAGAACCTATTTTGGAACAGTTGGTATGGCAGGGTATAAATAGAAAAGAAAAAGAAAAAAGGGGTGGTGGTATAGGTGTTATATCAAAAAAATATTTAAATATTGTTAAATGTCAAGAACACTTGTGGTTTGAAATAAGGTTGGGTAGACAAGAATGGATGGTGGCTATAGTTTATATAGCTACTGGAGATAGTCAAATTATATTGGAGTGGAATAGTAACATATACTGAATGTTTAGTTAAGGATATACAAAGTTTTAAAGAAAAGGGGAAGAGAATAATGGTTATAGGGGATATGAATGGACATATTGAAGAAATTGATGATGTAGATAATAAAAATGGACAGCTTTTGAAGAATTTTTGTCAGAAAGTGAATTTGAGTATTGGAAATTTATTAAATATTTATGAGGGACAATACACATGGTCCAGAAATAATATATTTCACACAATAGATTATGTATTGGTAGAGAAAGAGGGAATAAATAAAATACGGAAAATTAAGGTATTTGATAATGAAGAAAAAGTATGCACTAGTGATCATAATTTCATTGTAATTGAAATGGTTAGTAATGTGATGGAGAATAGAAATAAAAGTAGAAATAATAGTGAAAGATGTGGATGGAGAGTAAGTGATAAGAATAAGTTGGAAGAGTATAAAATACAAGTTGAAGAAATAATGGAAGAGTGGGTTGGGGATGAGTATAAGGATTGGTGTAAGGAAGTAGAAAAAGTTGCAAATAGGGTTTTAGGTGAGAATATTGAAAAGAATAAAAGTAATAAAAAAATTAAAATTAGTAAAAGTGTAAAAGAAAGGAAA